>OZ012693.1:24894329-25085839 GCA_963942565.1 Maea johnstoni | reverse complement strand
TCTCTCTCTCTCTCTCTCTCTCTCTCTCTCTCTCTCTCTCTCTCTCGCACACACAAACAGCTGCTAGCGTACAGATAGCACTCAACGCATTCCCATTACTACATTTATCCCATCACATGTTCTGAATTCTAAAACCTACATCAACAAAGACAGTACCGCCATGGGAGGCAAGCTAATAGTCTATAACACACCCAGGAGAGACGCCGCCAGAACCATCATCCGCCAAATGCATGAAAATGACACCCTTTCTAATGCATACAAACAGTATATTTTACAAAGGAAGTGTAGCTACTTATGCCGTATTTGTATTTATTTGATTATGGGGATGTATGCATTGAGTTAAGGGATGAAACCAATGTGGAATTCAATTGCAGGATAGCAAGGAACTACAAAAGGGTCTTAATGGAAGTTGGGAAATGAAAAGAATATCTTTACATACCAAGTCCTTTCCTCCTAGGATAATGAGCAATTGGGAAACAATCAATACCATTGAGTTCACCCAGGAGAGTGTCTAGAAAAAGAAAAAACACTTAGAAGAAAATTGCAAAGGTTTGTATTTCTTAACCGCTGGAGTATGTCTAAGAAAAAGAGGTGGTAATTTGATTTAAGAAGAAAGAAAAAAAGAGAAAATATTGGAATGGAAAATAGTAACAAAAGGCATTAGAAGTTAGAAGAAAACTTTCAGCATGGAAATTCATGTAGGTTGAAATGGGAGGAAGGTCAGAAGACTAGGCTAAGGGTTGGTAGTAAAAGTATACAAAAATGAACCAAGAATACTCAGAAACAAGACCTAGTTTGTAAAAGAATCTTGAATAGTAGTTCTTCGGTTACCATAAGGTGTGTCTAAGAACTAAAAATATTGTTGGTATTGTTCAAATTTGACTTGGAACTATTCTTTGTTCAAATCTTTTCATCATTATCTTCATCATAAGTGAACTCATCGCAAACATCATCAGCAAGATATAGACCAATTTTGTAAAATAATGCCATTGAAAAGTAGTTCTTTGATTACAATAAGCTGCCTAAAAACTATAAACACTGTTGATTAAGTTTAAACTTGAAATCATTCTTTTTGAAAATCTTGTTATCATCATCATCACCATTTTTTTTCATCATCATTATCTCTATCGTCATCATCTTTATCATTCTCATCATCATTCTCATCATCATCACCATCAACAGCAGCACTATCGCCATCATTCTCATCATTCTCATCATCATCATCATCTTTGTAACCATCATCATTATCATCAGCAGTATTATCACTGTTAGCAAGTATTACTAATTTTCAAATATTATTTTATTTTGTTAGTCATGTTTGGGGGTTGTCAGACCATGCATGTTCTCCGAATGCAAATGTTAAGGGGTTGTGCGAAAGTCAGGGTAGGTTAATTCTTTTAGAGCCTCCACCTCTCCACACACACATGATGCTTGTCTGAAAGGGCAATAAGATATATATATCAAAAGAACTCTATCTTCAGACTAGTGCATCTGAGTAGAGCTGGAATGGCACGGCACAGCACCCCCTCAAGGCATGAGCATACCCTGTATCAGTAACCAACATTCACTTTCTATCTGGGATATTATCTGTATTAAAGCTTAGATGAGCAGCTAAGCAGTACTCTCATGCTGTAGATTCATCCTACTGGTAGCGTGGTATGGCCTACATTCCATATCAAACATACATGAACCTAGAGCAATGTGGTCAATGCACAGATGCATAATTTATATACTGGTTCTCAAGAAACAGAATATTTAACCAGATCTTCCTGCATTAGTAGGACATCTGAAGATTCTGTGTGCATGGATGCTTTTAACACATTTATGTCTGTAATGCCTAAAACATCCTTGACTATTTTTGTGAAGTCCTTGTGACATGAGCTTTATCAGAAAGGAGAAATGCTTTCAATTTCGAAGTTATTTTCAAACGTAAATATAAGTTTGGATGATGATTTCACAAGGAATTTTGAAGTATGAAAAGGTTTTCAATAACCTGGTGAATAAATAGATATCAACAGTTATTCATTCTACTCCTAGTTTACATGGATTTTCACCCCTGCTACAAAACATTGTCCTTTGAGGTAATATTCCATGCCTCACCCCCCTTGCCATCACTCTAACGTGGGGTCAGATCCTTCGTCTTGATATTTCTGATGTTTGGCCTATGTGAGTGGAGCACTGGTGACAGGTGTCAGCCTTGGTACATGGTGTGGTCCCTCAAGTATTCATGTAATGATGTGACCTATTCGGTTTCACTTAAATTACTCAAGAACTTAACACTACTAATTTACATTGCATAAGGCGCCTGCTTGTAAAGTCCATGTTTCTGGGCAACTGATAACAGTACTCACACTGGTGTACCATGTATAACTTGGTTGTTGTAGTGTAATATTGACCATAGCTCAAAACATTGTGTGTTGAAGTATTTGGTAAAAAGCTAAGTGTTAAAGGAATGTGCGAGCTTTTGGTGGAAAACATTTCCTATTTGGGGAGGGAGGTTAATTGACAGTGACTTGGGATTAATTTGTGGTTTTACCTGGATAATGTACTATCATCCATGTTCAACAACGGGTCAATCATGATTTAGTCTTAATGGTAGAAAAGGCAGTAGTTTTCCTACTCAATTTGCTTCCACCATTTCATGAAATTTTCTATCGATACAAACCTTCAAACTGGTATGAGTGAGCTGCCTTTGACAACTATTCACAATGCCACACATTTCTTAATCGATCGAGCAGAGCCTCCAAACCAAGATTACATGATTGTCAGCCAAGCATTTTACCACCTAGGGATCTTTACTAAATCCTTAGATGAATATACAATGGATAGGTAGCGAGAGACCAATTACCATATGCTATGAGGGCTCTTGTATCATTTACATTGCAGCGAAAATTGCGCACCAACATGCACAGAAATCAACTTTGGGGCTATATTCGAAGCAGGTTGTTCAGGTAGACCTGCCGGTTGTGTGTCCGGTGCATCGACATTCGTGCTAGATCTAGCTTGGAAAATAAAGGAATGAATCTCAGCTATATTTGGTAAGGCTATGATAGGTAGGCCTGAGACTTCACAATGTTTCAATGTTCTTGTTTTGGTACAGACCTCCTGAAGACTCTTAGAGACTGCATGGCATGGTTTATTTGGTTGTTGTGATTATTTAGCAGATAAGCATCAGGAGCCGGTGGTATTAGGACATACACAGATGAGAGGGATCATGTTTAGATTGAAGCCATACTGTTTACACTGCCTGGCTAATCAGCCCATGATCACAGGCCAATTATCTCTTACATCATGCACGGCCAGTGGTCATGGGAATAGAACCAACTGAAGGCAGATTATAGGTGATAACCCTTACCAAATGAAGCTGGGAATACCATGGAATTTAGAGGATAAACCTGGAAAAATTACAGGATATCTTTGGAAATCTGAGCTACATTTGGTAATTAACCCTTTCAATGCTGAGACTACTTTTGTCTAAGGCATAAGGACTCAAAAATCTTTGAAATTCATCTAAACCCTATCATTGTGGTATTCATTAGAAAGCTCTCATTGAGTACTCTCATATGAGTACCCATTTGCCAGGGTTTCGGTCATTTTTCTTTTTTTCATTTTATATTGGTAAAATTCGCCACCAGCAGCATAAGGGTTAAGGGAAGCCATTAATAGCACTGTTCAACCTAAATTATCAGTAAAAGCAACACTTATAAACTTTTTTTATCACTCTGCTGTTACCATTGTTAACCCACTTAAGCACGATGATCACTTTGATAAGTGCAGCAGTGTGCTGAGTCTATGATAGAACCAAGGCAGATAGGTGATAACTCTTACTGAATGAAGCTGGGATACCAAGGAATCTCCAGGATAAACCTGGAAAAAGTACAGAATCTCCTTGGAAATCTGAGCTACATTTGGTAATTAAGGGAAGCCACTTATCACACTGTTCAACCTAAATTATCAGTAAAAATAACTCTTTTAAACTTTTTTTACCACTCTGCTGTTATCATTGTATGTAAATTAACCCACTTAAGCACGATGATTTCTTTGATAAGTGATGTCTGAATCTATAATACTTTCGAAAAGAACAAGTTAGCATCAATTTGCATAATATTTCAAGAAGAGTTGTGAGTGTTGTTCTGAAAATAATTTCATCAAATATTTCTTTAAAAATGTTCAGATTTCTAAAATATTACTAAAGTACAGTACATTTTTTGTGCATTAGAGGCATGAATGGATTAAACCATTAATACTCAATGCTATGAGAAAGATTGCTTTGTGGGATGTTTTATTCTAGCTGTGAGTTCCTCACTCAGAAACATGCAAACCAATAAGACCACTTCACCGTTGATATCAATTTATTTCATGTTATATACTGAAAGAGACAAATGAAGCTGAGACTTTCCAGGAAATTCTGGCATTTTCCCTACATTATTCTGGGAATTTCTGTGTTATACAAGCTTCATTTTGTATTTAAGGGTCCATATTACTGTTCATTCTTTACCAGCTTTCTTGTTCAGCTTCCTAATGTCAACTGTTATGTGTTGAGATTGCTGATGCTCTTTTAGTGCTTGCTCCACTAGCTTGTTATAGCTTTTGTCATTGTAACTCTTAATGTAATAACTTTCTTTTTGGGAATTTAATTGTAGTTAATTGTTGCATTATGCAGATATCGTTATTACTGTTATTGTGCTAGTTATATATTTCCAAGAAAGTAAGTCAGTGATGGTGACCTGTGACCTTCTAAGGTTTTAATAACCTGTTGTTGGGGGGGGGGGGGGGGGGAGGGGGGGGTTAGCATGTATGTACCTTGATCAGCCATCCACCCCCTCTTTCCCCCTCTCCCCCGAGTTTAGCTGACAGCCTGTTGTTTGGGGGAGGGGGGGGGGGAGGGGGGGGGGGGGGGCGGGGAGTGTGTTCTAGAATGCTAAAGAGGGATAGATGAGTTGGGAAGTTTAATTGACAGTCTGTTTTTGGGGGGTGGAAAGGGGGGGGGGGGGGGGAACTCTGTATACCTCAGCCCCCTCTTTCCCCCTCTCCCGAGAGAGTGTGTTCTTGCATGGCCATGGGGGATAGATGAGTTAGGAAGCCTTAGGATGCCTCAGCCCCCTCTTTCCCCCTCTCCCCAGAGAGTGTGTTCTAGCATGGCTAGAGGGATAGATGAGTTGGGAAGTTTAATTGACAGCCTGTTGTTGGGGGGAGGGGGGGGGGGGCTTTGGATGTCTCAGCCCCCCTCTTTCCCCTCTCCCCTAAGTGTGTTCTAGCATTAGGCTAGAGGGATGGCTAGAGGGATAGATGAGCTGGGAAGTTTAATTGACAGCCTGTTGTTGGGGGGCGTCCTATGGATGCCTGAGTTTCCCCAGGAGAGTGGCAGCCTCATTCTGCAGAATGATCCCCAGTGCCTTGTGGGGATATCCCAACGAAAGAGATGAATCACCAACTCAAGCCAACCGTTAGCCAAATACAGCTTCTAGGGCCATGATCACTGGACTCAAAGTACAAACCTGGATAGCTTTAATACGGGATAACTGTAGACAGTTTTGCCATGGCACCCAATCTAGAATTGGTTTCTTGGAGAAGTGCTTGTGTTGTGATCAATGGGAGACATGATCCTGGAAGTTTGAATGAGATTCGTATCAGGCTCTTATCAGGCGTGGTTGGAGGGATAGTGTCCCCACGTCTAGTTCATAGTAGGGCCCTCAATGCAATGTGCCTATCTTAGGTGTGCTGTTAAGGGCAAGTCAATGATTTTGCCGCAGGAGAAGGAGGTTCAATAATGATCAATATAGTTCTTCCCCCTTTAACTTTATATTTTTGTTGAATGTTTTATTATTCACGTCTAGTTCATAGCAGGCCCTCAATGCAATGTGCCAATCTTACGTGTGCCTTAAGGGCAAGTCAATGATTTTGCCGCAGGAGGTTCATTGATGATCAATATTTCCAAATAGAGTTTTATATATTTGTTAGATGTTTTGTTATTCAATTACATGTATTTATCAACATTCATCAAGTTCAGAGGTCCAGGTATTTGTTTTTGATTGTTTTTCTATCTAAAGTTCCAGAATTCAGCCTGAAATATTGGGTAGATAATAAATGACTTATACCTATATTTTTATTAGTATGTGTGCATGTATTTGTACATGCACGCCTTGTATGTTTTTGCTTGTTCTTGTTTCTGTGTGTCAGTGTACTGTATTTGTGCATGTGACTGTGTGTTGTATCCTGGTGATTCTAATGATATAAGCCAGAACAGAAGGAGAGAGAGAGAGAGAGAGAGAGAGAGAGAGAGAGAGAGAGAGAGAGAGAGAGAGAGAGAGAGAGAGAGAGAGAATGTGACTGCGTTGTATCCTACAAGTGACAAAAGCCAGAGCAGAGAGTAAGAGACAAGTGTTCCTCCCCAGTCCTCCAGTCTTGCTAATACGATTAGCCTCATTGCCCACTTTTAATCCCTGTAATGCCCCTACTAACTCTTTCCTGCGCTCATGTTACACTAACACCTATCTCACACATGAAAAAATTGATACTGCCTCTTAAAGGTTAATTAACCCATTAATGCTCACAGCAGTCAAAAGCAGTCAGACAATTTTGCGGAAATCTTTGAAATTGCCATAGAGCCAGATCATCAGTATTTGTCATTCAGATCTCCTGGCATGCATTGGTTAACCTTTTTATGTCTCCAAGATAATCTAGGAAGCTGCCGCCTGGATCTATATTACCTAATGATAGATAGCTATTTAAATAAAAGAAATTAGAGTACATTCACAAAATATTTGCAGGAGAGTTGAATTTGAGTTTTTTGTTTTAATAGAAAAAGATATACTGTAGGACACGAAATTTCCGCGTGTGTTTATATATAGCGTACTTAGCGTGTGGTTCCGCTTCGCTATATATAAAAACGCTGTACTTTTTTATTTCTGTACTGGCGCTGTCAGCGGCAGCCATCGTCGCTAACATAAAGATACGCTATGATGCAAAACTCCCCAATTCGCTATACTTGGGACACGCGTGAATTTCGTGTTCTACAGTATCCGATATAGCTAAAAGGCCTTCTTGAGGAACTATAGGCATAAAAGCTTTACACCTTTCATGCTCATAATGACAGTCTTCTTAGTCAGACAAGATATAAAACAAAGAGGATTGATCGACAAACCTATACACACACGGACACACACACACATTTCAAATTACCTGTCAATTACTAAGATATATGGAAATGAGTATACTTATGGGGGAAATGTAATCAATGACTGGTTGCTCTGGTTAGTGCCAACTTCAAAGTGCCAGATACATTAAGACGGACCTGTCCCATCAGACCACATGGCTTCTTGCTTCCTCGGACATCCTCATTCATCTTACTGATTACCTTAGCTCTGGCCCTCTGACCATATCTCTCTACAAGGCCAGTAGTCACTCTGGCCAATGGCTTGACCATGTCAGTCTACAAGTCCACTGCTCAGTTTGACCAATGGATTGAGCTCCTCAGACTCCAAGACAACAAGGCTGTCCTTCAGCTTGGCTGACAACCAGTCTCACTCTCTGAGGTTTAACCAATAGTCAATTTTACCAATCCAGAGTTCAATTTGGCCAATGGCATGAGCAATTAGACTCCCACAAAAAAAACTTTCCTTCACTTTGGCCATTATAATGGCGATACTAGTCTCAAATAATTAACCGGTGGTCACCTTGTACATTAGTTTGACCATACTGTCCAATGGTTATTTTGTCTTGCCCCAATTGCTCACTAAGTCACGAGCAATTGTAAATTTGGTCATTGGCCAATATTGGCTTGACCATCACCTAAGACCAATTTTGGCTTCATTATATCAATCTCTAAGGCAACACTGATGGTCAGTTTTGACAGTGTTAATTTTTTCAGGTTTTAGTGACAAATAAATGTCCATATTGGTCACCAACAAAGACCAATGGTCAGTTCGGACAGCTAGTGCTCAGTTAAGACATTCTTCAGTTTGGTCAGCGATTTGACCATATTGGTCATCAAGGTAAGGACATTCTTCAGTTTGGCCAGGGATTTGACCATATTGGTCATCAAGGTAAGAGCAATGGCCATTTTATTCAGTGGTAACAATAGGTTGGCTGATGGCTTTCTCAGAGACCTCAATTAATTTCTCAGTTATTTACTTAACTGACCACATATACCTCCGAGGCTTGGCCGCTGGTCAGTTCGGCCCGGGGTGCACATCGGTCAGTGTTTAATAATGAATGTTGCTGACCCGCAAGCAGTCCGGCCATCTCCTGCAGGAGGGATTGAAGTAGTTTGCTGTGTAGAACAGGGAAAAGCAATCAAACAACAAGTAGCATATGGCACAACACATGGTCCTTCTCTGAGACGGTCAAACGGTCAAGCTCTGACTGGTCCCGGAAAAACAGCCACCAGTGTCCATCCAAATATCCAACCTATCGAATCTCCACTTTCAAGAAATAGATTATATTGCTCAGTTAAGACATTCCTCAGTGACAAACAATTAGTCATCAAATCAAAGACAATGGCCAGTTTATTCAGTGGTTAGTTTGACTGTTGCATTTTTCATTTTAATATTTACAAATATCACAACATATGGAAAATTGCAAAAAGAAATATCAAGGAAAGATTGATGGATATTTTCTCGATTTAATTCAATTTAATAGCTGTGCCAACATATTGGTCAGTGATAAAGGTATACAGAGGGTCAGCCAGGGTTACTTATTTGGTTAAGTCTCAATTCCATTGAATTTATTCATCTCCATGCACTCAGATGTATAACACTTTGACTAATGCATTTTGTATAGAAAAGTATCGATAAGCTCAAAGAGTTATGTTTACTGAACTGGATGCTACAGTAAATAATGAGGATACATTGAAGGAATTGCTATTTTTTGCTTTTATTATTGCATTTTTGCTTATACGTTATCTATTCCACATACTTTTTTCAGACTAAATGTAAATGGGCCATCAGCTCTCATCTTTGATAGATAATTGTAGCTGCTACATATATCTCGCGATAACAGGCATGAGTCATGATTTCTTTCCAAATTCAATTTCTAAAGATGTGGCCTCCAGTTCCCTACCAGAAGACTAGAGGGTCTCTATTTCTAAATTCAATTATCCTAAATTAGAATCAATGATAACAATTTCATCCTGGTAATTGGAGGAGATTGTCATCCAATAAAACATGCTGGAGGATTTCAAAAAAAGAGCTTGTTAAGTGATGATTGTCCAAGCAGAAAATATAATTTTGATATAATTTGATTTTGTTAAATTAGATGATTTGCATGAATTCTTGTGATGAGCACCACAGATTTTCCGTCAAAAGCTCTTTCCTCACACCTCATTTAATCTGATAATGGAATCAATGCGAAAAATACAGATCATTATTTTAATGGCAGCTGCTTCATTTCATAATATGCTCGAGACTGAATAGAACAATAGCCTGGGAGGGTAATCAAAGAAATCATTTAAGAACAGTTTGTATGATTTACATGGGATGAGCCCACACACCTGTACAATCCTAACACAAGCATAGAATTTCTCAAATTATCAATGATATCAACGTGCTGCTTTTATTGATAAGTTATCTTTCAAACTTCGGAGAAAAAGAAAACAAACAATTAAGTTTCCTGCAATTTTTTCCTGTGATGCCCAATTTATATACAGAAATATGGAAATTTGATCTTTTCAATAATTGGTTACCATTCCTAACTGATGTTGTTGGTATGAGTGTATGTATGTATGTATATGTATGTATATGTATGTATATGTATGTAAGGCATGCCTGCCAACCACCCAAAAACAAATGAATAAATTGATAACTAATAAATAAATAAATAGAAAAATAAATAGATAAATGTATGAATAATTGATAGATAAATTCTAAAAGAATAATATATGAATAATAAATAAATGAATGAGTAACAAAGGAATGAACAAATAGATTAAATATAGAAATAAGTATGTAGATAAATTTATAAAATGAAATTAAGAAAATGCATTTGATCTAGTTGACAATTTTCAAAAATTGATATTTTTGGAAAAAAAATCACTTGATTTTTCTGCTTACTTAGCTTTTCCATTGTGATAATTCTGATGACCCTCTAGGTTTTCAGCGAAGCCTGCTCTCCCCCATCCAGCCGGTGTCACTTACACAAGTATAATATGACAATTAAAGGATGAATCACGGCTTCTTCTTCTTAGCAGTGAGCCATCATATCGTGATAATAATACGGTGCCCTGTGTCACTTCACACACTCTGTCACGACTCTCTGTCTCACTCCTCTCAAGCGACGATGATCATGTGGAGAATTTACACACAACATGATATTGCTGATTGAATTTGATGTGCCATCTTGAGAGGCAGATCATCTTCTAGCCTCAGGTCTGACTCATTCTCCCTCCCTATTATAATGAGATTTCTTCAATTTAACCATCTGGTTTCCAAACCCTATTATGACAAATGCTCAGACAATCTTTATTGTTATGGGTTTAGGAACAATATAAAAAAGACTTGGGATTGAGATTTTCCTATGTAACTTCTAGGCATTCGTTGATATTCCCAGCTTCATTTGGTATAAGGGAGTTGATGTAAACACCCCTCCCCACCCCCCCCCTCCCACACACACATTCATGTATATATATATATATATATATATATCTATCTATATATATATATCTATCTATATATATATATATCTATATCTATCTATATATATATATATATATATATATATATATATATATATATATATATATATATATATATATATATATATATATATATATATATATATATATATATATTGAGATTTTCAATACAAATACAATTGTCATTAAAGTCTGGGCGCCTAATTTTCCTTCTTTTTCTTTTTGCAGTCTGACGAAGTAATTTTTAGCAAAAAAAATTATAAAGTCGATTAATCAACTTGGTCTGGCCTTAGTGCTTTATTGTTAAGTTAGGCCAGTCTAAATTTATTTTTGGTCTCAGAGATTTTTTTGCACCAAAGACAATTGTCAGACGCAAAAAAGACTTCAAAATTCTCAGTCCAAAGGGCAATGTTAACATCAGAAGAAGTAGAATGTTGACTTCCGTGTGCAATGCATAATGGGTGCAAAGCGATGCCAAAATAGTTACCATGCAGTTCAGACTTCTCCACATATAGTGGCCTGAACATGTAAAAACCAAGGCCTTTTTATGGGTCTAGTTTTTTCATAAAGGGTCGTGAGAATTACCTTGGAGAAAAGATCTTTTAAGAAAAATTAGAACTTCTGGAATTTAAAATTTTTGAATTTGCCCCAAAATTGGTTGGCGATTCTTTAAGACTGAAAATCTATTGGACTGGCCTTATCTGCCAACGTGTGTTCCGACTGCTATTTTCAAGAATTTCCCTTAACCAAATGTAGCTAAAGAATTCTTAAGGTATTCTTTACCAAATGTACCCAAGGAATTCCTATAATATCATTTTGGTAAAGATTTCCCTTATCAATTGTTGCCTAAGAATTTTAGCTGCATTTGGTAAGGGTTTAAGCACAAATAGGCAGTTTTTGCTCAAAGAACCATTGATTGTTTTGAACTTTAATAAATTTCTTTTATTCATTCTTGCATCTTGTCAATATACAGAGTTAAATTGATTGTTTTAAACTTGAGTAACTTTCCCTCAAGAAAGGAATGCTATGAAAACTTTCCAGCACAACCATATTTGGTAATGTCTTGATTCATTGTTACATGGTACTTAATATTTAATTGGAAACCGAGAAGCAATTAAGGAACAAATTTAATTTCTCTATAATTGTCCTGCAGGAACACAGCTGAGCGATCATTCGCTAATTGAGCAGAGAATATGATGAATCAAGTGTGACAGTTAATTTACATGTCAGCTCTTGTTAGATGGCAATCTGACCTATATTCTCTACCACTGCTAATGCTAATTATCTATTGTCTGGAAAAACCATCATATATGGGACAACTAGGAATGGCTATTCCTCCTCAGAGTGGCCTCCCCCGACTGCCAAGTAGTTTGCCACTGACTGCATGCTCACAGTCTCTCAGCTGCTTTGCCAAATGGAAGAGCCAGGATTTCCTCGGATAATGCAAGGGAAATACTAGATTTCCTGGGAAGTCTCAGCTACTTTTGGCAAAAACATTGTATTTGTTTTAAACTGACGGTTCCCTTGCCAAATGGAAGTGCCAGGATTTTCAAGGATAATGCAAGGGAAATATTAGATTTCCTTGGAAGTCTCAGATACTTATGGTAAAAAACATTGTGAATGTTTTAACCTGACAGCTTGATATCCCTTGCCAAATGGAAGTGCCAGGATTTCCTAGGATAATGCTAGGAAAAAAAACTGATTTCCTTTTTTCATTTTTGCAAGATAAATTGTTGGCTAGAATATATAAAATGGACATTAGAACATTTAGAAAACCCAATCATCGCAGAACATGCCTGAATAAAATCACCGTCCAAGCAGTCACTTGGAATTTCATCAGAACCATGTGCATGTTCATGTCCCGTGGCGAGAACAGTGCCAATATTGCCTGAGACAAACAGCCTCCTCGGCCTCCACTGGGATCTAATCTATCTTCAAGGACAAGATCGATAAAGGGACAGTTCTCTGCTGTCCCTAAAGACAAGGCCTAGATGGGCCATGAACACAAAAAATACATCACCCTTTTCTATTTTCTTTTTTCCTGAGAGTCCTGGCAATGTCGCAGTTAACCCATTAATGCGTAGGATTTCCTCAAGAAAGTGTTGCTCGGATCAATAATATTTTTGACAATAACTTGGAATTGAAGAATTGTTTTACAAACAATTTGAAGAAGTGTTATAATATTCTGATTCACATTTCTCCCTCTAAATATTTTCCCAATTATTCTTTTGCCTAAAAGATTTCCCCATAATTGCCAGGCCATTTTTGGCTGCTACCAGCATTAATGAGTTAATAGCCAAAAACAAATGATAATTTTTGGATGCAACAGATTTTCTACGTTCAAGGAAAAGATTGATAAAGAAAAAGTTCTCTATCCCTAAAGACAAGGCCTATAGATGGGCCATGATATTAGAAATACATCACCCTTTTCTATTTTCTTTTCCTGTCAATGTTGCAGTTAGTAGCAAAAAAGTTATCATTTTTTCATGCTACAGATTTCCTATGTTAGCCCTTTCATGCCTGGAGATATTTACACCAGTGTTGTCTGGACTTATTATAACTTTGACAATTTCTCAAGAATTAAGCAAAATTTTACAAAATATTTGAAGGAGAGTTTTTGCTTAAGTACTAATCAACATTTCTTCTTCAATTTTTTTTCAAAAAATGCTCTGGACACTTACATTTTTCCAAAATAGTCAGGGCGTTTTTGTGTGCTACAGGCATGAATGGGTTTAAGGAGGAGATCAATAAAGAAACAGTGTTCGATCCTTCAAGACATGGCTTGGGCCAAAGTGACTAAAAATATACCACCCATTTCTATTCTCTACTTCCAGAGAGCCCAGGCAGTGTTGCAGTTTGGCGAAAAAGTAAGTGATCATTTTTGGATGGAAAAGCGTTTTTTAAATGGAAGTTGAGCATCATCTGTAAAGAAAGTGTTGGCTTTTACTCCATCATTGCATCTATTATATACAGTGGAGAACACACAATCTGATGATTTGTAATATAACTCCCCAAATGGGGTTATATTTAGAAAAAAATTCAGGTGGAAGTGTTATTACCAAACTCAAACAAGTTACATACTTGTCAAGTTTTCATTATTTGAACTGTGCCCTCCTGGAAACTGGCCCATACTAATTGGTTATTTTAACCAGGAACAATATATGAACTCTATACTTCCTGTTTTAACCCATATGAATTCTATACTTCCTGTTTTAACCCATACATGCCTGGAGATTTCTCGATTAATGTTGTCTGGATCTACGATTCTTTTGACTTGTTTGAAATGAAGTATTTATTTACAAAGTGTTTAAAGATAAGCTGTTGGTTAAATACAGATTTACATTACTTACCTTAGATGAAGATAAGTTAAATACCTTAGATGAAGATCAGATTAAATACCTTAGATGAAGATCCGGTTAAATACCTTAGATGAAGATCCAGTTAAATACCTTAGATGAAGATCCGGTTAAATACCTTAGATGAAGATCCGGTTAAATCTGTAAAAGGAGTGACCATGCAGTGAGGAGTCAGGCTTCCATTATCAGGTTGATTAACCTATAATAGGTGTCTTCAGTAAGAAGCCAGTTACTCCCATTTGCCAGAAAGGCACTTTAGGATTGCAGGTTTTTTAGGCACTTCAGTCATGAATAAGGCTGTCAAACAACTCATATCCCTCTTTTGTACACTAAGAAAGGTTCACTTAATGTTGAAGGTTTTGGGATACTACAGGCATGAATGTGGCAACTCATTCATGCCAGTAGCAGCCAAAACCATCCGATTATTTAGCTGATATCTTTCTACCCAAAGCAATGGTTGGAAAATACTTGAAGGAGAGTTGATCACTAAAACCTCATCCACAACTATCCCTCAAACAGTTTGCAAACTAATGATTCATTCCAAAGTTATTATTCTAAGTATAACAGAACCAGACGACACTCGTCTAGTAGAACTCAAGGCATGAATGGGTTTACCCTTATGCTCCTGACGGCTAATTTGACCAATACAAAATGATGCAAAAAACCTGAAAATTTTCTAAAACATTGGCACATGGGTACTCATCTCAGAGTTCTCAGTGATAGCTATCAAATGAATACCAACATAACAGGGTTTAGGCGTTTTTCAAAAATCTTTGCATCCTTGTGTTAAGACAAGAGTAATCTCAATATTGGAAGGGTTAAATTCCTATGTCAGTTTGAGATAGAACCTTATTTCCCACTTATCTCCAGAATAGCAAGTACATCTCCAGCCTGGCTTAAATGGGTTAAATTCATAAGTCAGTCCCACTTATCTCCAAACACCCACCTGACAGGGTTTAGATGGTGTTCAAAAATCTTTGGGTCCTTGTGCTCTAGACAAAAGTAGCCTTAGCATCGGAAGGGTTAAATTCATGTCAGTCTGAGATTGAACCTTACTTCCCCACTTATCTCCGAATAGCACATCCCATAATGCCCCTCTTCAGCGGCAGTGTTAGTCACAACAGCGGGCGTTATCTGATGTTCAATACCATTATCAGGAGTCAATCTTCCCTCCATCCTCGCACTCAATGCTAGGGAAGCGGGTGATTGGTTAATGACACATCTCATCACCTGCGCCTTACGCGAGGGCACGGAGCGATTCCTCGGCCAATCAGCCCATTCATGCTACGCAGACCAGCGCTTAACGCAATCAGGGATCCTTCAGCTCCACAGAACTCTCCCTGCAGCGTGAATTAAGGGGGACGGAGAGTGATGGGGTAATGGCGTAAAGGGAGATGGATTAGGGGGCGATTGAGAAGGGGGGACGTTCCCAGCAAGAATTAACCCTTCCAAGGATGAGGCTACATTCACCTAAAACACAAGGACGCAACAATTCTTTTTTTTAAAAACCCATCTAAACTCTGTCATCTTGGTATTCATTTGATAGCACTCGCTAGCGCGCTGAGTATACTCTCAAATGAGCACCCATGTGCCAGAGTTTCAGTGATTTATTTTGGGTTTTTCAAATCATTTTGTATTGGCCAAATTAGCCATCAACAGCATATTAGGGTTAAGGGGGGACGGAGTGTGATGGGGTAAATTAGCGCAATGGGAGATGGATGAGCGGGTTATTGAGAAGGGGGGTCTCAGAGGGGTCATAGTCAACTGAGTTTATCCTTTTACAAAAGCAGTAGTTTATCCTTTTAGGAATATTATAGCCTACTAGGGGGTTATATGTTGGATAGATTTGAAGGATATGTTAGGGGCAATGATGATGTAGTTGGTGAATGTCGATATTGATTCTACTATTTAATTTCATCATAGGTTTACAAAATGGCCATAATTTGTTCCACATGCATACATACTATTACTGACCATCATCATCTTCATCATTAGTATCATCATCGTTATAACCAGTATCACTGTTATCACTATAATCATCATTTTCACCATCCTTGTAATCCGTTATCATTAATGTCTTTGCCATCATCATCATCATCATCATCATCACCACCAGCCAACTTTATCTTTGTAATCCTTATCATCATCATTATCATAGATTATCGGGATACTAAATCTTAATTGATTCTTATCTCAATTTATATGCTAGTGCAGCTACTCATGTAATGTTTCATTTGTGAAAAACATAAAAAATCTAATTTTTGTCACAAATATCATCTTTGCATTATAATTGTTTTCCAAATGTATTCCTTTAATAGATATCTGCTTTTATGATTTATTTGAAGTTATCATCTATGCTTTAACTGTTTGAAGATTTATGAAAACAATATTCACAAAAATAAACACAAATTACCTCTACGAACAGGCATTTTCCTGAAAATATTTGAAGAAATCTCAACCATGACAGTTAATGAACCTAAATTCACCCCTCCTTCAAATAAATTTCTTCTAGAAGTTACATTCCAAATTATTTCAAAGTTATCATTACATCCAGCTAATCATTTTGATGAGAATCCTCGCTCTGAATGGGTTAAATATGCAGAATCAGAATCAGAATCAGAATCAGAATCATCAAATAAAAACAATTTTTACAGAACACATGAAATTCTCTGGAAAGATATCAGATTAAACCCCCTTAAAGGTTGATTTAGTGGCAATAAAGAGATACAATAAAGTAGATCTGTGATACCTCACAGGATAATCCTAAATATCTGTAGCTTTGATATAAAACAGACCTGTGTTCAGTGCTTGAGTCCTGTGTCTGGATGTTACACTAGAACCCATAGATAACTGTCAATTTTTCCTGTACTAAATCTCATCATTATTATTGTCTGAGATGATGCTGATACAGGCTCACTACACAGGGAACAATTCCAGTATACTAGTATACTATATTGAGATGAACAATAGAACTTGCTTTATCAGTTAGAAGGAAGAAGCATGCAGTTAAACTTGTCAGCCTCTATAAGTCTGTTGAAAATCTGCATGTTTCAAAAAGTTAAATTCACCTGCGTATATTAATACTTTGTTCTTGTTAGTAATCTTCAACTATTCTGATAACCAATCTTGATGTAGTTAATTTTTTAATCAACATTTTTTTCATGGGTAAATTTTTAAAATGAATATTTTTTTGAGTAACAACTATATATAAATGATCAAATACTCCCTCTTGATTTATCACTTTAAAAAGGTAAGTCATGTTTGAAGTTGTCAGACTCATGTGTGATTCCTCAGATACAGATGGTTTCACCTTAGTGAAAAGCTATATTCAATATTTAAGCGTTATAATAAGTTTTACTCTTGGTCTATCAAAAAATATTATCCTGCTTTCTCTTTTTTGATGAATATCTTTTACTTCATGCCCAAGTGGTCATTTCTTAACCCATTAATTCCTGCAGCGTCCATAAGCAGCTTGTCAATTTTCATGTAATATTGCAGACTTAATGAAATTTGTGAAAACATCTGAAGGTGAAATGTTATTCAGGACACTAGAAAAGTGCACTATTCTATCTATCATAAGGTAAAACACAGTAAAGCCTAGTAATTTGGCTAGTTATAGGGATAAAAGAAGTGAAATAAATGTGATACCTAGGGCTAGGCTAGCCTAACATAGTCGGCTAGCCTAGCTAATAGGTTTTACCGTGTTTTACTTTATTAGGCCACTCCAATTTATTTACTTGTCTTACGTGCTCAGGAGGTAGGAAATGAGCCATTTTGGAATTTAAAAAAAAGTTGAAAAATGTGACTTTTTTTATTTTTTTTATTTTTTTTAGAGTCTGACGACTAGGATATGTTTCTACCAGCCTATTCTCAACTAAATAAAATCAATCAAATTATTAATCCCTGTAACCTGAAGGGTGGGAGGTATACCTCCTCAAGTCTGAGGCTCTACTACAGCAATGATAGCTTCCTGTAGTTGATTGAATCACACTTACAAAGAATATTCTTAAAACTTTCACTTTTTTTTTTTTTTTTTTGGAGTCTGACAGAAAATTTCAAAACCACTTTCGTCCGTAAGACACCAAAGATGACTTTTTTTTTTTTTTTTTTGAGTCTGACAGGATTTTTTTTACAAAAAAAGCTCGTAAGACAAGTAATTAAATTGGAGTGGCCTTATATATGAATATATGCCTGCCCTATGATACATAGGGACTTGTGGCGGACTGTTGGCCATTTAGGTCACACGAGGGAGTTGTATTGGTAGTATTTCCAACTACCCTCCTCATATACCGCTGTGCCATCTTTCCACTAAATATCACCTGTGAGGCAGGCTAGGGCTTAAGGCAGTAGCTTCCAAATGAATCAGAAACATAGTTACATTTCTATCTGTTAAAAATGAGCCGGCTCTTAGGGCGATGCTCCTTCTTGTAACTAATGGAGCAATCTCTATTCATGGCCAGGAAATCCTTGTGTTTTATGTTGGTTATTATTTAGTCATCATCCTCTGGAAATAGAGTGTATTTTTATCCTCTGCCTAATTGCTTGTGTCAGAAGACTAATAACGGAAGCTTATTAGGGACATAATTCTACCAGGCTGTCAGTAGAGCCAATCTCCTAGGTCACCGATGGTCAGGCCGGGTGCTGGGGCCGAGTTACAGACCTAGAACAATAGTTATGGCCCTGACTTACCCTCTTCCAGGGTGTGCTAGACTGTTTAGGTCAGCGCTGGTCAGGCCGGGTGCTGGGGCCGAGTTACAGACCTAGAACAATAGTTATGGCCCTGACTTACCCTCTTCCAGGGTGTGCTAGACTGTTTAGGTCAGCGCTGGTCAGGCCGGGTGCTGGGGCCGAGTTACAGACCTAGAACAAAAGTTATAGCCCTGACTTACCCTCTTCCAGGGTGTGCAAGGCTGTTTTAAAGTCATTTTGACTTGCCCGAAATAAGTTGTAACATATGCTCGAAAGGCATGCATTGTTTATCATGGATTTATTGATTTGAAAACCATTTTTAGTTTTCTAAGTATTTATAATAATAATAATAATCTTTATTTCACGAGGGTAACACAGTCAAATACAAGATTTGATTTTCGCTGTGGCCCTCAGATTTAAGGATTATACATTCAATTCTTCAGGCCACAGAGTTGAAAATTGTTCTTCAAGGTATTGTTTCTTGAATGATGAGAGAGATGGTGCCATTTTCATATTTAAAGATAAGGAATTCCATAATACCATGCCTTGGTACTTGTGAATGAGTGTTTAAATAGCTCGCTTTTGATCGGTGGAGGAACCAAATTATGAGATGTATTTGATCTTGTAAGGTGACCATGTTGATCTGAGCAGAACTGAAACATATTTTTCAGGTATATTGGACTCTGTCCGTTGACAGATTTATACATTAGAATAGCAGTATTAAATTGAGCTCTGTTAAGGAAAGGTAACCATTTTAGTGTTTTGAATAGACCCCTGCTTGGATGAGAGTAATCCACATCAAATATATATCTTGCAGCCTTCTTCTGTAGCTTAAGCATTCTTGTTTGAATTTCAGAGCTAGAGTGGCCCCAAATGGTATTACAGTAATCAAAGTGAGGAAGTATGTACGCATTGAAAAAAAGATTTCTTGTTTTAAGATCCGTGTACAATTTCAGTTTTTTTAAAGCGAAAATCCCTTTTGATATTTTCTTACATACATGGCTGACATGTTTGTTCCAATTTAAAGTGTTAGTCACTAATATACCCAAAAGTTTTTGTTCAGTGACAAGTTCTAATTTTGAGTCATTCATAAAGAGGTTGAGATTAAAATTCTCAATAGATCTTGTTTGTTTTTGTTTGGTGGATACCACCATAGCTTTTTTTTTCTCCACATTTATAATCATTTTGTTTACTTGGCACCATTTCTCAATATTCTTAAGATCATTTTGTAAGCTTGATTCAATAGTTGACAGTTTATGACCTGCGAGTGATATTGTAGAATCATCTGCAAAAAAATCAATATCATTTTTTATCACCAGAAAAAGGTCATTTATGAATATAAGAAACAATAGTGGTCCAAGAATAGAACCTTGAGGTACTCCTACATAGGTGTGCTCTGGACCTGACAAAGATGGTCCAATAGAAACCTTTTGATAACGATCAGAAAGATAAGAAGAGAACCATTTAAGTGAACAACTACCAAGCCCATGTTTCAAGTTTCGTCAGTAATATTTCATGATTCACTACATCAAAAGCTTTCCTAAAATCTAAGAAAATAACTCCAATAATTTTGTGATCATTAATTGCACTTAGCCAGGTATCCATCATTTTGGTTAATGCTGTTTGGCAAGAATGCTTTGGTCTGAAACCTGATTGAAAAACACGGAATAGGTTCCAATCAGAGAAATATTGATAAAGTGTATCATGGACATGTCTCTCTAACACCTTTGATAATGTACTTAAGATAGAAATAAGCCTGTAACTGTTTAAATCACCTGGTTCACCACCCTTGTGGAGGGGGTAATCTTAGATTCTTTCCATTGCGATGGGAAGATGCCACTCAAGATACTTTGATTGATAATACTGGTGATAATGGGAGATACTATATTAGCACTCATCTGTAGGTAGTTCGGGGAGATTTCATCTAATCGGCATGCTTTGTTAACGTCTAAGGAGCTGAGAAATTTATGCACAAAATAATTACTCACGGGTGGTGTGTCGAAGCTATTCTCTAAAGGCATTTTGGTTTTGACATAGCCATCAAGATTGATTGAATTATATGGCAATTGAAATTGAAATTTGGGCCATTTACTATAAAAAAATATGTTTAGTGTTCAGAAAATCAGCTTGCCCATATTTTGGCAAGTAAAAACTTAAATGTACTTGCCTGAAAGCCTTTTTTTCCAAAATATTCACTTGCCAGTTCCAATTTGCCTAATATATTTGTTATAGCTCAGACTTTACCAGAGTGTACCAGTCTTCTATGTCACAGCTGGTCAGGACCAATGTTTGAAAACTGCACAACAGCTCAGACTTCTGAACAATTTTGAAATGTTTCAGGGGTTGAATGATTTGGTAGTTGAAAGACGCCATTTTTGCCAAAGTTATAAAAATCTGTAATAATTAACAAAAATCATAAATTTATTTACTTGCAAATGAATATTGAAAAATAAATATTAAAATAATGGTCTAAAAAAGAAACATGGTTTTCAGTCTGGCTAAATTTTAGACCAACAGACTGAAAGTAGACTATAGTGGAACCTGTCTCTTGTATTATACCAATCAAACCTCTATTAATTACAATAACAATGTTCTGCTTACTTTCAAAAATGTAGTTTTCATATTAGATATTCCTCTGATTTAAAATTGGATACTCCTTCCATAACTAATTTTTGCCCAGTTGAATTTGGCTAATGTTGTATCCTGGGAATTTTTCTGCATTTTCATTATGATATGCACCTATTTGAAGAGATATGTAAGCAGTAGAATAACAAATGCGTGCCCAGTTGAGTTTGGCTTGTTTTGTATCCTGGGAATCTATCTGCATTTCCATTATGATATGCACCTATTTGAAGAGTTATGTAAGCAGTAGGATGTATGGAATTTTTCAATCAGAATCTCTGCATGGTACTATCATATGATATCCCTGTATGTTTCTACTTGATGTTGCTATTTGTATATTTCATAATTCTTCTCAGAAACCCCACCCAGCCATTGGAAGGAGTGTGATGGGCATGAGGATACTAGTATATTATCACAGGCTAGTCTAAATGTCTTCTCCTTGTATTATTTGCATGTAAATAAACAGTTTAAAAAACTTAACCCATTTATTGCGAGAGTTCCTCACAGAAAGTGTTGTCTAGCTCTATGAGGCAAAAAAATTGTTTCATTAAAGCATTAATTTTGAAGTTATTTGAGGGAGAGATATCAAGGTTTAGATGTAATCAACATTCTTGCTTAAATGTCAGGACAGTTGGTAAGAATTAGTATTTGTTACATTTTTGAACTAGGTTTCATAACTGTGTATGCACTTGTAACAAAAGTTTGTAACAGAGTTGTAATTTAAATATTAGAACTGGAAAGTGTTGTCTGGAACAATCAGTAAAAAACAAGAACTCTCAAAATGTCTAGAGGAAAGTTGTTTGTTGATATCTCATCAATATTTCCGAAAAAAATATCTGGGCAGAAATTTATATTTTTCAAGGTAGTGCAGACACTACAGACCAGGATGGATTCCATCCCATCTGGTCTGAAGGATATGAAAAATTCTTGGGAGCATAGCTTTAATATTTGATGAATACTGTATTTGATTGAAAGTTGCAGTTTTTATTTATTTTTTTACATCCTCCATTAGCTATATTCCTAATATTACTCTATTTGATGAGTATGTGTTCAAAGGCATAAGACAATCAAATGCCTTTCTAATGCAAATGGGTTAAGAAATTTATTGTGATAAATTATCAGAATAAAGTAGGAAGATTTATGTTAACGTAAGGAATTTCCCAATCAGTTTCTCAGCTTGAGTCTTGCACACTATATGACCAGCAGTATCTTAGAAGACCAACATTCTTTTCTTAATCCAAGGCAGTATATATCTTACATTTTACTGCATCTTATATTGTCATGTTACAACATTTGAACATAACTATTTTGAGTCATGCTGTTTGTAGAATGAGTTGTGTTCCTATTCTACAAGGCAATTTTACAAGTACAACTTTTTTCTGCCACTTTATTTGAGGAATGCATTGTGTTATTACCAGTAGGACTTCTAACAATTGCAGACTTATCTACATGAATAACAAATGTGATAGTAGTGTAGCGTTGCTGGTCATTCATCATATCTAGCATGTGTATTTTATGATGGATCACAGAAACCTGAGTGTCAGATGTAGGCTTTTCAATTAAGCTGACCAGCATGGTGCCCCACGCAAGGGTCTGCTTTGGGAACAGCCCTGCACAC
This sequence comes from Maea johnstoni, assembly GCA_963942565.1. Taxonomy (NCBI): domain Eukaryota; kingdom Metazoa; phylum Annelida; class Polychaeta; order Spionida; family Magelonidae; genus Maea; species Maea johnstoni. The sequence goes on along the minus strand of OZ012693.1, from coordinate 25,062,924 downwards.
AGAAATATCTAAAATATGAGAGGAAGCCTCTAAAAGCAGATCTCAGTATACTAAGGAGATCTAAAGAACACAGAGCCCTCCCTTGAAGGCCCTTGTGGTTGGGTTAGCTAAAGTAAAAATACTTGAGAGGCTCTCATCATCTGTATTTTGATATAAAGGGCGACAATGTATAAAGGGGTGCCAGGAGGGCTTCTCCGTGTAGCTTACTTGGGACTTTTATCGCTGCAAAATATTGTGGAACCCTAAGATCTTTAGATTCCCTCAATTTAAAATGGCTAGTCAGCTTTAAGTACAAGAAAGTGGAGTCTAAAATTAAGATTTGATGCAGTTTCTAGGAACTTTTTTTACACAGGGAATTTCTAATTGCAAAATGCTAAATGTAATACACTAATATTACTTAGGCTATGTCGAGAGTAGAATGTTAGTTTGTCTTGGCGTATGTCTTCCGTTGAGTCATAGACTGAATTTCCCCCTAGCTCTAAGATCCTGCTGAGCTTATGGTGACTTAAGAATGGAGCGTATTTTTCAATTAACGTGACTCTGCACGAGGTTATAAAAACAGCACGGGTAAATAGGAAAAGGTCGGGAGTGTTTCCCCTTCCTTCCTGCATGCATCCTGAATTAGGATCAAGTTCCCCTAATTCATCCCAGTCCTTGTACGCTGCAGTAAAAGTTGGGGCACTTTTTTCTGTGGCAAATATAAGTGCTTTCATCTGGTACTGCTGGCAATCTCATCCATCTAGTATCAATCAGTGTCATGGTACATTGATGCTGCGTACCTAAACAGACTAGTATGTTGATTTTATATGGTTTGTGCTAAATGCTTTCATGGTCTAGTTGATTGTGAGCCAAAAATTGTATAAAATAACTAAATAGTCGTAATAATTCTACTCCTACTACTAATAATAATTATAATGATATTAATAATGACTTATAGTAATGATAATTATAGTAAAAAAGAATTACAATTTTGTCTGGTATCAATGAATGTGAAATATCATGATGCTGGGGCCAATTAGAGAATATGGATATTTCTAGTTTAGTTAGTATTGCTAGTGCCAAGTTAGCGGAAGGAAAAACATATTCCTATTCTATTAGTATTTTTTTTACCATATTCCCTTTACATGTAGAAGGCAAATCTCAGGGTGTAAATAACATTTGTATTAGAAGAGGCTGCTGGTTTTCTAAATATAAGGCCAAGGAAAGTAGGATTTCTACATGTAACTAGAATCAGCTAATCCCCTTATTTGGTTTTTATGGAGAAAGTTTAACCCATTAATGATTGTAGCACAAACAAGTCATACTTATTTTGTTGATGTCTTTTTTACTTGAGCATTTTTCCTTAAATATTTAAAGGTAAATTGATGATCAGAACCCAGCCTACAATTTCCAATCAAATATTATGTGAATTTACGCTTGATTCCAGAGATAATTTCAAAAGTATCATAGATCCAGACGACACTTGTCGAGGAGGTCTGCAGGCATGGGTTAATTGGGTTTTCTAAAGGGTGTAATGAAGTATGGCTACTGTGCTGAATGGGGAGCTGATTTAACCTAAAGATTTAACAGCTGGCTGAAGAGATTCATCATCCAGGCCATGGATATCTTAACCTATTTATGCCTGTAGCCACAAAAAATGACCTGATTATTTCGGTAATACCTTCGTGACCAGAGCATATTTTGAAAAATATATGAAGGAAAAATGTAAGTCCGAACTCCATCCACTACTCTCCTTCAAATATTTTCTGAATTTCATGCTTTTTTCAAAGTTATTTTCAAATATATAACAGGTCCAATACAACTTATCATGGAGTTCTAGTGTCATCTGGGTGCCATGATACTTTTGAACCTAAGACATCCAGTGTAAATTTGCTAAATATTTCAAGAATATTTACAGGTTATATCATTTTTAACACCTTTTCTCTCAAATATTCTCCAAGATATATATTATATATGCTTAAATTTCAGAAGATATCCCAATTAAATTATCAGATCCTTGATTGAGTCTGCTGCAGGGTTGATGGGGTAACCCAGTATCAAGTAGGCAGGAAAAGTAGACCAGGCATTTGTCGTAATTATGGCAATTTCCCATTGACCATGAGGTCCCTTTGAACTACATCCTCATTGTGGATCTCAAGCAAGGCATCTCTAGGTTGTACACTGTAAGGATCAGGTCAGTGGGTAGAAAACAATCAATACACTCTGTGATCCACATCTAATCAAGGATTTTTCGGAGTTTTGCTGAAAATGTGGCTGTCATGGTTACTTCTGAGTTTTTCACAGGGGGAATAAATTATTGACAAATATTTCATCCAAGGAATAAATTATTAAGAAATATTTCACAGAAGGAATGCATGATTAACATATATTCCACAGGAGGAAGAAAAAAGTTAGCAAATGTATTGTAAAAGAATGTATTATTTATATATATTTCGTAAATTTTTCAACATGCTTTACAGACGGAAAAAATATCATCAAATATTTCACAGAAGGAATAAATCATCAGATATTTAACAGAAGGAATAAATCATTATAAGATATTACACAGAAGGAAAAAATCATTAACAAATATTTTACAGAAGGAATAAATCATTAACAAATATTTCACAGAAGGAATAAATCATCAGATAATTCATAGAAGGAAGGAATTATTATCAGATATTTCACAGAAGGAATACATCATTATCAGATATTTCACAGAAGGAATAAAACATTATCAGATATTTCAAAGTAGGAATGGATTATTATCAGATATTTCATAGAAGGAATAAATCATCAGATATTTCACAGAAGGAATGGATTATTATCAGATATTACATAGAAGGAATAAATCATTAACATATATTTCACAGAAGGAATAAATCATGAACAGATATTTCACAGAAGGAATAAATCATGAACAGATATTTCACAGAAGGAATAAATTATTATCAGATATTTCACAGAAGGAATAAATCATTAACGGATATTTCACAGGAGGCATAAATCATTATCAGATATTTCACAGAAGGAAGGAATTATTATCAGATATTTCACAGAAGGAATAAATCATTAACAGATATTTCACAGGAGCAATAAGTTGTTATCAGATATTTCACAGAGGGAATATATATCGTTAACAGATATTTCACAGAAGGAATAAATTATTATCAGATATTTCACAGATGGAATAAATCATTTACAAATATTTCACAGAAGGAATAAATCATTAACAGATATTTCACAGAAGGAATAAATCATTATCAGATATTTCACAGAAGGAATAAATCATCAACAGATTTTTCACAGGAGCAATAAGTTGTTATCAGATATTTCACAGAAGGAATTTATATTATGTCTAAATCAATACGTAATCGATAAGCTATTTTATTTAAATATTTTCCAAAAATTGCTTTCAGCAGAAAGATATTTCCAAAATAGTCAAACCATTTTTGGCTTCCACTGGCATAAATAGGTTGGAGGAGCACCATGGCCAGACAAAGCTAATTATTGAGTGTGCTGATTTGGCGCCATCTATGGAGGGACTATGGAACTACAAAGTGACATTGAGGATCACAGTAGATAATAACAGGAGTTGAAGTCCACAGATTCCTAGGAGATAGTTAGAAAACTGCAAGGCCTTTTGGAGAAGATTCAGCTTTATTTGTTTCTGGCAGGTATGACACACTGAAATGCCAAAGAAGGGATTCCCATAGGTTTTTCAAAGGTATTTTTAAAAGTACTTTTCTAACAATCTTGAAATACCCTGTTGAAAAAGATTTTTTCCGTTTGTATTGCTAAGGTCAAGAAGTCTTTTATTGAAACTGAAAAAGTTTTTCTTACAAAATCAAAATTTCCAGACTACCAGTAAAAAGGGATTTTAAATGCCCACCCTGGGTGCTCCAAATAATAAAAAAACAACTAATTCTTGTCATGTTTCCATGGCGATGTGGTGAGTGTGGTATATGGTCACCAGGAATAGAGGAACTCCTGCATGCCTTGAGGAAATATGGAGTGTGTTTGGAGTGACAAACCCATGTGCTCAATTTGTACAGTAATTACTGATGGCAATTCCATCTGGCCAGGCCGGAAAATCTGGAAACCCACAAATATCCTATTTACACATGTTCGGGGCCACAGCTGTATGCAGTAATAACATGAACATGTATAAGGTTGAAGAAGGGTGAACTAGTGGTTAGATGGTCAGAGGGACAAGAATACCAGGCTTGTAATCCTATGGTAGGGTGTGGATTTCGCAGAACTGTTTTGAGATATCTGGTCTGGTTTCTGGCATACCGAAAGCCCCATGCATGCTTGAGATTACTGTCAAATGTGAATAATCGTTTATCCAAATGTATGGCAAGCATGAGATGATGAAAATCGCAGCTTGTGTTGACCAAAATAAATATCTGGCTCTCACCATCCTCTTGTCCAGCATGTCATCCAAATTTTTCTTCTTTTTTTCTGAAATTTCTTTACAGATACAGACTGAAAATAAAAAAGTACAGAAAATATTATCATGTAATTTTCAATTTAAACATCTTTTAAAAAAAGAAGAAATTTAAAAGTCTAGTTTAACGATGCTATAGATGGCAGCACAGTCACCGGGGATTATTTTCTACTCACCTTTGGGCATCAAAAACGGACAAAATCTGGGTTGATGTCAACTCCGCAGATTCAATTATGGGAAGTTTGCTGTTAGATTTAGCTTACTATTTTGTAACATGTCATATAGACAGCGATGGGTAAAAATACAAAGGCCAAAATTTACCATAAAAAGTGTCAATCTATGCCATTACACTTGATCTTGCATAAATCCCAAAAATACTTGACAGATTTTAGCAGGTTTTGATGCAATTGACATACTTGAAATATTTTCCAGACAATGCATTTATTGTGAGAAATACTTGAAATAGTCAGCCCCTTGGCAATTTTCATTTAGATAAAGTATAATTTTGGCAATGAATTAAGATTAGGGCAAAAGTTTTCTTTCAAATATTCTCCAAAATATGTTATCTGAAGAAAGATATCACAAAATTGCCATGCCTTTAGGCAGACCTGTGAAGCAGCCATTTAAAGCAGCCATTCAAAGCAGCTTGACTATTTTAGCGATGCCTTTCAAAGGAAATTGTCTTTTGGAAATCTCTCTGGACAACTCTCCTTCAAATATTTTATGATTTTATGCTATATTTCAAAGTTATTTTCAAGTATCATAGATCAAGACGAAGCTATCTTCCGATACCTCTAGGCATGAAAGGATTAAACAGCACCCCATGCTGCAAGTGTATAAACTTTACATTAGTCCACATGGGTTGCTCCCTGCCTGGCGTAATTAATGATCCACCCAAATAAACACACAAACAGTGAAACCCAATCATCATATACATGTACCCAAAGGGATCTCAATTTGTACATGGCCCAGGAATGAGTGTATGGGTGTTGTGTTGGAGGAAGTGTGGGGCCAGCACTTAAGGGGTCTGCTGGTTTAAGTAATTGGTGAGAGATTTGCTTGTGGTTTAATACAGATCTGTGGTAATAAGGCATCTGGGTCTGGTCAGTGTCAGACCTGTCTACTGGGGCGTCCAATGGAAGATCTGAAGATTTAAAGATACGATCCTGTCAAAATATACTATATTTACTTCTCCTGCCATCTGGGGAGATGGGAGGGGGGGGGGGGGGGGGCTGATGCACCAGTGATTGACACATGGTTGACACTTGAAGATGTAAGGGTTTCTTTTTAATCTCATTTTTAACCCTTTATATGCTGCTGGTGGCTAATTTGGCCAATACCAAATAATGCAAAAACCTGAAAAATGACTGAAACCCTGGCACATGGGAACTCATCTGAGAGTACTTAGCGAGAGCTATCAAATGAATACCAACATGACAAGTTTTAGATGGTTTTCAAAAAAACTTAGCATCCTTGTGCTTTGGACAAAAGTAGCCTTAGCATTGGAAGGATTAATCTTAAAGTATTTAATTCACTTGAGCTGTAAGTGAAGTCTGTTCTGTTCAGTGTCAGACCAGTCTCAGCTGGGGTCCAAAATGCACTTTATTTACTTCTTCTGCCATGTGAAGGAAAGGGCCAGATACAGATACAGCAGTGATGGACACATGGTTGACACTTTGAAGAGCTAGAAATAGACAAGTTCCTATATCATCTCCAATCACTGATTGGTAATTATTCAAACTTTGCTTCATCAGAAACTTATGGAGTATATATTTATATATCATATAATTTCTTTGCATTCTCTCCATTAATTTGTTTTGAAGCCATATGGCCTGGGCTGAATGGACTTTCTAAGATGGGCATGCATTTTTGAAGACCACAAGATGAATTGGACTGCAGTGCCATCTATACTTCATTATGATAACCATATTGCATGCATGTAGAATGCGCAGCATACACATTCCATGTTCTCCATCTCTGGCTTTTGGTGCCACAAATTAGTTTTGAATATCCTCAATAGATGGCATTATATAGTTGAATGTGAGATGAACATCCAGACTTCCTTTAACAGCACAGAAATATACCCATAACAAAAACTGCACACAAATCTAAAAAACATTGCAGTGATGCAAATTTCTGACAATTTAGAGGCCAGATGGGTTACAACTTACAAGATGATATATCAAACGGCCCTGTCAAGCTCTTGGTAGCCAACAAATTGCACTATTTATTAAATCTGTTCCTGTGCCCCATGATTCAAGACGCTGGCGGGCACTTTCTACTTTCCAAAAAATATTTTTAGATTGATGTTACCAAAATGTTGATGCTGAATCACGGCACTACGGACGTACATGATCAAAGAATATGATTTAATTTTGTACATTGATAAACAGTTTTAAAGTAGGAAGAAAAGGTTGGTGTACTCTTTTGACAATTGATGGAGGCACAAACATTTTTTTTCAACTGAATAAATGATATTGATTCTTTTCAGTAGATGAAAAGCTATGTAATCTTATTCTAAAGTATTTAGTGTGTTCCTGGGTACGGGTCCTATGGGATGGGTAAAATGGGTATGAATAACATATTTTCCCATGAGATCTGTGTACGGTTCAGTTACGGATATTCTCTATATTCATTATAATTGAACTTTTTCTGATCTCAGGTTTTGGTCAAATACTAATTAATCATCACTGGTTGAGATTTCACACCTGATTTCTTCACAATTTACTCTTTGAATAAATAACCTTAACTGCAAATGGTTATTTTTGATAGGGGTAGTGAAACTATTATGCAACTCAACTTCAAACCTAACTTACAATGTTGGGCAATTTAGATATCAGTTTTACTTGCCCAACAAAAATATGAAATTGCTGCACAACTCCGAAAACTTTGGAAGAGCACTATTCAAATTGAAAACTATATTCAGGTAGATTTTCTTTGTGAAGTTTGTATGTATGAATTGATTTTATATAATCAGCTTTGATATGTAAGATAAAGAAAGGTTCAAATGGTCTTTTTGTCAACAGTCAGTTTTAGTCTTTTTATTGACTTAAAACATTACAAAATCATACAATGTATCAAGTTACAGAACTATTTATCCATTCAGCCATAATAGTGTTAATATAACAATAAAAGCTACAATGTTGGGCAGGTGCTGCTACAATAACGCACTTAATCTTTACCAAATTGAGCTGGGAATACCCAGGAATTCCTACGATAATGCATGGGAAATGCCAGGATTTTAATTGAAATCTCAGCAAACCTTTAATAAAGAATGGTCAATAATGATATATTGCAATGCAACACCTTTAAACAATATGGGATAAGATATGGTGACACCCATTGTATTCAACATCAATAGATTGGGGATTGCAGTTGAGGACTATTTTTTCCTATGCAGTACCGATCTCTCAATCCAGGAAATTCCTTTTTTGACTGTGCTTTTCTGGACAATAATGGGATAGGCACTAAAACAGTGTTTAAAATTTTAACTCCAAGTCAATTATTGTGGGCTTTCAACTTAACGAAAGAATAATAATGAGCATTAAGAAAATTAGATTCTACCTCAAAATTAACCAGACATCATTCATCCTACTTATAGTCTCATTAGACCTCACTTAGGTATGGGCCATTGTCTCCGCAAGCAGGACATTACTGGCCCCATGGGTACATTTAAAAGAGGGAATAAAATGTGTCAAAGTGTCACTATGCTATTAGATTCATTAGTGTTAAAGATGTATAATCTTCAAGATGTCTTGCCCTTAAAACCCATTAGACCCAAGAGGATAGGATAATGAAAATCTTTGTAGGTATAAAGTTCAATAGCGCCACTCAGATACTGACGTGTGGACACCTGTGATTCAATTTAAGTGGCCTTCGAGGTCAAAAGGTCCTCATAACCCTTGTCCTGCCGAATTGCTAGATGTCACCTACCCTGCCAACTGCATTGCTTTTGGTGCCTGTGGTGGTTCAAGATCATGGCCTAACATTTCTGGAGATGTCTTTTTGTAAAAGAACATCTTTTCGAAAATGTTTCAGGAGGAAATGTTAATACAAAGACTTTCTTTTAAATATTTTGCCAGGCAGTGCTAAATTCAGAGGATATTTCTAAATGTCTCATGATCCAGATGACACTTTGTAAGAGTAGTGCTGTGCATGAACAGGTTTTTTGTCTCTACTAGATGTGTGACGAGTAATTGATGCCAACACGTAATTGCGTATATTGCTATTAAAATGTGGAGTATGCGACCTAGGAACTTCTTAGTGAGCTTATTGGGTTTCCCCATTCTCACCTGCGATATTGAAATATTGTAACGGACAGCGTCTTTTACCAAAGATAAGCTTCTAGCCGTGAATTTCACCTTCAGTGAATTTGAAAACGCCTGATCCATTCTTTTCAAAATTTGGCACAATTGAAGATCAGAGACATTTTTCAAAAAGAGTTTCTGGAGATTTTTATTTCAAGGAAATGGTTTAATCTGGAAAATTTGTACCATTTTTTGACCATTTAGGATTTTTTTCCGAATATCTATGGAAGTTAATAGAGCATGCAGAAGCCAATCATCTCAATAGAACTATTCACCGAGCACATTTTTGATTAATATTTTTTTGCCTATCAGTAGGTTTAATTTGTAGCCAACTATTTGTAACGCGGAAAAGCCAGAAATGTGTGTATTTCAACTGAACCAATCAATGTGCTATATGATTTCATTCATGGAGACAGGAAAATCCATGCATATTCATAGCATTGATTCAGAAATTTAGAGGCTTTTATTATGTGATGTTGACAAAATGGTGTGATAAAGTGAGGAAGTATCTTGGTGGCAAAATCTCCAGGAACATTTATTACTCTCAAATCCAAAAAATAATGTATGAACATAATTTTGGTAATAACTCATGGTGTTCTTCATATTACAAAAAAATTCAAGGGACAATACATTGATTTCAATTTTTATAGGTCATTTTGCCTTGTGAGAAATTGCATCTGTTTGATATTGCCATATTAAGGCAGCTCAGTGCCAGTGTTTGGTGTCTGAACGACACAGTCTCTCTCTTTCTCAAGACTCAGATCCTTCTGAGTTCAGATTCACTCCTCAGTATATTGGATTGTCTTCTAACATCCATCACAGAGAAGGGTGACTACAGCTCACGCTAACTATCCTCTTACTCAGGTAATATGCTTTACTGACACCTCATGACATTCATAATCATCTTAACCCTTCCGATGCTATGGTTACTGTCATCCAACTGAAACAAGTACACAAATATTTTTGAAAACCATCTAAACCCTATCAAGCTTTGCTTTTACATACAAGAATTCACTAAAATTGTCAGGCAGTGCTATTGGCCGATGCGAGGACTAATGGGTTAAATGATATGTGAGTACCTAGGGCTATAAACATGGTAAATAGTATAGAAGAAGGAAGCTGGCAGCCGTACTACACTTTGCCCTGCTACTCTTATTACCTAGATATTGAATTATGTATTATAAAAATCATCTAAACCCTGTCATGTTGGTATTCATTGGAATGCTCTCAGATGAGTACCCATTTGCCATGGTTTCGGTCATTTCACAAGCTTTTGGTCATCATTTTGTGATGACCAAATCAGTGAACCAGCAGTGAAAGGGTTAAATGGTATGCGAGTACCTGTAGCAGTAAACGTGTGTTAATTAGTATAGGAGAAGGAAGGTGGCAGCTGTACGACACCTTGCCTGCTACACTCATTAGTCATTACCTTAGTATTGAATTATGTATTATAAAAATATCTAAACCCTATCATGTTGTTATTCATTGGAATGCTCTCACTGAGATCTCTCAGATGAGAACCTATTTGCCATGGTTTCAGTCATTTCTCAGCTTTTTGTCATTATTTCATGATGACCAAATCAGTGAACCAGCAGTGAAAGGGTTAAATGATATGCGAGTACCTGGAGCAGTAAACATGTGGTAATTAGTATAGGAGAAGGAAGCTTGCAGCTGTACTACACCTTGCCTGCTACACTCATTACCTAGGTATTGATTGCTATTGTTCTCAAGTATTGATGACAGGCATTGTTCTATAGAAATCATCCAGATCTACATGCTCTAGAAGCTAAATTAAGATAGGACTAACCTAAGGCATAGACGCTGTACTACCAGGGATCGGAAAGTCTGGGTTTTGTGGTTCTAATTGTGTCACCATCTCTTCAGAAGCTGAATTAAAATAGGACTAACCTTAGGCATACAAGTAGATGTTGTACTATCAGGTATTGGAAAGTCTGGGTTTTGTGGTTCTAATAAAATGTGTCACCATCTTTTCAGAAGCTAAATTAAGATAGGACTAACCTTAGGCATAGATGCTGTACTACTAGGGATTTGAAAGTCTGGGTTTTCCAGTTTTAACCTTTCAAATGCTAAGGCTGCGTTTGTCAAAAGCACAATGACGCAAAGATTTTTGAAAACTACCTAAACCCTTGTCATGTTGGTATTCATTGGATAGCTCTTGCTGAGTACTCACAGATGACTACCCATGTGCCAGGGTTTCAGTCATTTTTAGGGGTTTTGCATCATTTTGTATTGGCAAGGTTAGCCACCACCACCATAAGGGTGAAGTGTGGAACCATCTCTGATGGCAAGAGTTTGGAGCAAAATACTGGTTAACCACTTATTCTCCAAGTTCCCTTATCCAAGGGAGTTGGCATAACCAGGAATTCCTAGGATAATGCTCGGAAAATGTGGGTTTTTTCTTCGGATAGATACACCAATTAAAACCAAGCTTAAGATGACTTGACTACTAAAAGTTCCAAAATAATGCGTTATTTAAATATATTGGTGAAATAGATATCTCAGTCTAATATTTCATATTTGGTGCCATGTCAACTGATGAAGAAAGGGATGACAGGATATAGACCAGCTTATTCATTTTACAATATTTGAAAACAAAAAATGTTGGAAGAAGAGGAGGAGTCCAAAGTGGAATAATATTCAAAATGGAATTGTCTCCCTACCTTAAAGTTCACATGGAATTGTTATTATAAAGATACTTTTAAATATTCTTGTCTTTTTCCCAATCATAAAATTTCATTTTTTAATTGTCCCCCACTTCAATGTTCACATGGAGTTGATATAATATGAGTACCTTCAAATATCCATGTTTTCAACTTAATCATGATACTTCGTTATAATTGTCTCCCCACCTCAAAGTTCACATTGGATTTCTATAATAAAAGTACCTTTCAATACCTTTGTTTTCATCCTCATCATAACTTTTCATTTGCATTATCTCCCCACTATAAAAGTTCTCACTGAATTGTTATGATGAAAGTAACTTTAAAAATCCTCGTCTTCATCCTTATCATGACATTTCATTATCATGCATTGCTTGGCCATCTCAAAGTTCACATAAAAGGCTATTTTGCAGGGTTATGTCGTCCATTGAGGAAAGAGTAATATTTTTCTCTGCCTCTTCTCACTTAGTATCAGGTGTAGTAGTTATCTAATGGAGTGGTTATTGAAGAGCCCTGCCTTGACCCTTTCAATGCTGAAACTGCTTGTCATCCAAAGCACAAGGATGCAAAGATTTTTTAAAACCACCATAACTCTGTCATATTGGAAAGCTCTTGCTATAAGTACTCTCAGATAAATACCCATGCATGTGCCAGGGTTTCAGTCATTTTTTTCTAGTTTCTTTTGCGTAATTTTGTATTGACAAAGTTAGCCACCAGCAGCATGAGGGTTAAAGCACACAGCATGTTTGTGGTATTACAATGTATTACAGCCGAGTTACACACGGTATATCAGTGCTTACCAACATTAGAAGTAGCAGCAGATTAGCTTAAGATAGGGAACTTAAGGCAAAAAGCACTTGGGGAGAGTGCATAGCTAGGTTTACAAGGAAGGATTTGTCCTTCCTTCCTTCCGGATCAAATGTTCACTTGATTGCTTCCTCATCTTATTGCTATAAAATGGATAGCTTTTGGTGACCTTTATTTTCAAGGTTATTGGAGGTCAGTTTGACCCAGGAGATTTTACACAAAGGTTGTGTGTACCTTGTCTACAATGCACCTGAAGAAATTTTTAAAGCGATATGTTCCAATTTTCTAGGATGCTTTTCAATAAATCCCCACCTGCTTAGGTTTTTGCAAATTATTTTCAAGGCGACATTGGAGGGGGTATTTTGACTTTAAGAAAATGTTCAAGCGCTGCATGTTCCAACACAACATATTTGCAACCAAAGACTATTTATCTAGTTGTAAAAATAGTTTGCAGGGTGCTTCAGGCATGAAACGGTTAGACTTTTTGCTTTTTCATGCACGGTCTGACATCTTTGAAAAAAACTCTTCATATACAGTTAAATTTGTAAAACGGTTTGAGAGGGATTACTAAACCTAACAGGAACAACTGTTGTCAGTCAAATATTTCTAAATATTTTGCTTTGTTAGCAAGATATTTGCATTATAATGTGTGGACTTTAGATGTGAATGCATTAACAGTGCTTTTCTTTGTTCCATTTTTACTTACATGAATAGAACATGGAATTATCGCCACAGACCAATTATAAGGCCCACACCTAATCTCACCTCATTGTGACGTCACTAGGAGACAGATGATATAATGAGGACTCTCATATTTATTTTATTTACATTATAGATGAGGTTGCTTACACACATGCGCAGAACATACCCCTTGAGTGTGTCTCGTCAACATCTGAGCTAGGAGTCGTGCCGAGGCTGTTCAATAAGATCTACTGGTTGCGTATCCGGTGAATGACATTCGTGATTTTTACGGAGCCTGGTAGGCCCATACATGGCATTCTATTCTTCAAGACTGACAGGCCTTTTTATGACATCCATCATCTTTTTAAGATTATCCATTATCTTGACATGTCTGCCCATTGCTTTTGTCAGACACCTGAACTCATCACGCCTAGATCAGAACACCTGTGGACATTCTCATGATCGATAATGATTGATCACTTACAGGTAATAGTCAGGGTAGTATGGACCTTGTTATGCCTGGTGTTCCTCTCAAAAAGGTGAAACTTCTGAAAATGATGGAAAACTGCGGACATTCTAAAGATCAATTATGATTTATCACATACAGGTCATGAGCGGAGTATTATTAACCTTTTGATTCCTGGAGTTGTCCTTTAAAGAATGATTTCTAAATATTAAAGGTCTTAAAACACACTTGGACAATTTAAAGATCAATTATGATTTATCACTTACAGGTTGTGAGTGGAGTATATATTAACCTTTTAGTTCCTGGACTTTCCCTTGAAAGATTTTTCTGGATCTATGATACTTTTTGAATGATTTCTAAATATCAAATGTCTAAACACCATTTTACTGATCAATGATGATTTATCGCTTACAGGTCATTGTCAGGCTAGTATGGACCTTATAATATCAGGAGTTCTCTTTAAAATATGTTGTCTGGATTTTTGAAACTTATGAAAATAATGGAAAACTGTAGACATTGTGGTGATCAATGATGATATATCACTTGCAGGTCATGGTCAGAATATTCTAACCTTATAATGTCAGTTGTTCCTCTTAAAAGGTGTTGTCTGGATCTATGACACTTTGGAAAAGGATTTCTAAGTACAAAGGTATTTTTACACCTATGGACATTTTAATGAACAACGATGAATAATCACTCACAGGTTAGGCTCAGGTAGGTGTTATTAACCCTTTAATGCCCAGCTTTTCCTCAAAGAAAGTATTGTCTGGTTCTATGACACTTGAAAATAACTTCTAGCCACAAATATATAAACACCTAAGGACATATCCAGGGGGGTGATTAGAAAGTATATCAAGCATACCTGGTAATTGTTACAGAATTGTGAGCTAGCCAATTTCCTTAGTGCCAATTAAAAACGATTTATGTAATCCTGGCATTTTCCTGTAGTAGACCTGCAGCCCATGAAATTGAGTCTCCTCAAATGTTATCTGACATGATACTGACAAATGACAGAGAAAAATCATTCTCTTCTCTCCTGCTATGAAAATTGAAGAAGTTTTTACACATAATCACAGAGATTTGATAGGATTTACTGTGCTATAAATTTTGAAGGGTTTGCCTTAGTTGGACATGTATAGCCATTGGCTAGCTTTACTTATGTGTGTTTTGGGTGGTATAGATCTCATTGATCAGGCTGTAAGTTGGAACAGATCTCACCCGATTTGCTTATATTCCTAATTTCCGTCAAGAACCAGAGGGAGATCAGTAAGATTGGAAAATAATGGAATCGAAATGTCACGATTTGATCTGCACCACTGATGAGTTTGACCTATCGCTGTATATTAGTTCCCTCTTAATCCTGGACAAAAGGGGCTCTCCGCGGGAACCGTCAATTCCTGATAAAGCACTCAATTTGGCGTAAAATGAGAAATCCTGGAGCTGACTGGAATCGATCGGCCAGCTGCTGAGCGGTATAGAAATAAACTGCAGGGGATTACATCAGCTCTCTCGCATGATGATCAGCGCCTATTGTCAGGAGCTGAGGAAGACTCAGGCGTTTTTCACTGCGTAGAGGTAACAATAATCCGTATCCTGAACAAGTTTAATTCACTGATTAACCCTTATGCTGTTGGTGGCTAATTTGGCCAATACAAAATGATGCAAAAAACCTGAGATATGACTAAAACCCTGGCATATGGGTACTCATCCAAGAGTACTCAGCGAGGGCTATCCAATGAATACCAACATGACAGGGTTTGGATGGTTATCAAAAATCTTTGCATCCTTGAGCTTTGGAGGAAAGTTGCCTTAGCATGGGAAGGGTTAACCCTTCCAATGCTTGAGACTACTTTTGTTCAAAGACAAGAACGCAAAGATTTGAAAACCATCTAAACCCTGTCATGTTGGTATTCATTGGATAGCTCTCACAGAGTGGTCTCAGATGAGTACCCATATGCCAGGGTTTCAGTCACTTTTCGGGGTTTTTGGTTCATTTTCTCTTGGCAAAATTAGCTAACAGCGGCATAAGGGTTAACCCAATTGCATCTGGAGTGTGCACATGGTCTGACAACTGTGAACATAACTTGTCTATTAGAATAACATTATAAAAGTATTTAACCCATTAATACATTAATCTGTACCCTGAACAATATTAATTCACTAATTATCCCAATTACATCTGGAGTGTGCACATGGTCTGACAACTTTGAACATAACAATGATGCCAATAAGAATAATATTCTAAAAGTAGTTAACACATTAATGTTTGCAGCAGCCAAAAGCAGTTAGGCAATTTGGATGAAATTTTTATTCAGTGCTTAACCCTTATGCTGCTGGTGGCTAATTTGGCCAATAGAAAATGATGCAAAAATCCTGAAAAATGACTGAAATACTGGCATATGGGTAGTCATCTAACAGTTAAATTAGCAAGAGACTTCCAATGAATACCAATATGACAGGGTTTTCAAAAATCTTTTCGTCATTGTGCTTTGGACGAAAGTAGCCTCAATATTAGAAGGGTTAAATTTGCCAGATTTCAATAATCCTCTTTCAGTTCTTCTAAATTTATGCAGGTCTGACCTGCCATAGGGCAGGTAGATCCCTGTCACCGACTTTCTACCAGATTGTCTTGACAGATGTGGTACTTGTTAGCTCAGCTCGATCCATGCTTGCCACTGAAATTGACACGTTTTAACAATTATAGGTAGAGACTGTTCATTAGGAGATTTCCTGATGTGTAAGCCGCTCTGTCAGAGCCAGCAATAATACAGGAACTGAGCTTTTAACCCTTAATTCCAATCCTGAGGCTACTTTCATCCAATGCACAAGCACGCAATTATGTTTGAAAACCGTCTAAACCCTGTCATGTTGGTATTATATGAAAGCTCTTGCTGAGTACTCTCAAATGAGTACCCATAAGCCAGGGTTTCCATCATTTTCAGGTTTTCTGCATCATTTTGTATTGGTTAAATTAGCCACCAGCAGCATAAGGGTTAATTAAGGGCCTCCTATCTTCAACCCATTTATTCTCAGATCTGTCTAAATTCATGCCATTATTCCTGAAGTATTTTCAAATGAATCATTGGTACAATTGACACTTGTCCAGATTCTAGGCCATTGATGAACATTTGTGGCTGAAACTAGGTTGTTCTGTCATCTAAGTGTGTCTAGTGAATGGTCTAATTAACAATAGGGACTATCATTTGGATTTGGAATTTTGGTTTTCGTCACTTTTTCTGCCTTATTGCGACTAAGTCGTGACTATAACCAGTTGCGATTGGTGGAGGGAACCAGAGTACCTGGTGAAAACCACCGCCTGACCCCAAGTCACTGGCAACTTTCTCACATGCAGGGACTATCATAACTACCATATACCAACCACATAACCTAGACAATGCCATATAACTATAACCATGTTCCAACCACACATCATGGTAGACACATGGCTTGAACTGTGGTGGAATTGTGGTAACGATCCATTACAGGTCTACCACTGATCCTTGGCCAGACCGCGGAAATTGAAACAACCCGTTTCTGCCATTGGTCTAGTGCTATAACGTGGTATACATGTGGTTAAAAGGAGGATTTTTTCAATAAGGGGCATGAATGGGGTTTGTCCGGATCTATGATGCTTTAAAACATATTAACATGGAAATCCTGTCATTTTCATAGCACTATCCTCAGAATTCCTGGGTTAAGTCCCATCTGATGTCAGTTACAGCATAAATACAAGAGGAAAGCTTGCTGGGGCTTAATTACCCTCTTAAAGGGGTACTTAACCTTTGGCAAATTACATTCTTATATAACTGTCCATGTACTAAATAATACATATCTCATATCCTGGGTGATACTGAAATTCTGTATTCCCATGTTATTGGCATAATTAATATAATGCAGATGCCTATTTCCAGAGGAACTCTTAAGCATGAATGGGTTAAGTTGTTATCATGTCATGTCCAGGTTTATCTTGCAAGGTGAGAAACATGTAATTTAATGCTGTACAGTTTGTGGCAGGGAAGCAGACGAGATCTTAAACCTTCTAATGCTGGATAGCTCCCGCGGAGTACTAGCAGGTGAGTACCCATGCGCTAGGATTTCAGTCATTTTTCAGTTTTTTTGCATCATTTTGTATTGGCAAAATCAGCCACCACCAGCATAAGGGTTAAGATTTCACTCCTTGATATTTTGTTTTTCTGCCATAATTTGCCACTCAGCTATAACAACTACCTTGTAGAAAAGTGAATACCATTATCAAGGAATGTTTCCCTTGATAGTTAAACCATTATAACCCTTTTGGCAGAAAATAAGACATCCTCGCTCCTTCACAAGTTCAATATTTCTTTTTTGGAAAAATGATGCAGTGTGATTAGTATTTTTAGTCATCAGATGTGGTGAAGAATTTGAATTCTCCAAATGCAGGGACTCAGCCTCTACAAGAATGAAAATTGGTTTACTGTATGGACTTGCTGCCTGCCTGACCTTTTTCCCTGGAAGCGACATCCTCTCTTTAAGCAAAAATTGTGTCACATCCAGGAGGTCTATCCCCTTCAAGGCTAGTTTATGTTAGTATTTAAGGTGTTTCATGAGGAATCAGAGAGCAGACTGAATGATCTGAAATACTTCTTTCCTTCAAAATTACCTCATCTTTTTAACCCATATATGCCTAGAGCCCTCACAGAACATCTGGTAGTTTAGGTAATATTTTTTTATATCTGAAACTAGACCAGAATGTTTAATTTAAATATTTTGTAAAATTAAGCTCATTTCGTAAGATGTTTTCATAAGAATTCATAGGTATAAATGACACTTATAGAGCAATCACTGGGCATAAAGGCCCTTACAAAGTATAGCTTTATAGGTACCCAGATATTCTGTGGGCAATGCCGATAAAATGCCAAGATTTCCACTCCCATTTGGTACGGGGATTTAACCCTTATGCTGTTGGATAATTTGGCCAATACAAATGATGCAAAAAAAAAAGGAAAAGTTACTGAATCCCTGGCACATGGGTACTCATCTCAGAACACGCATTAAGAGCTATCCAATGAATACCAACATGACAGGGTCTAGATGGTTTTCAAAAAAATATTTGCATTCTTGAGCTTTTGACAAGAGTATAGCGTTAGCATTGGAAGGGTTAAATAAACAACTACAATGAATAGCCAAGATATTCCAACTAGAAAAGAGAAGGTGGAGTACCTATAAGTATATCTAAGGGGAAGAAAGTCCCCTAGGTATTTTGCAGTGTTTGTGTTCATGGCCTGTTCATTGTGGGCGACCTTACCTTTATGAGAAAAACAGCAAAAGTGCATTACTGAAATGCTGAACATCTGCTGTGCATTACTTCATTTATAAGTGCTGTGGGGTCTCTTTATATGTAGCATAATCACATTTTTAAGATTACCTTGCAAGAAATACTTGGAGGTGCTGTATGTTAAATCACAAAGCCGTACTTTCATAGAAGTAGTTTTGATTCGGCAAGACTTATTTCATACATTGTCTTACATACCCTGCCGACCAAATTTTCAGAAACTTGGAAAAAATTAAACTGCCAGATTGTAGGATTTCTTTTTTCTTTATTTATTATTACTATTATTACTAATATTTTTATTATTATTATTATTATTATTATTATTATTATTATTATTATTATTATTATTATTATCATTATTATTATTATTATTTCATTTTTTTTCATTTTATTATATTATTATTATTATTATTATTATTATTATTACTTTATTATTTTCATTTTTATAATTATTATTATTATTAGTATTATTATTATTATTATTATTATCATTATTATTATTACTATTGTTATTATTATTGTCATTATTGTTATCATTATTATAATCATTTCATTTTTTTTCTTATTTTCTATTATTATCATCATTATTATTATTATTATTATTATCATTATTATTATTATTATTATTATTATTATTATTTTTTTTTTTTTGTTATGTTATTACTGTTATTATTATTATTATTATTATCTTTATTATTATTATTATTATTATTTTTTTTTTTTTTTTTGGGACATTTTTCTGAATCAAATTAGAACAAAAGTTGCAATGATAATTCCTTCAATGATCAATAATGTGTAGAACTCTTCAAATGCAAAATAGGGCCTATCTTTAATCAAATCAAACCAAGTGACAGTGTTTACAATTGTCTCCTTAATATTCTCAAAGTTAATAGAGTTTGTGGTGGCCAAAAGCAGCCTGACAACTTTGATGACATTTTTCAGACGGATGCATGATTGAGAAACTATTTGAGGGAGAAATGTTGATCAAAACTAATTATTGTTGAAGTATCATAGATCCAGAGGACAATATCTAGAACTCTTAACCCTTTCAATGCGGAGGCTACTTTTGTCTAAGGCACAAGAACACAAACCATTTTGAAAATCACCTAAGCCCTGTTATGTTGATATTCATTGGAAAGTTCTCATTCAGTACTAACATATGAGCACCCATTTGCCATGTTTTCAGTCATTTTCAGCTTTTTTTACATCATTTTCTACCGACCAAATTAGCCGCCAGGAGCTAAAGGGTTAAGGATGAATGGGTTACACAATAATACCTATATTCACCAATGATGCTGTCCCAATTTACCCTGACGAAATCAGCATTGATATGAAGTGTCCAAAATTATTATGCAACTGCAGCACTTATTTGGTGTATGAGAGGCGCAATTATGTATGCTGTCAACTGCATGGGCAATTTCTGAGCTGATGAAGAGCTTTTGACTTATTCTTAGATTGCTGTGGAAATGTCACATTCTTGAAGGCCATGGGAAGGCCATTTATTTACTTTAACTCTTCCAATTCTGGGACTATTTTGTCCAAAGCACAAGGATGCAAAGATTTTTGAAAACCATCCAAACCATGTCATATTGGTATTCATTAGAAAGCTCTCACTGAGGACTCTCAGATGAGTACCCATGTTCCAGATTTCAGTCATTTTTCAGGGGTTTTGCATCAGTTTTATTGCCAGAATTAGCCACCTGCAGCATAAGGGTTAAGAGCTTCAGGATTATTGATCCTGCCTTCTTTCTCCAAGACCAATCTTATTCCAGTCTAAATTTCATCTGGGAGAGGAAAAACTAAAATATAGCAATTTGGGCATTGATTTCAGGCCTCAACCCTAACTCAAAATGTTACTGACCCCGTAGGACCAGTAACACATAGGATCTACTGGTCCTGCAAAATTTTGATGGTCCTACAAATTTTTCTTTAGCATAACAAGAAAAAACATGTTAACACGTGCCCTTAAATGTTTACTGGCACTGTAGGACCAGTGTGGCCCAAAGCTGTTTTGGGGAACTTTTACTGGCTTGGGGCCTAGTGGTTCACTGTTAGCATGGAGCCCTGGATTCATTTTTATTTTGGTATTAAAGGTCATTTATCACTTTTGGGTCAATGCCATGCTTTGGTATATTAAACTTTGTAATTCCGATTACCGTAATAAGCTCTGTCTTGTTCAAGTTGTGTCTAGTCATGCAGTTGTAGGTTGTGAAGAAAATGGGGGTACCCAGGGAAAACCACTGTCCAACCCAAAGTTTAATTTTCTGACTGCTTTCTGAAAGAGAGGTTCAAAATGTGTCAATAATGTTTGTTAGACAATTTATGGTATACTCAAGGTCATAACAATTCACCCATAGTGATGCAAGCAGCACCCAAAAGGCTTTAATATGTTGATGTTATTTCTCTGACAAAGCACCAGTTATGAAATATTTTAGAGAGGATTTAATGATTTTCCATTGAATGTATTGATTGGTATATTTTTGAAAGAGTCAGTCAGCAAGGGAAGCTGTAAGCTTAGATGGGATGAAAGTCATCCTTAATAAGATATATATGGGAAATTGTTTTTACCACTTCTGATATATCTCTTTTGAACATTTTGCAAAATTCATACTTCATCCCAAATAATGTTTGAAAATATATTATCCAGATAACAATTTCAAGGTAATGCTATGCATGCATAGCTTAATAAAGAAGCTTATGCAAAATTGCATGAATTTATCCCTATTAAGGAATAAAGAAAAAACAAGCTGGTTCTTTGAAAACGTTTATTGTGCTAATGATTGGAATTTACTATTTATGTTTTACAATTTATGTATAGGTTGCACACTTAGAAAAACTCGCATATTACCAATACTTTTGTGAAGATTATTTCAATATTCAGTAGCAAAAATAGCTGATGTTTCTATCTTTTGTCATTTATTCAGCATTCTCTCCAACACAAGATTACTGTAGGTGTAAATAGATTAACCCATTGATGCCAGCAGTACCCAAAAACATCTTACTATAATGGCAATAATTTCTTAATCTAAAGCATCAATCTGAGAATGTTTGGCATATAAAAAGCTATTGACACTAACAACTCTACCTCAAATATTTTGCCAATCCATGCATTATTTATCTATTGTATCTATGCTTTACTCCCCAGTTTTTCTTAACCCTTCCAACGCTGAGGCTACTTTCTTCCGAAAGACAGGGACGCAAGGATATTGAAAAACATCTAAACCCTGTCATGTTGGTATTCATTGGATAGCTCTTATTGAGTACTCTCAGATGAGTACCCATGTGACAGGATTTCAGTCATTTTTCAGTTTTGTTTTGCATCATTTTGTATTGGCCAAATTAGCCACCAGCAGCATAAGGGTTAATGATACAAAACAGTTGTAGACAAGAGCACCCATGGTACCTTTAGTCAAGAAGGGGTTAGCCCTTACCTTGCTAAGGCTACTTTTCTCCAATGCACAAAATGGCAAAAATATCTAAATAATATCTGAACCTCCTTGATGATATTCAATTGAAAGCTCTTGCTGAGCACTGTCAGATAAATACCAATGTGCTTGGGTTACAGTCTTATTTCAGCCTTTTTCGCGTCATTTTGTTTTGATTGAATTAGCCACCAGTAATTACCAGTAATGTAAGGGTTAATGGATGACCCATATATTGCCTTGCTGAACTCTCTTTCTCACCTACTATAAATGGCTTTCTCACGCAAACCCAGCTCATCAGCTAAATGCCTGTTTTCCCCCAGAATGCCTCCTGCACATAAACTAATTGTCATTCATACTCTATCATCATTAACCCCTTTGAATCTGTAGTGCAAACCTGGTCTGACATTTTAACCTTACTCATCAAATAGAGTAATGATTAAAAAGTATTTGAAGAAAGATTGTTAATCCTTATAGTAAAAATAATTTCAGTCATAATTTTCTCAAGATATCGTTTTATGATCAATGTATTTGGGTCTGTGTTAGGCCTTGTTTTTGTTCCAGCTGTGAATGGCGTTTTATCTCCAGAGATAATAGAGGTAATAAAAAGGCTGACTATTTTGGGAATGCCTTTCTAATGAGAGCATCATTTGGAAAATATTTTACAGCATAACCTCAATCAGAATCAAATAACTGTGTTCCTTTAAATAATCCTTAAATAATCCAATTTTTTCTAAGTACAACAATTTATTTTCAAAAGGGAACTCAAGGTAAAAACAAGATTCAGATTTAAACCTTCCACAGTAATCTATTATTCATTCTAATGGACCTCCTTGATAATTGCAATTTTCTGCTTTGATACTAATGAAAGTAACTTCTGAAAAAAGCATGCATTGATTACTATTTCTTTATATATTATTCTAAAATAGAACCTTTAATCTAGAACCTTTTGGATTTTGTATTGTATAGAAAGCAAGATTAAGCCTCAGGTATATGAATATGCATTTTGATTGTCGTCACTTTTTCTGCCATATTGAGACTAATTTGTGACTTATAGTCAGTCGTTAGTGGTGGAGGAAACTGGAGTACCTGGCAAAAACCACTGCCTAACCCCAAGGCATCGGCTGGAATATTGAATCTCTGGAGCAGTGGTGAGAGACACTGACAGCAAACAGTCAGTGGCAATACCTTATAGCCCCCTCAGCAATCAGGGCTTCTGGATGACGAGGCAATGTGGCGTTTCATTATTGCTTGAGAGTTCCTCCAGAAAGTGTCATCTTGATCTATGATACTTTTTTTTTTGATTACTAGGGAATTAAGTACCATTTCACAAAATATTAAAAGAAAACTGTTGGTAGCTTTCTGATCAACATTTCTCATTCAAATATTTTCTGAATTCTGCTTCCTGGAGCAGAAAGATTTCACCAGAATTGTCAAGCTCATTTTGGACACTGCTGTTTTTCTGGCAGGAATGGGTTAAAGTTATACCTGTTAACAGCTAAGCGCTCACACTGCCATTACTATAAAGTAACAGCTTTTTATTGTGGTAATTCATGGTTGTAGTCCTCATAAAAACATCATCTGATCGTTAAGAGCCTCTCACTTGTCCACTGCACGTGTGAGAGAGGTTTGCGTTACAATATAACCAAATATAGACGTGTTGTGTGGCTCGCAAGATCCGTGCTTTGTTCCTAGATGTCTGTTACAATCTATCAATATAACATACCTATGTGTTACTTTTAAGATATTGGGATCTTAAAATATAACCAAATATAGGCGTGTTGTGGAGTGTGGCTCACAAGATCCTCTCTTTGCTACTAGATGTCTGTTACAATCTATCAATATAACATACCTATGTGTTACTTTTAAGATATTGGGATCTTAATATATAACCAAATATAGGCGTGTTGTGGAGTGTGGCTCGCAATCGAGATCCTCTCTTTGCTCCTAGATGTCTGTTACAATCTATCAATATAACATCCCTATGTGTTGCTTTTAAGATATGTTTTGAATATGTTTAGAAATGTTACAATATAACCAAATAAAGGTGTGTTGTGGACTGTGGCTGAGGTCTTTTCTTTCCTAGATGTGTGTTACAATCTATCCATATAACATACATATGTGTTACTTTTAAGATATTGCTATGTTACAATATAACCAAATAATAGTCATGTTGTGGAGTGTGGCTGACATCCTCTCTTTATTTCTAGATGTCTGTTACAATCTATCAATATAACATACCTATGTCACCTATGTGTTACTTTTAAGATATTGAGAAGTTATATAACCAATATCACCAAATATAGGCGTGTTGTGCAGTGTCACTGAGGTCCTCTCTTTCCAAGATGTCTAACAAAACTATGTGTTACTGTTAAGACATTGAGAAGAATTGTAAACTTAAGTTATTACTCTATACAGATAAAATAGCAAATGGTGCTTTCACCTATTATTTGTATATGTAACCATTGTGTATGTTCACCTCCTATGTGAGAGGTACAATTGTGCAACCTTTTTATGTGTATTCTTTTGTTTTAGTCGTGTGATAGAAATTCATGTGAGTCAGTCACCATTAAATCTTTCACATAAGAACAGCTTGAAGTTTTAGTTCCTCATTCATCCATCCCAGAATGGCGTATACTACAGCTTAGATGAATAAAAGAATGGATATGTAGAGAGAGACCAATTACTATATGCACTATAGTGAAGAACTGGCTATGCCAGGGGTCTCGAATCTGGCCTATATGTGACGTCAATAAGAGACAAAGACCATTTAGGGCTCTTGTATCATTTACATTACAGCGAAACTTGTGCACCAAAATGCGCAGAACTCGCCTTTTGGGCTATTCGCCGCAACTAGCTTGTTCAGGTTGACCGACTCAGGTTTCATATCCACTTGTTTTTATTCATATAAGTTTACATTTACTTATGGAATAGATTCTAGCTGGGAAGTCTTATGTTGCATAACCCATGATGGTTGGCCGGTGAAAGTGACAGAAAGTGCCTGAGCCATTGTGTAAGATTGTCTAAGAATTTCAGGATAAAATTGCAGTGTTTCAGCACTTTCTGGGAATTGCTTTACCATACAATGCCCCTTTTCTTGGGTCTGTAGGTCTTGTTGTCACTTAGGGATGAGTTATGCAAAGTGATTGTATATCAACCTATATTGCCCATTGTTATCTGCACCACTAATGAGAAGAAATTGTACACCTCCCATTATAGATTGCCTCCTTGCCATTATCAATTGCAGGCAATTAGTTCTGGTTGTATAACCCCATTGCAAGGTTGGGTAGGTGAAGAGGAATAGGAGATAGCATTGTGGCTATACTACCAGGAAATATGATACTAATATGCGTAACATGAAACTCGAGTGCTGTTCCATTTGCAGTTGATGTAGTATGTAGATGTACATGAAGACTGCAGCTTATTGTGTTCCCGAATGATAACATGCTCAAATAGGACTCCTCCCATACGAAAAAACCCTCCTTTTGACATTTCCTATGCTGAGGCTACTAAAGTTGCCCAAAGCACAAGGATGGGGTGGGGCTGTATAAGTTATTCACAGTCCCCTTGAACTTGATATTAACCTGCAGCTTATTAAACCTTGGCCCTCAGTAATCCAACACTATTTCCTTTTTTTTCCTTTTTTCAGAGCAACAGGTGTGATAATAATAATAAGCCTGCACTGAATGACAGACAGTACCAAGTGCTGCATTGATAAAGGAAATCTATAGCAAGCACACCTTTTTGGAATAGTGGCTCGTGTTATTGCTCAAAGTGCTCGTATATCCTGCTTTTCTGAGGTAGAGGCAGTAAAACCCAATAAGAGTACTCAATCCAGCAGCAGAAAGGGGCCTCAGTAGTATAATGGTAGTGTGCTGTCTTGGTAAAGTAGATTCCTGAGCAATGTGGTCAAGGTCACTCTACCTGAAATGCAGAAAAACAACACATTTAGTACACATATACTTCATAGTTCTAAAAAATACTCAATCCACACTTTACTGGATTTTCTAACACACTTAGAAAATCCATTACCTTAGGACTGAGGGGAGAGTGACAATTCACACACTGATTCAGGCTCCAAAAATCAATTCAGAAGGACTTTTTTTGTTTTCTCAGTTTTTCATCAATTCTTCTAATATATCTAAGCTAAATCATGACTTAAGCCTGTCGTTAAAGCCTGTACAGGAATTTTGGAGAAGCCATAAAAAAAAGCCTAACAAAAGTCACGTGCAACTTCCTCAAGATTTTAACTAGAATAATATTTCCTTGGTATTCCCAGCTATATTTGGCAAAACTATGGTCCTGTTGACTCATTAGACTTTTTCGTGGAAGATGACCACTGCAATAACCCTTCCAATGCTGAGGCTATTTTCATCCAAAGCACAAGAACGCCAAGATTTTTGAAAACCATCTAAACCCTGCCATGTTGGTATTCATTGGATAGCTCTTGTACTCTTAGAAGAGTACCCATTTGCCAGGGTTCAGTCATTTTTCAGGTTTTTTACGTCATTTTGTATTGTCCAAATGAGCCACCATCAGCACAGGTATACCATGAACACACCTCTGATTGAACTTGACTTTTTCGTCAAACCATTTGTATCTTGAGGATACAAATAGTCTGACAAATGTGAACATAACTCTGCAATGCATGTATGATTTGAGGTTGTTTAGCAATGTGAATGTCATACACAACAGGAACAACAACTTTTATTCAAATATTTTTCAACTTGATATTAACCCTTGTCATGCTAGACCCCCATATGGAAGAACCTATCCCCTGGGACCAGGGATATTGTTGGTCTTAACCCACCCAATCAGAAGGATTTCATATATTTCTATTATTGTTTCAATAATGTGCTTCACAAACTAAATTAGAAACATAGTAAAAGGTAAAACTTTGATACTTTTTTTTGTTTTTGAAAGCCTAAAAAAAGGAACAGGCCTTTTTTGTTTATTTTCCTGCTCGCCGAGCACCACGGCTATGCATCAGACATAATTGTTACAAATGATACGCATGGTTACCATATTTTTATATGGATTTATGTTATACAACAATGTTTTGTCGGTGTAGACAGATAAATGTATATATTGACATGATATAATAAATGAGTTGCAACATGCAAAGAATGCAAAAATATGTTTCTGTTCTTATTCTGTTTCCTCAAAATAATCAATCAGCAGACCCCATCTTTTAATAAAATTTTCATTTCTTTGTAGTATATTGTACTTCAGTTCTTCATGGTTGAATAAAGCTCTTGTTTGGAATTTGACAGAAAATATACTTGGAATTTTACAGTTTAGTTTTGCATTAAAGATCACTTTTTTGTGATTAGGATAATAGCATTGATCCAAAAGGATTTTTTATTTTCACCAAGTATGATAGTTTGTTCATCAATTATATAATCCGCCAAGCCAATTTCAGACAACCATATTTCAACTTCTCTCCACAGATTTCTTGATTTTGAACATTTGATTAACATGTGTTCAATTGAATCTTCATCAGTTTTACACATATCACAAAGTGATGATTCTTTAATTTTAAAACTTTGATACTTAGTATAATTCAATACCCCTTAATCGACCTATGAAGTTTTTATTTTTCTAAGTGCAAGGGTACCCAAAGACCGGATATATCCGGTGTTGGTCCCACAGGCAAGATATGTAGCACCGGATATATCCGGTGTTAGCAAGAGCAGGGTTAAAGCATTTTTGAAAAATATCTGAAATAAAAACGCATCGGGCATCAACTTACACCTCCCTTTCAAGTAATTTTATGGTCTGTGCCTTATGACAAAGTCATTTTCAAATAATCTGATCCATGGTTAACCCTTATACTGGCAGTGGAGTGAATTTGGCCAATACAAAATGATGCAAAAAACCTGAAAAATGACTAAAACCCCCTGGCTTTTGGGTACTCAGCGAGCACTATCCATTGAATACCAACATGGCAGGGTTTAGATATTTTTGAAAAATCTTTGTGTCCTTGTGTTTTGGACTAAATTTACTTCCTAAGCAATGGAAGAGTTGATATCGACATGTTCAAATTATATAGGAACAGTGGTAAATATAAGGTGCGGATATTGATGAGTGATAGTTCAGGTAAACGTTTTCGTCCTCATTATCATCATCATCATCATCATCTTCTCCTTAGTGTCATTATCATCATCTCTTCATCATCATCATTTAAAAAAATAGCTCTTTATGAAAATCATGAAATTTTTATCTCGATCTGGTGAAACTGTTAACAAATTTGATTTCTTTTGATTCAAGGGCATGCTTTGCATTTGGTTTTACTTAACTTGCTAGTTTAAATGAAAGATTTTGCAAGAACTATCATTGCAATTTTTTTTGAATTTTTTTCCCAGAATGATCACTGCTGTAAAAATCTTCAAACTGGAATATATTTATTTAATTAACTTCTATTAAAAATAATTGTTGGTAGGATCTATGAGACATAGAACAAAATCATTCTCACCTTATTTTCCACAATAATATAGCATCCAGAAAATAAAGTCATGGCATATCTAATCATGAATAGGTTTTAAAAATGACATCATTCTTTTAAATACTACCTTATTAGCTGCTAGAGGACATAAACAATGTAAACAATGAGGTTTTATTCTATAAAGTGATATCTGTCTAGTATTTATTTTTATTAACATTTCTTTATTACCCAGCTTTTTTACACACTGATATAGCTGTTTAAGGGCGAAACGAGGGGGCCAGCCCTTTAGCTGAGTGAATTTAGGTATAAAACCACTGACTGTTGGCTGTCTCTAAGTTCAGCCTATGGTTGATTCTGTCTTAAGGTATGTGATGAAGTTATCAGTGACTTTGAGTTAGTTGGTGTTTTCCCTGGGTACCATGGTTTCATCCAGTCACGATTTAGTCGCGATATGGCAGGATTGTATTCAACCCATTAGTACTTGCAGGGGCTAAAAGCAGCCTGACTCTTCGGGTGAAATGTTATTGCCGAAAGAATAATTTGAAAAAGATTTGATGGGGAAACACTAATTAGAACACTACAAACAACTCTCCATATATTTTATAAAACCTTTCTTTTTAAAAAAAATATTATCAATAGAATCATAGAGCCAGATGTTAGGACCATTGACTCTTATGCTTCTGGTGGCTTATTTGGGCAATACAAAATGATGCAAAATAACTGGAAAATGACTGAAACCCTGGCATATGGTACTCATCTGAGAGTAATCAGCGAGAGCTTTCCAATGAATAACAACATGATAGGGTTTAATGCTTTTCAAAAATCTTTGTGTCATTGTGCTTTGGACAAAAGTAGCCTCAGCATTGGAAGGAATAAGGATTAATGGGTTAGGGTGATGTCATAAACAACATCCCAGTAACAATGGGCTTTTCTAGCTTCTATCCAATGTACCTTTTCATTACAGCACACACAATACCACAATGTTTTATGCATCATTTTGTGGATGAAAACATCTTTGTTACTCAGGCAGATTTCATCAACATGGCAGGCAGCTGATTATACCTGGGAAATGAGTTTTCATTAGGTAGGACAGATGTCTGTGGAGGTGATGAAATGATAATATGCTTTCAGGAAGAGAGGCGGATCAAGTATGTCTCTGTAGAGGGTTCTTTCTGTATGAGTTTGGGTTTGGAATTATTTTTTTTTTGTCACTTCTGCCATATTATGGCTTAATCGTGACTAGCCAGTTGTAACTAGTGGAGGACATACGAGTCACTGGCAACTTTCTCACATGCCTGGCCAGAATTCGAACCCAGGCAGAGGTGAGAGACAGCTAGCAGTCAGTGGCAATGCCCTAGACCACACAGCCATTAGGGCAGGCCCTTTCTGTATGGGGGGTTTGTTTTGAAAATAGAGGTAGATCTACTCTTTGGTTTTAAGCAAAACTAAAGAAAAATGGCAAGAATTTTTTGTTCATGGGGATTTGTCTAAAACCCCTCTCTGATTCCACAACTGAGGAAGCTTGGATAGTCTTCTGCTGGATATGAGAAAGTACTGACACCCCCCCCCCCCTTCCTTACCAGATTGTGCTGGGAATATCCAGAAATTCTTAAGATAAAACTAGGAAAATGCCAGGATTTTCTAGCAAGTCTTTGCTACATTTTGTAAGCATGAGGGTTGCATAGAATATTTTAAGGTATGGAATTACTTAACATTTCATTTGGAGCCAAGGTTTCCCATAATTTTGTTCTTAACCCAAAGCTGCTGGTGGCTAATTTAGCCAATAGAAAATGATGCATAAATACTGAAAAATGACTGAAGCCCTGTCATATGGGTACTCATATGAGAGAACTCAGTGAGTGGTATCCAATCAGTACCAACATGACAGGATTTAGGTGGTTTTCAAAAATCTTAGCGGCCTTGTGCTTTGGACGAAAGAAGCCTTAGCATTGGAAGGGATAATGTAACTTTATGTGGACTAAGGACTTTTTCCACTGACTTAGTTACCCTTATCAAATGTAGCTTAGCCTTGCTAGGTTTTAAATTGTGTCCTTATCCTAGCATTATCCCAGGAATTCCTGGGTATTCCAATGTTTGTTAAGGGTAAGAAAAAAATGTGGATGCCCTTAGGGAAATAAGATTTAGAGCTAAGAATAAGTAAGAAATGCAATATCCAAGCAATATTTTAGGAAATCCCAGCCAATCTTTGCTCATGTATAATGTGCAATGGTTGCATTTGGACTGTATCTATTGTCTGTGTTTTATCAGAATGCACAGAGCATGTTCCTGCAGGCTCGCAATAAGTCTGAGGTTCTCCATTTGGCCGGTGTTAAAACTCCTGGGAATTTCTGTCAGTGTTGTAAAAACTCCTATCTATTTTAATCCTTCCAATGCTAAGGCTACTTTCGTCCAAAGAACAAGGCCATAAATATTTTTGAAAGCAATCTAAACCCTGTCATGTTGGTTTTCATTAAATGTCTCTCACTGGGTACTCTTAGATGAGTGCCCATGTGCCAGGGTTTCAGTGATTTTTCAGGTTGTTTGCAGCATTTTGTATAGGTTACAAGGCTGTTATTTCAGAGAATGGTAATACTTTACTGGAAAGTCACAGCTATATTGGACAAAGGTAGTTCTAAAACATTATCCAAAAAATGCTTTAGTCATTCAAATATCACCAAAAGAAGCCAGGCTATTCTTTAGCACTGTAGGCATGAATGGGTGAATTAGAAAGGTATTTTCTGTTAGGAACAAATCTGTAACCTCCCATCAGTTAAATATGCTTGAGCACCTCTCAAGGCATCATATAGATGTGTTTTTGTGGTAGGTGGCAAAAACTGCCAGGCTATTCTTGGGCACTGTATGCATGAATAGGTAAATTAGAAAGGTATTTTTTATAAGGAACAAAGCTCTTATCAGCCATCAATTAGATATGCCCGAGCACCTCTAAAGAGATAATGTAGATGTTGTTTTTTATGGTACCATAAATTCTCGGAAATTTAGACCACTCTAGGAATATGGGCCACTATAATTATTTTGCAAAATACTCATTGGGAAATATGGACCATCCTTGATCTATCACTGGTAGCTGTTTAACCAAGTATGGACAACTATTACTCTGCTTTGTCAATATTTTCATAAAATATGTGCCAACCTCAACCCATAAAAATTGTAATTATTAAAAAGTGTCCCAAATTACTGAGAATTTGTGGTAGGTGCTGAGTACTCTCCGATGAGTTCCAATTTGCCAGGATTTCAGTCATTTTAAGGGTTTTTTGCATCATTTTGTATTGGCCGAATTAGCCACCACCAGCACAAGGGTTGAATATGCTTGAACAGCTCTCAAGAGACCATGTTAATGTGTGTGTGTGTGGTAGGCGGCAGGGATTGATTCATTAAGCACTGCTGTAGCGAGAGGTTCCCAGAGACAGGTGCATCTGTCTTGTCAATATCAAGGCACCTCCCATCACTGCTGTTTATTCCTGCTTCTTCAAGTGGAGATAAATTATCCATCCCAGTAGAATAAAGCATCAATATTTGCTTTGAGAACAAATGGGAAGGAATGGATTTTTCACCATTGTTTTTTTCTGCCATTTGAGGCTGAATTAATGTGCATATGACTATCGAGTATTTAACGCATCCATGCCAAGAGATCCTGTTGGTTTGGTGTGTCTGGATCGGTTTTACTTTTGAAAATATCTCTGGTGCTCAGCATGAAAAAAATCTTTGAAAATATTTGGATGAGAGTGGTGAATACCCATACCAGATGGAACTAGAAATATGCAAGCATTTCTAGGATAATTCTAGGTAAATGCAAGGATTTCCTGGGAAGTCTCATCTGGAATACCTTGGAATTCATTAATGGTAAGTGTATTTTAAAGTAATCAATGAAAGAGGTGATCCCAAGACGGTTCCCAAGTCACTGGTAACTTTTTCAGTTTTCACATACCTTAAGGGGTAGTAGGTAGTTGAACCCTGGACTCAGCATAGAGATAAGACACAGCAGGCAATGCACACTAAATATGCTAGACTGCTCGGCCAAGGAAGAGACCCATGAATACATATATATGGGTACCTTTTAACCCTTCCAATCCCTAGACTACTTTCGTTCAAAGCACAAGATCATGCACATATTTTTGATAACCATCTAAACCCTGTTGGTATTCATTGTATTGCTCTCGTTGAGTACTCTCAGATAAGTACCCATGTGCCTGGGTTTCAGTCATATTTCAGGGTTTTTTTTGCATCATTTTATATTGGCAATTTTAGCTACCAGCAGCATAAGGGTTAAGATATGGTGTTGAAATCTTAAAAACAACAGCAAAACAATGAGCAAAGGATCAGGGGTGTCCAACACTAGCATTTTAGCACATTTGTTGCTAGTGGGCAAGTGGCTGACTTCCACACCACCTAGCGACTTTTTTTGGAACTACCCAGTTCACCACCTAGCGATTTGATCTGCACCACTGAGAGTAAAGAAATACTATACTACTATACACCCTTTCAGCATGCTCAGAAACCACAGGTCAGAGGTCATTCAACAATAACAGCACACCAGCTGAAGTCTCTTACACCGTGAGAGATAGGGATATCTGTTAAAGAGGGTTTAAAAAGGGAATTCTTGAGGGAATTATGACAGTCCTGCTATTAGTCCCAGTTAGATATTCACTCAGTAACCTGATACAACCACGTTCATGGATGTGAATTACAAATAGGAAGGCCATGGACCCTGATGGGGAAAGGATGTCTGGGCCCTATTATAACCGTGTCCAAACCTTTTATGTACCAACATAATAAGGTGAATGATATAGGAAATAGCCCCTCCTTTTAACTCTCATTTCAATTGAAACCCTAGACCATTGTTGGCCCAACTACATCTGGACCATAGGTAAACCATAGGTTGGATATTTTTAATGCTGTTTTCAGCTGATACGTGATGAAAACATATATTCTAGAATATATAACAGTATTATGGCTAGGAAATAACAACAGTGAACTTAAAGACATTGCCATCTGTTATGATTTAATACCTTTTACACATACAAGTGTCCCCCTGGTGGAGAGTTTTAGAACTATAAGTCACTCTAGTGGTTGTACCGTGCATTAATTACCCCACCCTGCAGTGCGAATTCTTCTCCCACTCCCCTCACCCTGAAAAGCTTGCGCTAATGGTCTTGTAAGATTGCGTTACTGAAAATCTGAGGTTGGACACCCCTGAGGATAAACAATAAGGATCATTGTGAACAGCAATAATGTATGTCATTAACCCATTATATTATTTATTAATGCTCTTAGCGGCCTGACAATATATTGGTGAAATTGTTCTGGCAAAAGCTAAATTGGAAAAAGATTTGAAGGAGAAATGTTAATCAAACCAATACCAAAATCTCTCCTATTTTGTAAAGTCATTCTGATTTCCTAAAATACAGACAACAGTTTCTGCAGGAACTCTTAGGCATGAATAGGTAAAAACATTTATACCTTTGCTTAATAAAATTTTGGTGACTGCTTTGTTGCATTTCTTTAAAAAAATCAATATTTATCAAAACCCAACTAATACATTTCTTCCAAATACTCATATACTTTGCATCTAATTCCTTTATCTTTAGAAATATCAAGAAGTTCAGTCATTGCATTTGTCAAAAAGGTTAAGGTATGAATGAGTCAACTTAACAAATACCCCTAAATGACAGTTGCGAACAACCCATGCTGACACAACATTTGAGTCTCTAAGTCCATATTGAATCATTTAACCCTTTGATCCATGTGGTAGCCAAAATAGCCTGACTATATTGGTTGTATTTCTATGACAAAAATGATATTCAGAAAATATTTGATTGAGAGTTGTTCATCAGAAATCTATCTACAAATCTCCATCAAATATCTTTCAAGTTTATGCTTTAGTTCAAAGTTATTTTTCGAAAGTATGACAGGTCCAGACAATTTACACTGGTCAAGTATAGCACAAAATAAAGTGGAGGTATTACATTTGTTTTCCTGTCGGGTCTATTCCACTTTGATCGGCGGATCCGGGAACCAATAAATCAAGTAACCGTCGCCTTAATCCAATGACTGTTGCTAACAACCCTTGCTGAAACAACAGTTGAGTTTTTAAGTCCAAATCTTATTCTAAGTTGTATATACAGTATGTAGATCAGGTATATGGACACTCTGAAGCCTGTGTCATTGTGTGTTTTCATTGAGATTCTAAACACAGGGTTCGATACTAACAGTGAACTGCTGGCCCCCGGCCAGTAAAAATTCCCTAAAACGGCTTCAAGCCAGTAAAGATTAAGACCAACTGGTCCTACAGAGCCAGTAAAGATTTGAAGACATTCTCTTTAACAAGTTTCCTCTTAAAGAATGTCACCAAATGTTTTAGAAATAAATGCAGAAAAAAAAATAAAGATAAATGTTCTTAGTGAATTTCATGCATTGTTTTTTCTTGATATATGGAAGAAAAATTTGTAGGACCAGTAAAACTTTTGCAGGACCAGATCCTAGGTGTTACTGGTCCTAAGTGGCCAGTAACATTTTTAAGTTTGAAAAGGTTTTTTATTGACCATAAGGATACATAGTAAAAACATCATGTCAGACAATGTTTTTAAAATTCTGAATTAAACAAGAGCTGCACAATGGGTACCTAGTATTGATAAGGCAGTTCTTAACTCTTGTGCGCTATATGCTGCCAGCTGCTCTGGAATATCCCTCAGGGGATTGACATGGTTTCCATGGGTACAGGCCTGCTAAAGGAGGAAGGTTGTGTGAACATTTTGGTGGATACAAGACTATACATCGAATACCTTTACCTTTATATACATGTAACATTTTGTGTTAGGGTTGAGGCCTGTAGCAGTTGATTAATCATGACAGGTAAGCCCATGGTTCTAGGTATTACCGTATTAGGTCTTTCAGGAACCGGTGCCCTGTCTCCAAGGAAATGCTAATTGGAGGCATTAATCCAATTACACAAATACCAGTCTGAGTATGTGACTGCATAGGGGGAAAGACCTTATTGAGTAGTGGGGAGTTAGGGAAGCTAGACATACGTCCTTTGATCTATCGAGACCTCATAGACTGAATGATGTTTTCAGCTGTGTGTTTCAATAGAGGCAGCAGGGTCCTGTTGCATAGAACATCTAAAGATAAGGGTCCCCTAGGGTGTCATTAAGGGCCAATTAATTCATCCTTAAGATTTACAGGTATCAGAATGAGTAGAAGAGAAATTTGATGATATTTTTACTGTATACGGCTTTAATTTGGAGTGCTAAAAGATTTGCTTCACCACCCTGATTGTGGGTATTTGTGTTACTTTTAATTTGTGCATTCAAGCACTCAAACTATATATTTATTACAATATAGATATTTATTTGAAGGATGTTATTTTGGCGCTATCATAGGGAGCACGAAAATATCAAAAAATATTTGCCTGTAAAAATACCAGTTATACATATATTTATTCCAAGCTTACTACTAGTGGCAAATGTAACTTGTTTCAGAATCCTAAAAACATCCTGGCATTTTCACAGCTTTATCATAGAAATACCCTTGCATGTCCAGCAATAATGGGAAACAATTCATATGAAACAATACAAAGTAACAATGGCTGTTTTGCCATTGTTGGATACACTGCGTACACTTAATAAGTTAAATGATTTAGCAATTAGTTTGAAATCATTAATATTTTATCTTGTGTTTAAGGAGTATGGATTAAGAAACATGCACTTAAAACGATACTACTATTTATAGCACTTGTATAGCTTTAAGTCAATAGGACAAACAAAACTCAGGCCTTCATTTTGCCAGTGCACCTTCATTAATGACTCAAAATAAAAAGTGTAACAATTGATAAAGAAAAGATCATTGGGTTATATTAGACATGAGAGAATAAGATTCAAAGCCGCAGAAAGGATCTCATCGATAAAAAGGAGGGGGATATAATCAGATTTTTTAAACCCTTATGCTGCTTTGGCCAATAGGAAATAATGCAAAAAACCTGAAAAATCACTAAAACCCTATCAAATGGGTACTCATCTGAGAGTATTCAGCGAGAGCTTTCTAATGAGTACCAACATGACAGGGTTTAGATGGTTTTCAAACATTTTTTGCATACTTGTGCTTTGGATAAAGTAGCTTCAGCATTGGAAGGGTTCATGGTTGAAGAGTGCCCCCTGGATATTGAGTAATGCATGTCCCCCCTTGGCAATTAATGGTGCTCAGCTGCTCAGAAAATTATGTAATTAATTCCAACAAAAAGAGTAATTTGGGGAGAATTTTCTCTATGGAAACCTGACGTGAGTTGATAGTGTTTATGGCTCTACCTGTAATTAAACCCATTGTTCTATACCGCCTACAGTTTCAGAGGGCTATTAATTCATACCCCTCATTCCATTAATAGTAATGTTTTAGGATCAGGTTACATGTAATATGTAGTTTGATTAGTCATGTTATGTTATGTTTTGATATTAGTTTCAGTGGGCTATTTATCCCCCTCGTAGCATTAATGGTAATATCAAACAATGCTTGAGGATCAGGTTACATGTGATAACTAGTTTGATTAGTTTTGAAATTATTAATATTAACTGTCATGAATTTTTGCTTGTCAAGTCATAAAAGCGGCCTGCCCTGATGTCCCAGTGGTCTATGGGTTTGCCACTAAGTGCTTGATGTCTCTCACCACTGACTAGGTTGAATCCTGGCAAGTGACTTAGGGTTAGTCGGTGGTTTTCGCCTAGTACTACGGTTTCCTCCATCTGAATTACAGCTGGCTATAGTCAATATTTAGCCATGAATATGGCAAAAATGTAAGGATAATCAAAATTACAAATTCCTTGAGTCATGAAAGGTTGGCTAAACCAAATATGACAGAGTTGAATAATGATTTGTTGAAATGTACCAATTTATGCAGAAACCAACTGACTGAAAAATATGTGTAAATGTGATGGTCATCCTTTGACATACTATAGCGTGTTAAAGAATGATTTAAGATATATTCTAGCTGGAGTTGGTTAATTTCAAAATGCCCTAGCTTGTATTGATTGATTCTAGAAACAACCTAGCTTATTCTAGATGATTCTAAAAATATCTTAGCTAGTGTATTGGAAAAATCTAGCAGTGTCCTAGCTTGATTTGGATTAAGTTAGAAATGTCACATGTTTGGATAATTCTAGAAATATCCTAGCTTTAAATGCGAAAAAATCTTGAAATGTCATAATTTATTTTGGATAAAGTTAGAAATGTCATAGCTTATTTTGGAAAAATTCTAGAAATATCCTAGATTGTTTTGGATAGTTCTAGAAATATCCTTGCTTATTATGGATATTTATAGAAATATCTTTACTCTTTTTCTACTCGTGTACCCTTATGTAAATAGGAAAGTATGAGTGAAGTGAACCTGAGCTCTGTATATAAGGGTTAATCGTTTACTGGTCCCCGTGGTGATTGTGTTTCCATAGTTTGTCGTCAAGGAGTCGTTTGGCATCTCCAGGTGTCTAGGTAATGGGCTATCAAGAGGGCAAGGAGGGGACTCATACTTTACACAGGTAAGATAAAACTTCATAAACAATGCTGATAGATCTATATGCAATGTGATAGACAATACATCATCAGGGAACAGGGGCTTAGCCGCCTTAATGCGTCCAGCGTGTCATTTGGACACCCAGAGGCCAGAACACTGTTTTTTGACAGTTTTGACACCCAAAGATTTATGTCAGAATTTGCTGATGATGACTTTTCTTAGAAGATAGAAAATGTAGAAGCTGTAGTGTCACCTTTATAAGACACACAAAGCAGTTACTGGCATAAAAAAGCAAAGTCTGTAAATATATAGGGTATATGCTATTAGTAGTATGTGCTTTGTACCACACTTTGGACACGCAAAAGTCTATGAAACCTCTATTTGGACACCCTAGTATTGGCTAAGACCATGTCAGGGAAATGCTTGACATAACATGTTAGGGGGGGGGGGGGTTCGGATATTCAGATACAATGAAAGGGATATTTCCTGGTTAACCCCTCTCCATTAGCCTTTGCATTAATGAATGCTTTCACGTTTGGAATATTTGTCCATTTAAAACTTGTGTCCTTTTTTTAATTTTAGTGAAAATTAGTGAGAATAACTCATAAATAGCCCCCCAAAAGGTGCATTGCATATAAAAGCCATTTTCACTACCTTTTGCTTGTAGAGTACATTTAAAATCAGTGTTGACAAACAAACTGTTTGTCTACTGCCTCATTTTTGCAATAAATTAATCTTAACCCATTAATGCACAGATTGGCCAAAAGCAGCTGTACAATTTTGATGAAAACTTTTAGGCAACATTTATGGGATGTTTCAAGGCGAAATGTTAATCAGAACATTACCAAAACATTGCTTCGAATCATTTGTAAATTCATTCTTGATTTAGAACCACGACAATATTGCGAGGAAGCCTTCATCATAGTGGAGCTGAGAATACCCAGGAATTTCTAGGATAATGCTAGAAAAATACCAGGATTTCCCTGGGAACTCTCAGCTGCTTTTGGCTAGGAAAATTAATTGCTGATTGTCTCGAGTTTTAGAAAAATAGAAAAATGTTCTAGCTTTCAGGTAATTTATTACATCCCAAGGTGGAAAACCTGCTCCACATGGTATTTATATCGCAATGGAGAACTTTTTAGAACTATGCGTAATAAATCTCTTAGAAATACCTCAGGATATGAGCGTTTTCCTAGCAATTTATCATAAAGTGTCATTAATCCCTTCGGCTCAAATACCAAATGCTTATTCCAACGACTCTTAAATGTCTAATGTCCATTAATTTCCCTAGTCAAAAATTCACATCTTTATAATAGATTGGTTGATATTTCAGTGCTAAATCCGTTTACGGTGATGGATGTATGCCATTACCACATTAATAGAGCAGGTTTAGCATAAATGGACATTTAAATAATAGGTACACCATTGAAATATTCATGAACGCATTGTCAAATCTGTGGTAAAAGTTGCAAGTTGATCACTTTTAAAAGGCTATCATATAATCACTTACCTTGGCATTTACTTTGATTGGATATTTTTTGCAATCAAGATAATAGTAATTTGAATTATAAATTGCTAGATAGGTAATATTTATTGCATTTGAGGTAATTTAATTTTAACAAAGTCATCTAATTGGTTTTGAAACAAAATTTCCTGGGAATGTCATCATAATCAAATTATGTTGACTCATTCTCAGAGATGATATCATAATTTTGTAAATCTGAGAAAAAAAAACCAATTAGTGTGTCATTTTGAAAGTTTTTTCCCTTTTCTGTCATTCCAAATAGGGTAATATTATGTACTGGATGTTTTATAAGGTCGAAGATGATTTTGAATGGCTGCAATGTAAAAAAATGCTCCATTATATTACTATCTCTCTCAAAGTAATGTCCCATCCCTTTTTGAGCTGTGGACTAAGCACCATATTCCTCCGAAAAGGCACACTATATGTAAAGGTAACTAAGGTATGGGGGGAGGTTCAGAGGGCCAGAAAACAATGTCCGTTGGCTTGTCCCTTCGAGGGGGTGCGCTTGTTTGGATGAATATGGTAAATATGATCACAAGGATTCAGAATAACACATTTTTTGAGAATTTCTTCAGATTTTTACATTTTGTGATGATGAATGAGATTAATTCCTTTAATAGGTATGGATTTTTTCAAATGGAAATTTCACCTTCGTTGACCTGAGAGGGAGGATCACTAATAGGTAGGAGAGGCTTCTGTTGCTGATGGAGTAAACCTGCAGAAGAGACATTCAATTCCTGTACTAACCCTTCCAATGCTAAGTCCACTTTCACCCAAAATCAAAGATATAAAGATTTTAAAAAACCATCTAAACCTGTCATGTTGGTATTCATTGGATAGCTCTCGCTGAGTACTCTCATATGAGTACCCATATTCCAGGGTTCCAGTCATTTCTCAAGTTTTTTGCATATTTTTGTATTGGTCAAATAAGTTACCAACAGCATAAGGGTTTTAATTCCTGTACTAAATTAGTGGGCAGACAAGCCATTTTTCGCAGATAAAGGGGTCTGAATATGCATGCCTAATTATCTTGACCTCACAGCAGGGCATGTCCAGTGAACTGCTCTGGCAGACAGCTGTGCTTGGCGTGAATTGGTTATTGCCTAGATGATAATAACAATAATTATGATGATGATGATGATGATGATAATAATAATAATAATTATAATAATAATGATAATTATAATGATAATGATGATGATAATAATAATAATAATAATAATGATGATGATGATGATGATGATGATGATGATGATGATGATGATGATGATGATGATGATGATAATAATAATAATAATAATAATAATAATAATAATAATAATGATAATGATAATAATAATGATACTGATAATGATAATAATAAGAACAATATTAATAATGATGATGATAATAATAATAATAATGATAATGATAATAAGAATACTATTTATTTAAAGAGGGTAACTCAGACCAATGGCAAGGAATATCTTCCCTGAGGCCCCCTGGCATGATTACAAGTAGCCTGAGTAAGTAGTAGAGTACTTTGCTTTCAGGTATCGGGACTTGAAGGAAGGTAGTGATGGTGCAATCTGATTGCTTCAGATAAGCTATTCCAAACTTTGGGCCCTGAGTATGAAATGCATTCTTGGCCAATTTTATTTATTACATTTTGGAACAGCGAACAATGAGGAGGTTGCATTTCAAGTACCATGAGAAAAGTTTGTTCACGTAATGGGGGTTTAACTTGTTAAGATAAGTAGAGGTAGAGTGGTGTAATGGATGGATGGTCAGAAAAATTTCAGAAAAATGCTCCATGGTGAGTGATGTGTTTTTAACATGATTTCAATGCTATTAAATGACAAGTTGCAACCTCTTATATTCATATCATGTCTTGTATTGAAGGCTAATTGATTTCATGTCTCATGGTTTCATCCCCAGTATATAAATTATCTTCCTATTACCACACCAGGTTACTCCTTAACCAATGCACTGCTCGTGGTTTACTTCGTCAACATCAAATGATGACATAAAGCTGGGAAATGACTGAAACCCTGGCACGTGGGTACTCATCTGATAGTACTCAACGAGAGTTTTCCTGTGAACACCCACATGACTTGGTTCTGATGATTTTCATAATTTTTAGCATTCTTGTTCATTGGACGAAAGTAATCTCAGCATCAGATAGGTTATATTGTTTGTTGACAATTGTTATTTGGACCTATGATACATTTGAAAATAACTTGGGAATTAAGCTTGAATTGGAAAACATATTTGAAAGGGAGTTGTATCCTGATTAATAATTCTCCTTGAAATATGTCCTGTAAATTTATTTTTCGAGAGATCCGAAATATTCAGGTTGTTTTGAGCGTTACTGGCATGAATGGGTTATAGAATCCCCATTTTAACCCATTTGCATCTGGAATACAATATTGAGCAAAACTTTCGATATTGTAAAATTAGGAAAATATTTGGAATGGATTTATTTTAAGCACAACAGGAAAAACAATTTTCAGTGAAATGTACAATTTATTTTTTTGGTTTCAAGGGATTTTTGGCTTGAGATATATTCATCTCGCCACATTACAGAGTTCTAATTTATTTAAAGTATATATAAAACCAATGATAAAAATGCATGCATTTTATATGGATACATCAGCAATCTCCTAGCTACACACCAAAATAAATAAAAGATAAATTTTCACTTTCTATTGATTCTGACATTGATGCTTCTTAAACCTGTAGTTCCTGAGGCTACTTTTCTCAAAGGCACATGGCTGAAAAACATGTTAACCCTTATGCTGCTGGTGGCTAATTTGGTCAATACAAAATAATGCAAGAAAAGTTGAAAGGTGATTGAAACTTTGGATGATATTAGCCTCAACATTGGAAGGGCTAAAATGTTAACCCTGTCATGTTGGTATTCATTTGAAACTTCTTACTGAGTACTATACTATCGGATGAAAACCAATAGTCCAGATTTCAAGTCATTTTTTAGCTTTCTTTGCACTATTTAATTCTGAAGAAATTAATCACATGTAGCAGAAGGGTTAATATATTCCGAGTATTGTTGTCTCATGTAAGGGTAGAATTTTTCTGTATTTGTAGACTTTCAGGAAGTTCTCGATCAACTTATTGGGTTACCTCATTCTGCAGTGAAATGTGTGCAAGTTAAGTGAATTAATTACTGAATGTTATTGAAATAACTGTAGTTTGTGGCAAGCAAAATTAATACTTAAGGTAAATGCTGTATAAATCTGTGGAAGAAAATCAATACATTATTGGACCATTTGGAATGTGGGTGTGCATTGGTCTGACAGCTTTGAACAAAACACATCAAATACTGAGCAGTATTCAAAAACTTTCTGATGAAGAAAAATTACACCCTAATGAGAGCAACAACTTTCATTCTAACATTTCTCAGGATGTCGCTTTGTAAGCAAGATATTCCCATTTGTATCAGATCATGTTTATGTTCCAGAAGTAAATGTGTTAATCAGAGAAATCTGTTTTGAAAGCCCTCTTAACCCTGTCATGTTGGTATTCATTGGATAGCTCTCACTGAGTACTCTCGGATGAGTACCAGGCATGTGCCGGGGTTTCAGTTATTTTTTTTAAATACTGCCAACGCTCATTCAAATATTTTGTAAAATCAACCTTACTTTTCAGTTTATTTTTAAAAGCAATATTGATCCAGACGACAATTGGTGGATGAACTTTTAAACGTGAATGGGTTCATGGGTTAAATGAAATTTATGTTAACTCCTATCATAAACATTCTTCTTTCAAGTATTTTGGTATATCTATGCCTTTCTATTTGGGGAATGATAAATATCTTCAGACTCCTACAGGAATACATTCAGTAGTCATAACGCCTGACTGGCCCCATAAACTTCCTGCCCTAATCTGTGGTCATTCGACACCCCTGCTGATGGAGACCCAACAGAAACAACTTTTTTCTAACCCTTACGCTGCTGGTGGCTAATTTGGCTAATACAAAATGATGCAAAAAAACAAGAAAATGAATGAAACCCTGGCAAATGGGTACTCATTTGGGAGTACTCAGCGAGAGTTATTCAATGAATACCAGCAAGACAGGGTTTAGATGTATTTCAAAAAGCTTTGCCTCCTTGTGCTTTGAACAAAAGTCACCTCAGCATTGGAAGGGTTAATATTGCAAGCCCTCTGGGTAAACACTGAAATAGAAATTTTGCTGATAATTAACTCCCTTGTTGATGGACAAAGCTGTGTTTGCTTTAATCTTAAATCCAATGCTGAGATTTCTTTCATCCAAAGCACAAGGGCGCAAAGAATTTTGAAAACCATCTAAACCGCATTTGTATTCATTGTATTCTAGTCGAGTTCTCTCAAATGAGTACCCATTTGCAAGGGTTTCAGTTATTTTTCAGGTTTTCTGCATCCTTTTGTATTGGCAAAATTAGCCACCAGCAGAATAAGGGTTAAACCATTTAGAACTCACAAAGGCCGAAAGCAGTTTTGATTGAGTTTTAAGGGTAAAGGAGATCTCTAGGTTTTAATGGGTTAATGAGAGTTGAGCTGTGATGCCAGAGTAGGACGCAATCATTGATTCCTATGAGCTATTTCTGATGTATGTTGTTAGAAAGCGATTACCAGGCAGGTAATAGCTATGGGAGTGTCGTCAGTTGTTATGCTGCAATATTTAGTTATAACACCTGAGAGATTGACATAGGGACTTTTCTTATAGAAATGTGTCCGATTAAACCCAGTACTAGTATTTACCTATAACACCTCAGAGATTGGCATAGGGACTTTTCTTATAGAAATGTGTCCGATTTGACCCAGTACTAGTATTTACCTATATAACACCCGAGGATCGACATAAAGACTTTTCTTATAGAAATGTGTCCGTTTTGACCCAGGGGTACTAGAATTTACCTATATAACACCAGAGGTTGACATAAGGACTTTTCTTATAGAAAT
Source organism: Maea johnstoni (assembly GCA_963942565.1). Taxonomy (NCBI): domain Eukaryota; kingdom Metazoa; phylum Annelida; class Polychaeta; order Spionida; family Magelonidae; genus Maea; species Maea johnstoni. Next base: position 25,018,398 of record OZ012693.1, on the reverse strand, counting down.
GTGTGCGTTTTGACCCAGTACTAGTATTTACCTATATAACACCAGGGATCGAAATAAGGACTTTTCTTATAGAAATGTGTCCGTTTTGACCCAGTACCTGTATTTACCTATATAACACCAGGGATCGAAATAAGGACTTTTCTTATAGAAATGTGCCCGTTTTGACCCAGTACCAGTATTTACCTTATAATATAACACCAGGGATTGACATAAGGACTTTTCTTATAGAAATGTGTCCGTTTTGAACCAGTAGTAAGACACAAGGCTTTTTTGCAAGAATTTTCGGTTTGAGTCGTTTTTGATTTTAGGATTTTTATTATAGTAATGTGTCTGATTTGATCCAGTAGCAGAGGTCTAAATTACTTTCAAATTTACTTTCTTGGCAGTCCGATGGACTGGCTGCTTCTAGATTCTGTATGTCTTGCAACATTTGTGCTGATCCCACCACTTAATGACCCCAAGAAGAGGGTACACAGTACTTGAATCCTTGCCAGTCCTATCAGAAGGTCTATTATTAGAATGTGTCCTTCTGAGGCATAAATTGACCTAAGTCTGTACAGAACTGTTCTCAGTTCCCTTACAAAAAAGAGCTGGGAATACCAATTGATCTCATAGGATTATGCTAGGAAAATGGCATGAGTGCTTGGAAGTCTCAGCAGCATATGAATTATTACTACCAAGTGTGTACATTGGTTCAGCTCTGAAGAACTTCATGTGTGGTTAGTTCAATACCCCACACATAGCTTACCTGTGTGTATTCAATATTGTTCCTTTTATACTAACAACCACTATAGCGATCTAGCAATAAAAATATGTGTACACAGGGAGGATAGAATTCACTGGTTGGTGGTCGGCAGTCCAATATCTATTGTTTACCATTCATCTCTATTTGTGATTGCATATTGTTTATACAAGTACCTCCGTGAACAGGTGGGATAATAGTAACAAAAGAATGTAATTAAACTCATCCACTGCTGTCAATATCTATTGATCTAGCAAGATAAAAATAGAACATCTTGGAATTTCTCAGGGAAAGTCAGGGTGGTATTGAACATTTCGTTACTATGCATTCAACTTCTATGCAACTCAGGATTTAAAAGTATGGTTTTGTTTGAAGAGGTTTTTAATAATATTACAATGCTTCTCTATATCCATGTTTAAAGAAAAATGTGTGACACTACTAATAACAAAAGAATGTAATTAAATGGATACACTGCTGTCAATATCTATTGATCAAGCACAATAGAAATAGAACGTCTTGGAATTTCTCAAGTCAGGGTGGTATGGAACTTTTCTTTACAATACATGTACAATCAACTTCTTTGAAACTCAGTATTTGAAAGTGTGTTTTTTAAGCGCTATCCATTGTTTACCATTCATCTCTATTTGTGATTGCATATTGTTTATACAAGTACCCCTGTGAACAGGTGGGATAATAGTAACAAAAGAATGTAATTAAACTCATCCACTGCTGTCAATATCTATTGATTTAGTATGATAAAAATAGAACATCTTGGAATATCTCAAGTCAGGGTGGTATGGAACATTTTGTTACCATGCATTCAACTTCTATGAAACTCATGATTTAAAAGTATGGTTTTGTTTGAAGAGGTTTTTAATATACGATACATTTCTATATTCATATTTAAAGAGAAAATGTGTGATACTACTTATAAAGAAGATTAAACATAATCAGAAATAGGCTGCTTTTATTAAAAATGGTGTTGTAAATATTTGATTACAGGACATTTAAATGCCTTATTTTTCTGCAGACTCTGATCATTAAAAAATATTCAACTAAATGCCAAAACGTGTATTTACCAATGTTGTCCCTTCTTTCTCTGCTTGTAGCCCATTGGAAACATGGCTTAATTCCTTTACCGGCCTATGCTGCTGGTGGCTAATTTGGCCCTTACGAAATAATGCAAAAAATATGAAAAATGACTGAAACCCTGGCACATGAGTACTCATCTGAGAGTACTCAGTGAGAGCTTTCCAATGAATACCAATATGACAGGGTTAAGATAGTTTACAAAAATCTTTGAGTTTTTGTGCTTTGGATGAAAGTAGCCTCAGGAAGGGTTGACCATTTGCATCTGGAGCGCAATCGGGATCTGACAACTTCAACCATAAGGCCTAAAAAAAGTTGTTTGTTTCCTGTAACCCTACCCTAACAGGTTTTCATTCAATAAAATCCCTACCCTAAAGTTTTTTCCGCCCTCCCAACTCCCAATCAACGTAAAACATGCATAAATCACACATTTTTGACCAAAAAAATTATGCAAAAATTTTTTTTTACCAACCTACCTACCCTATTTGTTTTTGACCGTTACAGGAAACAAACAATTTATTTTTCTAGGCCAGTGAAATTTTAAAAATATCTGAAAAGAAATTGTTAAACACAACAGGAATAGCAACTTCCATCAAATATTTCTTAAAATGTTTATTTATTATTAGGATATTTAAGTGTATGCCAGACCTTTTGTACGCCCCATATTTGAAGGGGTTAACCATTTTGCAACTTGGGTGCACTTGTGGTTTAATAGATTTGAAGATGATTCATCTATTCGAGGAATATTTGAGGAGGGAATATTAAAGCCAGCTTAATTAAAAGTTTTCAGTGAAATATCTCTCTAAATATGACTTTGTTTTGTAAATAATTGTTAGACTGTGTACACACTCCTGGCATGAATTGGTTAATAGAAGACAGGCCATATATATTATGTTAACTGAAAAGTTTGGCTATTCAAAGCAATATACTTTTTACAAGTAAAATCACAGTATATATTGAGGGACTTAGTATGTATCGAAGAAAAAAAAAAGCTTACTCAATATGTTCTTGTATATTGCTGTATATTGCTTACCACATTCAAACTGTTAATTTGATTTGACTTTTTGATCATGTACATGCACAAATAAGAAAAATCTAAATGTAATAGCTAGTCTGTTTCAAGAAACGATTTTTAGTACATGCATAAATGATCTACTACTCAAATCAGTTTGATGTATATATGAATGATTATTTTTGCCAGTTCTGTGATTGTACAGTTCATGGAAACCAGCATTCTTGGTGCACCGAGCTCAGTTATATCAATTTATTGCTTAACCCTTATGCTGCTGGTGAATAATCTGGCAAAAAACTGAAAAATGACTGAAACAATGGCACATGGGTACTTATCTGGGAGTACTTAGTGAGAGCTATCTAATGAGTACCAACATGACAGGGTTTAGATGGTTTTTGAAAATCTTTGGTGTGCTTTGATGTACGTAGCCTCAGCATTGGAACATTGGAAGGGCTAGAGACCTCTTTGATATGTGTTGTCTGGATCTAAGATACTTTTAAAAACTACTCAGAAATTAAGCATAAATCCACAAAATAATTAAAGACGAAATGTTGGTTGGCTTCTGATTAATATTTGCCATTTTAAATATTTCTTTAAAAATGCTTTTTTTTTCAAGAAATATCAGGAAATGGTCAGGATATTTCAGACATGATTTACCCCTATTAGTCCATGAGCCAGGCCCGGATTTTTTTGGAAAAACGTGCCGAGAGGGGGAGGAAGGTTTCTTGGTACCAAATGAAAGAGCAGCATCCCCCATTTCATTTTCTACTTGTTGGCAGCCTTATCTCTTGCACGTTAAGTTTGTACAGAGGCCTGAAGTTGTGTTATTTTTTCTTGTTCCAGGATAAAAATGGTAAGTACAACCATTATTTTGGTCTTAAAACTTGCGCACAAGGAATACATTTTTATTTTTATTAAAAAAAGATGAAGAATATGTGAAAATGACCCCAAGTTGACCTTCAACTTGAGTTCAAGGTCGAATTGCTTTTGAAATACAGATGCTTACAAAAGCCTGTCTCTATACAATTCTAACGAGGGGTCATTTGTTGCAGTCTGTTGAATATGTCATATTTTAGAACAGATTTTGTTACCCCCACCCCATAATTCGTATTTACTACAGGTTTCTAATGTTTTTATATTTACACAACTTCAGGCATCTGTACAAACTTAACGTGCAAGCAATAAGGCTGCCAACAAGTAGAAAATGAAATAGGGATTAAGGTTCTTTAATATTATGGAATTGAATGTCACTCCACCTTGTGCAAACATTGTCATTGATGAAGCAAAGAAATAGGAGGACAGATGAGACTGAAATTGACCGCAGTCTTACTTATAAGGCCCATTGCACTTGATGACCTATGCCCTCTTGACCCACATCCTAGAGATGGTATTCCTGCAACTCTACATGTAATACTTCTGGATAAAAAGTGTTTCTTCCTCTGACATTTTTGGTTCATAGCATGCTTAGCATTTATAAAACTATTCAATCTAACAAGGACGTCTACCACAGTGGACTATGTAACACAGTTAAGAACAAGTTATGGCGAACACCTAAATGAGCGCTTCTATGAATCCCAATATTTGTTTGTTTTTGACCTGAAGACACATATTCTTCATCTTTTTTTACACTAAATGTAAATTTGTTCCTTTGATATTCCTTATGTCCAAGTTTTAAGACCAAAATAATGGTTGTGCTTACTATTTTTATCCTGGAACAAGACTGAATAGCCTTTTTTCAATGGTTTTTGCCTCACCGATTTTCACCTTGACCTCAAAATGACCCTGATTTGACCTTCATCTTGTGTTCAAGGTCAAATTGTTTTTGAAATACAGATGCATGCAAAAGCCTGTCTCTATACAACTCTAGCGAGGGGTCATTTGTTGCAGTCTGTTGTATATGTCATATTTTAGAACAGATTTTGTTACCCCAACCCCATAATTCATATTTATTACAGATTTCTAATGTTTTTATATTTACACAACTTCAGGCATGTGTACAAACTTAACGTGCAAGCGATAAGGCTGCCAACAAGTAGAAAATGAAATAGGGAATAAGGTTCTATAATATTATGGAATTGAATGTCACTCCACCTTGTGCAAACATCGTGATTGATGAAGCAAAGAAATAGGACAGATGAGACTGAAATTGACCGCAGTCTTACTTATAAGGCCCTTTGCACTTGATGACCTTTGACCTCTTGACCCACATCCTAGAGATGGTATTCCTGCAACTCTACATGTAATACTTCTGGATAAAAAGTGTCTTTTCCTCTGACATTTTTGGTACATAGCATGCTTAGCATTTATGAAACTATTCAATCGAACAAGGACGTCTACCACAGTGGACTATGTAACACAATTAAGAACAAGTTATGGCGAACACCTAAATGAGCGCTTCTACGAAGCCCCATATTTGTTTGTTTTTGACCCGAAGACACACATTCTTCATCTTTTTTTACACTAAATGTAAATTTGTTTTTTTTATATTCCTTATGCGCAGGTTTAAAGACCTAAATAATGGTTGTGCTTACTATTTTTATCCTGGAAAAAGAAGAAATAGCCTTTTTTCAATGGTTTTTGCCTCATCTATTTTCACCTTGACCTCAAAATGACCCTGATTTGACCTTCAACTTGTGTTCAAGGTCAAATTGTTTTTGAAATACAGATGCATACAAAAGCCTGTCTCTATACAATTCTAACGAGGGGTCATTTGTTGCAGTCTGTTGTATATGTCATATTTTAGAACAGATTTTGTTACCCCCACCCCATAATTCGTATTTACTACAGATTTCTAATGTTTTTATATATACACAACTTCGGGCCTCTGTACAAACTTAACGTGCAAGCGATAAGGCTGCCAACAAGTAGAAAATGAAATAGGGAATAAGGTTCTATAATATTATGGAATTGAATGTCACTCCACCTTGTGCAAACATCGTGATTGATGAAGCAAAGAAATAGGACAGATGAGACTGAAATTGACCGCAGTCTTACTTATAAGGCCCTTTGCACTTGATGACCTTTGACCTCTTGACCCACATCCTAGAGATGGTATTCCTGCAACTCTACATGTAATACTTCTGGATAAAAAGTGTCTTTTCCTCTGACATTTTTGGTACATAGCATGCTTAGCATTTATGAAACTATTCAATCTAACAAGGACGTCTACCACAGTGGACTATGTAACACAATTAAGAACAAGTTATGGCGAACACCTAAATGAGCGCTTCTACGAAGCCCCATATTTGTTTGTTTTTGACCCGAAGACACACATTCTTCATCTTTTTTTACACTAAATGTAAATTTGTTTTTTTTATATTCCTTATGCGCAGGTTTAAAGACCTAAATAATGGTTGTGCTTACTATTTTTATCCTGGAAAAAGAAGAAATAGCCTTTTTTCAATGGTTTTTGCCTCATCTATTTTCACCTTGACCTCAAAATGACCCTGATTTGACCTTCAACTTGTGTTCAAGGTCAAATTGTTTTTGAAATACAGATGCATACAAAAGCCTGTCTCTATACAATTCTAACGAGGGGTCATTTGTTGCAGTCTGTTGTATATGTCATATTTTAGAACAGATTTTGTTACCCCCACCCCATAATTCGTATTTACTACAGATTTCTAATGTTTTTATATATACACAACTTCGGGCCTCTGTACAAACTTAACGTGCAAGCGATAAGGCTGCCAACAAGTAGAAAATGAAATAGGGAATTAGGTTCTTTAATATTATGGAATTGAATGTCACTCCACCTTTTGCAAACATTGTCATTGATGAAGTAATGAAATAGGAGGACGGATGAGACTGAAATTGACCGCAAAGTCTTACTTATAAGGCCCATTGCACTTGATGACCTATGACCTTTGACCCATATCCTGGAGATGGTATTCATGCAACTCTACATGTAATACTTATGAATAAAAAGTTTTTCTTCCTCTGATATTTTTGGTACGCAACATGCTTAGCATTTATCAAAATATTCAATCTAACAAGGACGTCGACCACAGTGTACTATGTAACACAGCAAAGAACATTTGATGGCGAACACCTAAATGAGCGCTTCTATGAAGCTCCGTATTTGTTTGTTTCTGACCCGAAAACACACATTCTTCGTCTTTTTTTACACCAAATCTAATTTCTTTACTTTGATATTCCTTATGCGCAAGTTTTAAGACCAAAATAATGGTTGTGCTTACTATTTTTATTCTGGAACAAGAGAAAATAACCTTTTTTCGATGGTTTTGACCTCACCAATTTTCACCTTGACGTCAAACAGCCTGTGATTTGACCTTGAACTTAAGTTCAAGGTCATATTTTGAAACTTGCTTGATTTTATTCAAAACCCTGATTTTTGGCAAATGTAACAAGGGGTCATTTGTAACCGTCAGTTGTTCATTTCAGATTTTATGGTGGATTTTGTTACCCTTACCCCATTAATTTCCTATATTTTGGAAATCTGCCATTTTTGATACACACAACTTCAGGCCTCTGTACAAACTTAACGTGCAAGAGGTAAGGCTGCCAACAAGTAGAAAATTGAATGGGGGATGCTGCTCTTTCATTTGGTACCAAGAAACCATCCTCCACCTCTCCGCACGCAAAACTCCAAAAATAAGGTCTTCAGAATTGGCTCATGGACTATATGACCCAGAAGGTCTGAAAATATCTAAATCTTTAAAATCAACTCAATATTTGAAAAAGGAAATGATGGAAGATTGTTTTACTGGAGAGATCAGACAACTTTAACTAAGTAATTCTTTGAATATGCCACATTTGTGTAAACTTTTCATATCTGGAGCATGTACATAATCTAACACAAATCTTGATAACAAAGCAATATTGGACTGAAAGTATTTTAGATCACTCTATATGATGAGTTAAGTTAAAATCTTATCTTATCAGTTAAATCAAACTTAAATCTTGATAACGAAGTAATACTTTGAGAAATATTTGACTGAAAGGAGCTTGCTTCTTTTGGGTAAAAATTTTATCTTGAAATATTTTTTGAAAAACTGCTCTATTTGATGAGTTAAGTTCATTGTTGTTGGATCTTGTAAACACCCCAGTAGCAGATGGGTTAATGTACTTACATCTATGTCGGATGACCTGGGAACTGGTGGTAAAAGGGTCAAAGGTTAATCTCTTTTTTTCTTGAGGCTAGAGTTCTTTGACTTCAAGCTGCATTCCCTAGAAACTCAATTTGCAGCAATCTTGCGCGAGTGATGGTCATAGAATGCTGGCCTATAAAAATGTACAGGGACAAGAATCTGATTTGTAAAAGAATCAATACCCTAAACATGATTTGCTGAAAGCAGTCTGCAACTTATTGGCAACAATTACAGTGTTGATATTTGCGATGCAGGGTAGGAAGAGGACAACTGATGGAATTGACATGCTAGGGTGACCTAAAGATTATCAAGATTTCATTTGCCCTTCTTACAAGTAAAGATGTTATTTCCACTCAAAATCTTTCTCTCCAAATGGGATTTTGAAAGCTCGGTCTGAGGTTGGAGCAGCAGAATATTGGCAGTATTCCCTGCAGCGGTGAGACATAGCAAGTTGTATTATATGCAATGCATTAGACAGCTTGGCATTGGAGGTAGCTTATCTGCAACGATAGGTCCAAGCATGGTCTTGATATAACCTGATGGAGATAATTTTAAGCCAAAATATTGTGGAGTGGTGAGACTTAGCAAACAGCAATGCATGCATGCATTAGACAGCTTGGGAGTTGAGGCAGCCTATGTTCAATGATAGGTTCAAGCATGGTCTAGATATACCCTGATATAGATAATTTTAAACCCAAACCTTGTGCAGTGGTGTGACACAGCAAACAGTATTGCATGCAATGCATTAGACAGCTTGGTAGTTGAGGCAGCCTATGTTCAATGATAGGTTCATGCATGGTCTAGATATACCCTGATGGAGATACTTTTAAACCCAAATCCTTGTGCAGTGGTGTGACACAGCAAACAGTATTGCATGCAATGCATTAGACAGCTTGGTAGTTGAGGCAGCCTATGTTCAATGATAGGTTCATGCATGGTCTAGATATACCCTGATGGAGATACTTTTAAACCCAAATCCTTGTGCAGTGGTGAGACACAGCTAACAGTATATTGCTCGCAATGCATTAGACAGCTTGGCAGTGGAGGCAGCCAATGTTCAATGATAGGTTCAAGCACGGTTTAGATTTACCCTGATGGAGATACTTAATATAAATCAAAATTGTGTGCAGTGGTGAGACACAGCAAGACGTATTACATGCAATGCATTAGACAGCTTGGTTGTTGAGGCAGCCTATGTTCAGTGATAGGTCCAAGCACCGTTTAGATATACCCTGATGGAGATGCGTTTAATACAAAACATTGTGCAGCGGTGAGACACAGCAAGACATATTGCATGCATTGTGTTAGACCGCTTGGCAGTGGAGGCAGCCAATGTTCAATGATAGGTTCAAGCATGGTCTGATGAAGAGACATTAATTTTTAACCAAGCCCTTGTGCAGTGGTGAGACACGTACAGCAAACAATGAGATGTACTTAGTGATACCGCTCAGCTGTGGAGGTGGTAAATTGGCAAGAATGAGTTATTCCATTCATGCAATTGGTGCCTAAAATGTCTGGACTATTTTGAAGATTACTTCTGAGTTTCTTAGACTCTGAAAAATACATGTCACAGAGATTACCAAGTAAGAGTGAGTTAACTCTTTAACTACTGGTGCCATTTATTGAACCTCCAGAGCTTTGTTTTGACCTTGGTCTCGATATATCATTGGTTGGCTCTAATAAGTTTGTTGCCAAAGGATTTTGGAGATTCTGATTTTGCAGCTCTATGGAAATTGGTATAAAAAGGACTTTTGGGCTACTTTCTGGTACTCCAAAAGGTACAGAGGTAAAAAGTAGAGCTCAAATATGCGCTTCCTGTACTTAAAAGGTAAAATCATACTGTCTCATTAATTTTTTTTTTTTTAAATTTTGGTTTTGTTGTGGAAATATTACCAAGAGTGTCTCCAGGCCTCTTAATGCATAACTGTCCTTATTTTTTTCTAAAATGTTAACGCATGCATATCTACTTTATTTTTTTCTAAATCATGCTTTTTGTGGAAATCTTACCTAAACTGTCAGGCCTTTTTTGGGCACTTCGGGTATGAATGGGTTTAATTTGTGCATCTAATCAGAAACCCACCATATGAGGATGTAGCAGTGGTACTTGTGTACACTCCCTCTCCTCAAGCAGGCAAACTACTTGTGGCTTCATTTATCAGAGGTACTGGAGTAGTTACCAGACACCATGCACAGTGCAGAAAGTGGACAGATGAAACCGTAGGCTAGCAACTGGTGTTGGCAGGTTTCTCAGGATTCTAACCTTGAAAACGACCTTGAGATCTATCTTGAGGACCTGATTAAATATTACCATGGGAGTAATATCTGTCCTAAGGTAGAGTTGGTGTTTGCTGGTTTCTCAGGAATCTGACCTTGAAAACGACCTTGAGATCTACCTTGAGGACCTGATTAGAAATTGTCATGGGAGTCATATCTGTGTTAAGGTAGAGTTGGTGTTTGCTGGTTTCTCAAAAATCTGACCTTGAGAACGACCTCTAGAAATATTGATTGAAATAATAACTTCACAGATCTAGTATCTGGGTCAATGTAGAACCCGGATTGTCTGCGCCGCAGGTAAGCGTACTAACCACTAGATTATCATGCTACTTAGGAATGTGCAAAGTTATAACTCTACACAGGAGAAGATTCAATCATTCAAGCCGATATGGCCAAAATAAATTCCTGCGTGCCAAATGGAGCTAGGAATACCGAGGAATTCCCAGGATAATACAAGAAAAATGCAAGGAATTCTCAGCAGGGCTCTACTGAGTACCCAGCCAAAGGTCCCGCCAATTTGATAACAATTATCTTGTTTGACCCTTTCTAAGTACCACCTTATTTCATCCTATACTAATAGGTATTCAGCTCAAATATTAGATAATCAAGTCGGGCAAGTTGTGGGCTTGTTCAGCTTGCCCGACATGCCGTTTTTCGGGGATTAAATAGTCATGACTATCGGATTATCTTTAATTTCGAGCCCTGCTCAGCTTCCTTTGGTAGGGGACCTAGCTATCGGGGTAGTCCCCTGGGTATCCCCTACCTCTCCCCTCCCCTGCCATGTGGTGTAGAATGGATTTCCAACAACTCTATACACTAGTGTAAGAGTTTTTGATTGTATTTCCTGCAAACAAGTCATTTCTTGTTAGCAACTTGTATTGTAAAAATGGCTTTTAACAATGAACAATGTAAGACTAACGTAATAATAAGTAGGTGTTTGTGATAGACATGGTGCTATATTGTCATTCATAGGTATAGATAAACAGATTTCTACCCAGAGGCTTTTAGTTTTATCTTGATGTAATGCTGAATAATACCAAGTTTATCTGTGGTTTCCTAAACAGGTTCCTGGCAATCGATAATCTTCTAGACAGGTTCACCATCCCTTCTTTTTTGGGGAAAGATTAATCTAGACAATATAGTGAATGTCACCAACAAAACCTATCCTATCTTATGCAATCCCACCTGGGGCATTTGAGAAAGTTGCCACTGACTGCTAGCTGTCTCTCACCACCGAGGGCCTACCCTGATGGCTGAGTGGTCTAAGGCATTGCTAGTGACTGCTAGCTGTTTCTCAGCCCTGTCCGGGTTCAATACCCAGCCAGGTATGTAAGATATGTAAGAAAGTTGCCAATGAGGGTTTAAGGCTGGTGTTTGCGCCGGGTAATACAGGTTCCTCCAACAAAATGAAATGAGATGCAAAATGAAAAAGCAATTAAAGACACAAGAAATTGAATAGTGCTAGAGTTTCGATCAGGTTCTGGTATTACTAAGGGAATTTTTTTGATGGAATACTATGCTTTTCCTAAGATTTTCTTTGATATTGTAAGACACAAAATGAAAAAGTAATTAAAGACACAAGAAGTGATTTTTTAAGAAGTTAAGAAAAATGCAACTGTGCCTTTGTTTTTTTCAAAAAGTAAATATTACTATGATATTCAACTTTGCACATTTTAACTGCATCCTTTCTGGCACTTGGCAGAGAGCTCAAGTGGAATAATACTCAATTGCTGCAGAGTTCCATGCTGTATCCTAGGCAACAGCTTATCTAGGTACTCTCAGGTTTGTTTAAATTGCTTTGGCTTGTGTGCGGCGTGTTGAAGTTGATGAACTGAAGCCACTGAGACCTTACACCATGAGGTCAAGTAATTTCCAAAGGCGAAGGTATATTTTTAAATTATGGTGAAATATGGGCATGTTCCCTTAAGTTCAAAGACATATCTCAGTAGTGTCCTAGGTATTATAAGAGATAGACTTAATAACAAACTCAAAGACACTGTCCTTCCCTTATAAAATGAGCTTTGAAATACCAAGGAATTACTAGGAAATTCCATAGAAAATCCCATATTTCCTCCAAAGTCTCATCTACATTTAGGAAGTGGGCAATGCGGCTGAAAAAAGACAGAGCATTCAAAGATCTTCTATGATTAAACATAATGAAGGTCATATATCATGCAGTTCCCTTATCATTATTATACTCTCAAGAGTTACTCCTAGTTATACCATCAACAGAGTATTGAATGGTTATCTGCCAGTTTGATGCTGCTACCAAATAAAGAGTAAACAGCTTTTGCTTAAGATGCAGTTATAACTCTAAGGCGCCTTTTAGAAAATGAAAAAAAAATGTCCAAACAAACAAAACAAGCAGAAAATGTTGTGGGTTATCAATCCATTTATGCTAAGAGTGAACCTATTAGATACTTTTGACAATAACTTTAGAATAAGGCACACTTCTGCATTATGCTGGTAGTAGATTTGTAGTCTTGGTCATGATGAATAAAGTTATAATCTTTTGAATATTTATGCTTCTGCTATAAATTTTTCATTAAAATAGTCAGCCTTTACCCAGCTTCCATGTACAACAAGTATTAATGGGTTAACATATTTATTTATCTGTGATTATTTTTAGGCACATTTTGACTCCTGAGATACATCCGTGTGAAGCCCTCTAAAGGCCTTTTTTAGTGTGTGGGATATAAACAGCATCTTATCGCTAGACTTGACAGAATTCCCTTTCTGAATACCCATTGACCCATTCACATCTGAATGTATTCAAGCTCTGACATATATTGAAATATTTTCATAACAAACCAATATTTTGAGAAATATTTGACAGAAAGTGGTTGTTCTAGTTGTGTTTAACTACCCCTCTTCAAATATTTTTCAGATAGTCTTTAACCCATTAACACTCAGAGCAGCCAAAACAGGCCTGACGATTTTGGAAATAATTTTCTAATAAAAGCGTTTTTAGGAAAATAATTGAAGGAGAAATGTTAGATAGAAGTCAAACAACAACTTTCCTTCAAATATATTATGAACTTTTGCTTTATTTCCAAGTTATTTTGAAAAGTATGAGAGTGGCAGACGATACTTTAGAGGGGATCTCTGAGTGTGAATGGGTTAATTGATGAGTTATGCTCAAAGTCGTCAGAACATATGTACACTCTTGTTGTAAATTGGTTAAGTGAAGTACATCAGCTAAGTCTCTGTATACCGGAGTCGCAACTCAAGCTCACAAGATTAACTGACCCTGTGTGATAGAGTGCTATTTGATCAGAGGTGACTCTATCTATTAAACAGGAAGCCATGTCGTGTAGGAACACTATCCAGACCATCGGATTTTAGCACATATGGTACACTACCAGAGACAATTTTGATGAATTCTTGCAGCCAAAAGCATACGTAGGAAAATATTTGATGGAGAAATCTGGATCAGAACATTACAAACAGCTGTCCTTCAAATCTTTTGTAAAATCATTCTCGATTCTTAAGTTATTGTCGATAGTATTTTAGGTCCAGCAGATAATTTCTGTGATAAAGTGCTATTTGATCAGAGGTGACTCTATCTATTCAACCGAAAGCCATGTTGCTCAGGGACAGTATCCAGACCCATTGATATTAGCACATACAGTACACTAGCTACCAGAGATTTGAAAAAAATCACACGTCTTGAAGAATTATATGGATGTTTCGGATAGCAGAGGTCTGATCCAAGAGACTGTTGTCCGACTTGCTGCACTCAGACATTACAATGTAGGCAGCTGGCATTCTGTTTGTGCTCCAAAATAAGGGAGCCAGGCTCTTGATATCACTGGTGGAACACAGTAATTAACATTTGGGACCTCCAATGTGAGAGAGCTCCAAATCCTTTAGTTTATGCTCCCTGAATGTTATATCCCTGTAAAAAGAGGCAGTGGCTCAAATCGACCAACAACATTGACCCATTAATGCTCGCAGAGGCCAGAAGCAGCCTGACAATTTTGATGAAATCTTGCAGCAAAAAACATACAAAGAAAAACATTTGAAGGTGAAATGTTAATCAGAACATTGCAAAGAATTATCCTTCAAATCTTTTGAAAAATCATTCTTAATTCTAAAGCTATTGTCTAAAGTATTTTAGGTCCAAACAATAATTTATGGGGGAACTCTTAACACTTATGCTGCTGGTGGCTAATTTAGCCAATACAAAATGATGCGAAAACCTGAAAAATGATTGAAACCCTGGCAAATGGGTACTCATCTGAGAGTAATCAGTGAGAGCTATCCAATGAATACCAACATGACAGGGTTAAGATGGTTTTCATAAAATTTTGCATCCTTGTGCTTTGAACGATAGCCTCAGCATTGGAAGGGATAAACATTGATTGGGTATCTTGCCAAATATACACTGTTTTCTCACTTGTTTTTCCTAATCTTACCTGAAATGATGAATTGCACAAGTCTTATTCGCATGTGAAAGAGTTTCCCCTGAGGCCAGACAATTGACATTTATTGGTGAAGTTTTTGTAGAAAATGGGGCAATGAACTTAATGGACCATTAAATCCCAAAGCATTTGGAAGTCAATTCAATTTACTGTTAACATAGCAACCAGGCGCACATCTAATTTTAGACTGGATTTCTATTTTCTAGAAGATTTGGTAAATATCAAGTGTCATCACATTTTGAGGAAAGATCAATATAGAAGAAAGCAGCATGCAACATAACCACTTGCCCCGTTGTAAGTTGCAAGTGTCAATTCAGCAAAAAACGGCAGTCGGGCAAGCAGAACGAGACCCTAACTTCCCCCCTAGGCAAGTAATGTTTTGGGTGAGTCCTCACAATGTAACTCACCTTTGTTTAATAAAGTGGCAGGGCAAGTGGATATGCCGGCAGGGCAAGTAAACTTTAGGGGCAGCTTGCCCCACTCTGCAAGTAATGTTTTGGAACCTTAATGTTGCACCCTGGAAAGGGTATCACATTTTTTCAAATTTTAGCTTCATTCAAATTTGGTACCATTTCATTTCGATTTTTTGTTGAAAATGAACAAAAAGTGTTTTTGTCAACTTCTAGATTGCATAACTTTGGAACAAAGTCAAAAAAGAAAAAAAAATATGATACCTTTCCCTCCGTTATACTTGCTCTAAACATCCCAAAGTTTGTGAAAATCCTTTTATAGTTAATACTCTAAGTTGAAGATGCTTGTTTTGAAGCAGCCATGTTTTGGGAAAATTCAATTTAGAGACAAGAGGCAAAACTTTTACCCTCACCTGCTTGTGTGTAAGGCTATGGGAGATTCTATGATATTTGTTATCTTATTCTGCTTGGTGATGGCCTAAAGAAGTCCCAGTTGCCCTGATTATTAGGAAAAGGGTACGCTTTAACATATGTGAAAATCTCAAAATGATCCAATATTCACTAATAAACCCCATATTTAACCACTTTAAATTTGTTTTAGAAATATCACTTCAAAATGCCTTTCCAGTTTGCCTGATTATGAGGAAAAGGGTGATCCGATATTCACAAATAAACTCCATGTTTAACCCCCTTAACTTTGTTTTAGAAATATCACTTCAAGATGCTCTTCTTTATTAATTAGTTTTTAGATATGTCAATTTGTCAGATGTTTACTTTACAGATACTGAATTAAGTCCATGATTTTAATATACCAGTAAGTTAATTGGATAGTCTCATAGCCATTTTGACTATAATAAAGCGATTTTCCCTAGGAAAATAATTCATATTCAAAATTGTATAAGAACCTATTTTGTAAGTGTATTATTTTACACTTAAGTTGAGATTTCATACATTTTTGCAGATACTTTAGTTCATGACCTTCAGTGTAAGTTGATTATTTAGAAAGCTCTATTGATGGAGAGACATGAAAAAGCAAGTCTTCTCACATATGATATGATTTCTTTCGAAAAAATCTTGAAAGCATGCATTTTGTATGAGTGTTTTGTGATGTAGGATTTATGGAGAGAGACTATATGGAGAGTTACAGTATCAGGGAAGCGCTGTGTTGCGCTGCCTTCTTAGGTAAATGTCACAGAGATTATCTGATTGCCCGTGCACAGATAACTGTGCCATCAACTACAGCGTTTCCTGCCTCACCCATTCATGCCTGAAGCACCCCTAAAAACCTGGACTCTTTTGGCGATATCTTTCTGAATAAAGCATTTATCGGAAAATATTTGAAGGAGAAATGTCAATCAGAACACATGTAACAATTCTTCTTCAAATATTTTGTGAAATTCATTCTTTATTCCCAAGTTATTTTCAAAAGTGTCATAGATCCAGATGACAATTGACAAGAGGATCTCAATGCAGGAATGAATGGGTTGTGATGGACCAGCTTTCCATTACCTGCAGGTGTCCATTCAAGGTGTGATTGGGGGAAAGTAAGTGGAGAGTGTCGGCCTATTAGTCGACATAGCGATTCCTGCATGACATTTGCTCATCTTGATCGATTGCGGCGTGAAACAATAATCGTGATATGAGAAAACGTTACGAGGACGAAGAGTGATTTCGCAGAACAGGCGAGGGGAGGAGCTGAGCACACTATATTAACACATTCATGCATGCGACACACAAAACAAACACCCCCACTCTTTTGGAAATATCTCTTTGATCAGAGCATATTTCAAAAAGAATTTCTAGGGTAAATGATATTTAGAACCACTATAACCCACAACTCTCCTTCAAATATGTGTCAAATTGATGATTAAATCTTAACACTTATATTGCTGGTTCCTAATTTTACAATACAAGATGATGCAAAAAAAGCTGAAAAATGACTGAGACTCTGGCAGATGGGTACTCCTCTGAGAGTACGCAGTGAGAACACTATCCAATGAATACCAACATGACAGGGTTTATATGGTTTTCAAAAATCTTTGCGTCCTTGTGCTTTGGACAAAAGTAGCCTTGGCATAGATAAGGTTAAGTTATTTTCAGAAATAAGATAGATCCAGACTGTTGAAGGGGTTTAAATAGGTGACCCATGCCACAGACACATTAATTCACATACACACACTAAATAGTATATAGCCAGGTTGTGGGTGAGCACAGTTTATATCATATAGCAAGGATACAGGAACCTGCATGTACTTGTACTGCTAATGCAGCGACAGCGGGGTTGGTGTGGTGAGCGAGTGACACAGGGAAGTGATTGGCTGAGAGCTAGGATTCCGTGCAGCAAGTGTTGTTGCGACTACGACGCGGCGACCGGGCTGAGAAGCTGCTGAGGCATTCAATAGAGTAGAGTACGCTCAGGCGCTGGGTGGAAGTGAACGGCGGAGGAAATTAGCCTTTAAGAATCAGTCACTAAAGCAGCCGAGTGGTATATATCTACTGCTCATTTTGGACCTGTTTTCTCATGTGAAAGACCAAAGCCTATACTGCTATTTGTTGGCATTTTCCAAATAACAGCGATAGCAGCATAAGCAAGGACTATCTCTGCTGTGTCTTTTGGATTATTCACAGGATTTGTTTGGAAAAGAAAAGTAAGTTTTACCTTTTATTTTATGTGACTTGTGTGTGAGTGTACTTGAAATGTATTTTGGATGGTCACAAATAGAAAAGAACAGAATAGATCACTAAAATTCCCTTGAAGGAAGCTTATACAGAAAAGCACCTTTAAAATTACTAAAATTATGTATTTTAACCACATACCTGTGGCTAAAATAGGTAGGCTTCTCAGTGTTTAACTACTCAGACCATTGGTCAATTGCAGAACCTAATTACCTGTAGTAGTAGTCCACTACTTATTTACCTGTGACACATACACTTATTACCATGATGAGTGGTCAGTGAGTAATTGTTGCATGGTGGTAGCTAGATTATGCGGAAGGAACACTGATCAATATACCACCCATTGACATTAGGCCACACTAATAACAACCTGGTTTAAGCCACTTATGTAGCAAAGAATCCTTGCCAAAGGTTGTTTAGAATACTAAGGAATTCCTAGGATTTTCCTAGGAAAATGCCTCGAATACTAAGGAATTCCTAGGATTTTCCTAGGAAAATGCCAAGATGTTTGGATTATTAGGGAATTGCTAGCATTTTCCTAGAACAATGCCTAGAATACTAAGGAATTCCTATTATCTTCCTAGGAAAATGCCTATATGTTTAGAATACTGAGGAATTCCTAGAATTTTTATGGAAAAATGCCAAGACTTCTTAGGAAGTCCAACTACATTTGGTAAGGATATGGTCCAGTATGTTTGTAATGGTTTTCTTCTTTTATTAATTCATTAAGATCGTCAAAATTTATTTTGACCTTGATGGAAGTTTGGATCCCTGCATCACTATTTTTTTCATCCATTTACATTGAAGCAGAGATAATGTGCTACAAAATCTGTGATAAAAGTGAATATTTCTGTTGTTATGCATCTGTTATCTCAGTCATGATTAGAGAAGACATGTTTCCACTAATCAAATATCATAAAGCGAAAATAGATATTCCATCCTGGCCAGTGTACCCAACAGAAAGCTCCGAGTGTGATAAATGGATGAATAAGAGAGAGAGAGAGAGAGAGAGAGAGAGAGAGAGAGAGAGAGAGAGAGAGAGAGAGAGAGAGAGAGAGAGAGAGAGAGAGAGAGAGAGAGAGGGGGGGGGGGAGGGAGGGAAGGAAAGAAAGAGTACTTAAAACTTAAAACCCTTACAATTTAAGGTATTCTTCTCCAACATTTCCAATATACTCTATGTAATTCTATAAAGAGTATATTCTGAAAAGTAAACTGTTCAAGAAGAAACATTTGATAGGGTACTAACAAATTCTTTCTGTGAAATATTTATCTTGTTATTTTTGCTGCATTATAAGTTTCCAATGATATTTCCATGAATCATATTTACATCCATACTATATAAAGATCATGGTGAACTCCTTAATGAAAATTATCTCATATTGCTGAGTTTCTGGCAAAATTAAATCTATACTTGTTAATCATATCTTACATAAGAGTTCTCACTATATTACATATTAAAATGAAAACCTCAGATTTCCTATTATACTGGTTTGATCTGATTTAATTTTATTTTATTCGGTCTAGTACGATGTATATTACTTAGCATTTGGCACACAGACAAATCATATATAATGGTGACTAGTTGGAGTCATTAACTGCTATGCAATATAATTCTAACCAGACACAGGATATATACACTAAAAGTTAGAAACTTATTTCCATGGTGTAACCAATGTAAATCCAGAATGAATCCCACAATCTATTCATGCATGGAATTTTATTTGACGATGCCATCTGGACAATGTCCTATGATACTTTTAACAATTTTACCCTTATGCTGGTGGTGGCCAATTTGGCCAATACAAAATGATGCAAAAAAAATGAAAAAATGACTGAAACCCTGGCACATGGGTAGTGAGTCTCATCTGAGATTACTCAGTGAGAGCTATGTAATGAATACCAACATGTTAAGTTGTAGATGGTTTTCAAAAATCTTTGCATCCTTGTGCTTTGGATGAAAGTATAGCTCTAGCATTGGAAGGGATAGCATTACAATTGAAAACAAATTAGAAATTATTTGAAAGAGACATTGTTGATTAGTTTCTTATCAAGATTTTCCATCAAGATTTTCTGAAAATTGATATCACCAAAATAATCTGAAGAATATGATGCTTAATATATTCTACATGTTTTAGATAAAAGAGCAAGGCTTTTTAGCACTACATGCATGAGGAGGGTAATTAACTGTCTATTCAACAAGCAAAAACAATCTATCTTTACCTAGAACCAATATAATAGAAAGGTCTGAAGCTATTAGGTATTGTTTCACTATCCACATTGAATATGTGAGCCTGTGAGCGGTTTAACCCTTGTGCTGCTGATGTGGCTAATTTTGCCAATTCAGAATGATGCAAAAATCTGAAAAATGACAGAAACCCTGGCACATGGGTACTCATCTGAGAGTACTCGGTGAGAGCTTTCTAAAGGTAAAGGTATTCGGTTTATAGTCTTGTATCCATCGAAATGTTCACACGACCTTCCTTCCCGAGCAGGCCTGTACACACGGAAGCTATTTCAATCCCCGAGGGATATTCCAGAGCATCTGGCAGCATATAGCGCACAAGCTCTAAGCGCTGTCTTATTTTATGCTAGGTATCCATTTTACGGCTGGGTAGACTGAGCCAATATGGAATAAACTGTCTTGCCCAAGAACAGACCAAAGTGCCCTGGCAGGGAATTGAACCAGCGACCTTACTGATTATTAGTCCGACACCTAACCAACTGAGCTACTTTGCTAATGAGGATCGATATGACACGGTTTGGATGGTTATCAAAAATCTTTGCATCCTGCAAAGTGCTTTGGACGAAAGTAGCCGCAGCATATCATGGTTAATTGATCAGGTTGCCTGCATTTGATAGGTTTGGTACTTTGTGGTTTCCAGAGGAGAAAGGAAGCTGTCACTTCAATCAGGCGCTGTGTTATCTGAGATGGTCAAAGGCTTATTAATCCCTGCTTGGCTAATATCCAGGGGGCCTTTCCTGATAGCTTAGTGCTCTAAGGTGTTGCCACAGACTGCTTGCTGTCTATGAACACTGCCCTGATTGGATCCCAGCTAGCAAGGCATGTGAGAATTGTTTTTTTAATTTTTAAAAAGCCTAAATTATATAGGCCTTTTTATTACCTGATTGCCAAGCATCATGGCCATACTTAACCCATTTACACTCAGAGGGGCCAAAAGAGGCCTGACGATTTTGGAAATATCTTATTCACAAAAGCATTTTCCTGAAAACATTTGAAGGAGAAATGTTGATCAGCAGCCAAATAACAACTCTCCTTCAAATATTTTGTGAACTTTCGCTTTATTCAAAAGTTATTATCAAAAGTATGAGAGTAGAAGACAATACCTTCTAGAAACACTCTGAGTGTTAGTGGGTACATACATTCATTCTCTTCAAGGGAGCATATACAGGCAATTGACATATTTCACATTTGATGTCTAGTTATATACATCAATCATTATTTTATTGACACAAAAATGTGTACATATAATACAAAAAGAAATAAAATATATAGCCTTTCTATATTTTGTTTTTTAGTTTTCTTTTTCAAGGTACGTATTAATGAGCCCCATCTTTCTTCAAACTGTGCTTCTTTGCATCTGAGTCTGTATTTAAGACGTTCATAATTAAACATGAGTTATAATTGCACCTGAGAAAGTTGCCAATGTTAGGTGGTGGTTTTCGATGGATTATCAAGTTTCAACTCCACCACTTACAACTAGCTAGTCACGACTAGTGGCGATAATCAGAATTCCAAATTATAATATCCAGGCATTTTCTGGCCTATATTCAAGTCTTAGATAGTAAATAGATATTCCTTATTCCTGGTAATATGGTAATGAGTCCTAGTTCTTCATGTTTGACATATTTATATCAGATGAGGACAACAAGGAAATCAATCATAATAAATGTTGTAGTGGGATATTTCTAATCCCATGGATGACCAGTTTAATTAGCTTGCCAATGAAACCTGATTTGATTGATGAATAAATCACATTATTGAATTATCTTTGGAAGTTTGGAATTGCTTTCTATCATTGGTTGCATGCTATGTAAAGCTTAATTGTGACTACCCTTTCCAAACTTAGCGGTAGTTGAGACATCTCATGAAATCCTAGCATTTTCCTAGCATTATGCTAAGATTAAAGCTGGGTATTACCAGATCTACTTGGTAACCCTTTCTCCTAACTTACCAGTAGTTGAGAATTCCCAGTAAATTCTAGCATTTTCCTAGCAATATCCTAGGAATTTCGGGGTATTCACATCTCATTTGATAAAGGTAATCAATACTAACTGGATCCCATAGAGTCGCCCGTTTCAAGGGCCCACTTCCATGGCTGAATGGTCCAATGCATTGTGCACTGATTGGTTGCTGTGCCTCTTCATGCCTCAATGCTAACTTTCATTTATTTCAAAAACATTTTGGGACATTTCTGAGGGGAAACTTGTAAACAAGAATGTCACCAATTGTTCACTGTCCCTGTAGGAACAGTTGAGGTCGTTTTTTACTCCTAAGCTATTTTGGGGATTTTTTTTCTGGCCTGGGGCCAGCAGTTGGCTGTTAGCATCGAGCCCTATTCTAGTAGGATTGTAGCCTACTAATGACACTTTATAAAATGTAGCGGAGACTGCCAATTTTCTCTGCCATTTTCCTAGCATTGCCTTAAGAATTCCAATGCTGAGGCTACTTTCATCCAAAACACAAGGATGCAAAGATTTTTGAAAACCATCTAAACCCTGCCATGTTGGTATTCATTGGATAGCTCTCGCTAAGTTCTCTCAGATGAGTACCCATTTGCCAGGGTTTCTGTCATTTTTCAGCTTTTTTTGCATCATTTTGTAATGGCCAAATTAGCCACCAGCAGTATAAGGGTTAAGAATTCCAAGATAATCCCATCTCCGTTTAGGCTTTGAGGAATGCATATGGCAATGTAGTAAGTGATTAGGAGTTGATAGGTTGTTCGACCGCTTCCAATTGACTGCCAGTGGCTTAAGTCAAACTTTAGCCAAAGATTGTAGAAAAAATGATTGTAGAGAAATCCAATTTTCTGTTTTGAGTAGAAATGCTCTGCCTCTCTGATAAGTTGAATACCAAATATGATTTAAGTTATCTATTTCCATAAAAGTTTTAATAGAGGTTTGATACTTTGATTGTATTTCTGGGGTACAGATGTTAACCTTTTAATTTTTTTTATTCGTTGAATATTTGTGAATTAAATTGCATTTAATTTTAATGTCCAAAGAAAAAATATAATTTTGATGCGAAAGAAATTAAATAGATAACTTAATACCTAACATCTTAAAAAGATTAGTCTATACTCTATAGGAATACACTACAGTGAAACCTGTCTACTTTTAACATTCCTATAAATTAGTTTAACCCGCACAATTTGAACATACTTGGATGACCCATAGGAATTGATTTTCTCCTACTGCAGTTACAAATAAACACTTCCATGTGGTAAAGTCTTGCTTAAGTTGAAAATTTCTTTCTTGACAGCCCATAGAAATTGATGTTCTATTGTTTGAGTACACTGACCCCCATAAGTCAAATTTATACCCTTTTCTTACGCATAACCCTATCCAAGATCTATATTTATGTGTATGAGAGGGCAATGGCATAGGAAAGAGGTATTTTGCAACGTCTACCTACCTTTTGACATTTACACCTAGATTTGGGTGTATTTTCATTTGTTATCTGCTGTATATAACATGATATTCTTATTCTGAACAAAATGGAAGATATTCCGAGAATAATCTGCAATGATGTAATATGCATAGGGCCTATGTTGTATTTTGCCATAAGTAGTATAAAGCCACATTTGTCTCATTTGTCAAATGCATCCTGATAAGGCACTGTGTCTGCCTCATTACAGTCTGGCTTTATACTTTACAGAAAAAATTATACTGTCTTCTGCCTCGTATATTTCATTTCAGATATCAATCTATTTCTGAGATTCCTTATTCATGACTCTCATTCTGAGAAAATAGGTTTATCCTAGTATTTAGTGATGCATCCATGACCGCAGCGGCAAAAAAGGCCTGACAATTTTGGTGACAGTTCTTTAACAAAAGCATATTTTGGAAAATATTTCAAAGAGGGTCTTAGCCAGGATTTAGAATATGGGTGCCCAAAATTGCAATTGTAAAATTTTTGGGCTTCCAAATTTTTAAGGAGGACCCCAATACACTCAGATTTTATCCATAAACATGTATAAACTTATCAAAATGAGGCATAATATTCTTATACAATGTCATGGAAATGATTAATGCAGATGAAAAAATTCAATTTATGCTTGAGATTGACATTTTAAGAAATTCTTGCTTTTAAAGGGTTTAATAAGGGTGTCCAAGAGACGCCTAGATGCCCTGCTGGCTAAGACTATGGCACCCACCTTATATCTTCTTCTTCTTCTTCTTCCTGTTACGTGTCCAACTTCAATTGGTTGAAGACTTTAACACGGACGCGCAAACGTAGCCTTAGGAAAGCATGTACTAATTTGTTAAAAATTAAATATTGAATTTACCAGGGCTCCTCAAGGTAGGGGCGCTACACCCTATTACTGGTACAAGCAGTGGAGTACCTCTAATGATGTCTAGATGTTAGACAGGGCGTTTTTGAAGGCGTCGGGTGACTTCAAAAATGATTTTTTAAAGGACAATTGTGTCTAGACAACACTTGTGGAGCATGAATGGCTTAATTATGAAATTGTTTTCACTGAACTGAATTCCAAACTGTGCTTTCAAGGATATCAGCATGTATTTATGGGTCAAATGGCATTTGCTGTTAATTTGACGTGTCATATTGAAAGAAAAACTAGCTCAGCTGATTATATAATTATCATCAGTCTTTGTTTAATGTAACAATTACATTAGAACGACTACCACTAGATTAAATTGTCATCTTATTACATAATCATCATTGACCAAAAGTTAACCCATTCATGCCTACAGCTGCCAAAACATTCGGAGATATCTTTATAACCTTAGCATTTTAAAGAAAAATATTCCAGGGAGATTAGTGTGTATAAAAACCCAACCCGCAACTTAATCCCTTCAAATACTTTCTGAATTCATGCTTGTTTCCATATATATTTCTGTAAGTGTCAAAGGTCAAGATGACCCTTGTGAAGTTAGTCTCTGTGCATGTATGGGTTAAATGGCATTTCCAGTGACTGACATTTCATATTCAGGGAACAATTAGCATCAGATAACATCATTATCTGATTACATAATTAATCCTTCCAATGCTAAAGCTAGTTTCGTTCAAAGCACAAGGATGCATAGATTTTTGAAAACCATCTAAACCCTGTCATGTTGGTATTCATTTGATAGCTCTTGATGTGTACTCTCAGATGATCGAGTACCCATAATTGCCAGGGTTTAGTCATTTTTCAGCTCTTTGCATCTTTTGTATCAGAAAAATTAGCCAACAGCAGCATAAGGGTTAAATGGCATTTTCAGTGGCTGACATTTCATATTCAGGGAACAAAAGGTAACATCATTATCTGATTACATAATCAATAGAAGTTGCTATTACTAATACATACATATTGCCCTGGGAATTCAATCTACACAACAGACTTATAGAAATCTTGGCAACCCATAATCTCTCACCAGTTGCCAATTTTACAAAACATGGACCTATCTGTAAACCTTGCAAATACAACATCAAGGTATTTTTTAGAAAACATGGGCCACCCTGAACCTATAAAAATTAAAAGTATTAAAAAGTGCCCCAAATTACAGAGAATTTATGGTAGTTGAGATACGGTCCTGCTTGTCCATATTCAGGATAGGAACCATTTGCTTCCATTAACCCATTCATGCCATTATTGCCCAAAAATGTCCTGACTATTTTGGAGATATCTATGTGACATGAGCATTTTTTCTGAAAACCTTTGAAAGAGAAATGTTGATTAAAACCCAGTCCACAACTGCTCTTTAAAACTCATTCATGCCTGTATAGGGCCCAAAACTCTCAAACAAAATTAATAATTTTCAGAAATTGAAGGAGATACGTTAATCATGGTCTAACAGACAACTCTCCTTCAAATTTTCTGTGAATTTGTAATTATTTCCAAAATCATTTGAAAAAGTGTCTAAGGTCCAGACAACAGTTGTCAAGACAATCTCCATGTGTGAGAGAGTTCAACAATTTATGAATTTATGCTTATTCCAAAGTTATTTTCAGATATATCAATCTTTTATATGATTTGCATTTGGAGTGCACACCTGTCTTCCACCTGGAATGTAACTCATCAAATACAGAATCATTTCAAGAATATTTAAAACCAATAGTAGCACCAACTTTCTGGTCAAACATTTTTCAAAATTCAACATTCATAAGCCCGTTTGTATGCTTCAGATGTGAATGGGTTTGGACCATTTTACTGGCACTATTATATGAGACATGTACACCTGACCTATATTAATGCTCACAGCGGCAAAAACCTGCCTAACAATAATTGTTTTATCCCTTACAGGTATGCGTTTATGAGTTGAATGGCTTTTTTCACTAAGATTTTTAATATTCTAAAGCAGAGACATGAAACTCAATCTACAGCCCCTGTTTATATAAACTTAACCCAATTTCAAAATTTATTTCCGTAAGCACTACATTTTCAAAAACGAGAATGTTTTTTCTGAAAGCAAGATTCTATAACATGCATTTTAGTCTGGTATGGCTGACTGTAAATTGCGGTGATCCAGGGGTAATGCGAGTTTATAACAGCTAGAGGTGAGACACATGTCAGTGTGTTACACCATCATGTCCCACACTCTGACAGTCTATATGTTGATTTTAACCATTTCCCCTCAGGATTGCACACCTGGTCTGACAACTTTTGTCATTACTCATTGAACATAGCAATATACCAATATCATTAATGATAGAAGTTAGAATGTTAAACCTAACTTGAATAATAACTTTAAGTCAGATGCTTTTCAAAATATTGCTTCGTTGTGAAGATTAGTCAAAATGTGTGGAAGAATGCACAATATATATATATATATATATATATATATATATATATATATATATATATATATATATATATATATATATATATATATATATATATATATATGTATATGGTGTTTTTCATTTGTATTCTGTCTTTGAAAAAATTCTAGCTGGTATTTGAAAAGATTTAGACTGGGAACGGTGACTCTCTAAAGGTAAAGCTGCATGTTGTGATATACTTACTTTGGAACTATAGCTAATGGATCAGGGACTGTCATGTCAGAGGTCTATATAGAAGCTTTTAAAGGAAAACGCTTCAAAGGTGTCTTGTTGCACCTGGAAGACCACAGCCTTGTGATGGGGAGTCTGAGGGCAAATTAGCTGCCCTGCATCAGCCTCCTAGGCTAGCTATGTATAGGGCTTAAATTTGGAGTGCCAAAAATTTCTCTTTACAACCCTGCTGTGGGGATATTTGTGCTAATTCAAATTTGCACATTCAAGCAATATATTTATAACTATATAGATATTTATTTGGAGGATGTTATTTTCGCGCTATCATGGGGAGCGCGAAAATTAAATGCCTGTAAAAAATACCAGTTATGCAGTATCTGAAAATGACATCCTTTGCAGATAGATGGCACTGCTGTTTTCTAGAATGATCAATGGCAATTCTTATAGACTCGCTCCTACTGCCCTTTACTAAATGTAGTTTGATAATGGAATATCAAGGAATTCCAAGAATTTTTATTGGAAAACCCCGGGAATCGTCGGCTGTGCTTGGTAAATGAGGGTCGTCAGGGTGCAACATTATAGGTTGCAAAACAATTTTTTTGAACGGGGCAAGCTGCCCCTAAAGTTGACTTGCCCCGCCAGCACTCCCACTAACGCCCCGCCACTTTGTTAAACAAAGGTGAGATTGGACTTTGCCCAAAACATTACTTGCAGAGCAGGGCAAGTCAGGGTCTTGTTCAGCTTGCCCCATTGCCGTTTTTGCCGAATTCACTTGCAATTTGCAACGGGGCAAGTGGTTACGTTGCACGCTGGTTGTATATGGAAATGATATCTCTTGTGGATAGATGGCACTGCCTTTTGTTATATAGGTCAGTGTTGATTCATTTTTACAACTTCCTCTTGTGGCAACAGTATGAACTAAAACGGATAGCAGACAATAATACCCTTATAGGGGTGGGAGATTTGACTCATATAATATAGTGTTAGTTTCTTTGGCTGATCAATGATGGCGCCAAGGGTGGTTACCCACATTAGCTCAACCATGAGAAATCTGAAAGATCTCCTTTGGCCACCTGGTGAACAAGTGTAGCACTACTGCAATAAGTCAGGGTAGACTCAATTTGGAGTTTGCATACTTTTCAAGTGAGAACATTGCTTGATATAGGGATAGTAGGCTTGTTTAGAGTTAATCCTGAAATTGATGTCGGAATACTTTTGACAATAACTTGGAAATTAAGATTAATTTTATGAAATATTTGAAGGAGAGTTGTTGGTAGTGTTCTGATTCATATTTCTATTTGAAAAAAAATCCCAACTTTACTTTCGGCCAAAAGATTTTACCAAAAACGTCAGACTGATTTTTGCCCTATGATTTCCTATAGTGCATCAGGTTCTCTATCTCCATGCATGGCTGTGTAATTGGCATGCCGCTGCTGCTCCTGCTATGAGGTATCCTTTATTGGTTTACCACTCAACATGTACTGAGCATTGTCCTAGACAAGTGTGTCATGATTCACCAAGGATCTGTCAAGTGTGACATAAGTACCTAGTCAGCAGCAGGAGCTGCAGTGGCATCAGCATTCACAGTGCCTGCAGCACTACAGGGCTCAACAGTACCCGGCCAACTCAGGTAGTCAGGCAGGGCAAGTTGGACCCAAGATCAGATCCCGCCAGGCGTTCAGGTTGCTCGGCAAAATTGAGAGCAATTACCTTGTTTAACCTTTAACCTTCATTTTTTTTAACTTTTTAGGTTTGATGGAATTCTGTATGCTTTTCTCACTCATTTTATTTCTGCCTTTACCCTTTACGACTTCTCAAGGTTGCTGTCAACTATATTGTTATTCAGAACCTGCAGTAGTACTTGTAGCAGTACCTGCAGCAGTATGTGTAGCAGTACCTGCAGTAGTACTTGTAGCAGTACCTGCAGCAGTACTTGTAGCAGTACCTGCAGCAGTACCTGCAGCAGTACTTATAGTAGCAGGAGCAGCTGCAGCAGTACCTGTAGCAGTAATAGCAGCTGCAGCAGTACTTGTAGCAGTATCTGCAGCAGTACTTGTAGTAGCAGGAGCAGCTGCAGCAGTACCTGTAGCAGTAATAGCAGCTGCAGCAGTACTTGTAGCAGCATCTGCAGCAGTACTTGTAGTAGCAGGAGCAGCTGCAGCTGCAGCTGCAGCAACTGCCACAGAAGTAGTTGTCAATAGTCGAGCAGTTCGCACCCTGCGGCAGAGTTATAGTTGCAGAGTACAACCGACAGGCTATAGGTGTACTGCTTTGAGGCAGACACGTTGCTGTTTTACGGCACACAGGGGAGTACTGTACCAGATACCCTAAGGACAACCATATGGGATAAATACATACTATGGCACTACTTCTGCTCTAACACTCTATAGGAGTACTTCTCAGCACACTGTCAGGTGAGATTACCATTGATTGCATGAAGCTCTAGCAGCTTGTGGCATGCATGCACCATTTCGTTCTCAGAATCCTTTTTGAAAAACCTGTAAGTTTTGTTACTTTTTAGATATTCAATAATGGAGCATTTAACCATCATGAATTACTTGATCAAGAATTGTTTGGGTGCTGATTACTCTTTGCCTCACAAATATCATTTCAGAAAATATTTTTAACCACAAATGTCATGCCATTTTTTGCTGCTAAAGGTACGAACGGGTTAAAGTGCAATTGCAGAAGGGAGTCAAGGGTGCTATGAAGACCATGACTTTCATGTACAAAATGTAATTTGATAAAGATACTTGTAACAGTTGATTAGTAACAGTAACCATTATTGCTTTTTAAAAAATCATTGTTTATTAGCAATTCATTTTCATTTATTTATTTTGCGTATCACATCATCAGATAACACATTTCAAAGAAAAACTAAGTACAGATGGCCTTTTAAAGGATTGCTCGTGCCTGTGGTGCCTAAAAAGCATCCTGATTATTTTGTTGATATATTTTGAACCAAAGTTTTTTGGAAAGCGTTTGAAGGAGAAATGTTGATCAGAACACAATAAATTAATCTCTTTTATAGATTTTTGTAATTTTTGCATAATTTCAAAGTCATTTTCAAAAGTATCATAGACCTAGTTCATACATACTTGTCAAGGAAGAAAATGAAACTGGGAATACAAATAACTTTCTTGGATAAACCTTAGATGAGAAAAAACAAGTGGTTATGAAACCAGCCAGTCAACCTGAACAAGCTGGCTGCAGCGAATAGCCTAAAAGTTGTGTTCTGCGCATGTTGGTGTGCAGGTTTCTCTGTAATGTAAATGATATGAGAGCCATCATTGGTCTTTGTCTCCTAGTGACATCACACTTCGGGCAGATTCAAGACTCCTGGCATAGTCAGGCCTTCACTATAGCGTATATAATATTTGGTCTATCACTACATATCCATTCTTTTATTCATCTAAGGATAAACTTTGGAAAATCCCAGCTATTTTATGTTAGGATCTCCAGATGTGATTGGGTTAAGGATGACTAATGGGCAGGTGTCTAATTGATGTGTGTGTTGTGAAATCATGTTTGTCTGTTGAGAGCACGAGTCTGCAGACTTAGATATATCCATGTCTTGTGCCGAGCTCTGTGATGTATAATGTAGAAGCTCCTGAGCAAATAGAGATAAGAGAAAATTGGCGAACCCGTCTATTTTTTTTCTCAGGTGTGAATACCACTGATTTATTGCACTTTAGTCTAGGTAAGTATTCTCACAGTTTAGAGCCTTGTTTTGTAGCCACCATGACCCGGGCTAATAAAACTACCTAGGATGGACTGGGCAGGGCTGTCTAAGGTCAAAGTTTTTTTTTTGTCACATTGCCGCTAAATCATGACTAGCCAGTTGTAAGTGTTGGAGGAAACTTTCTCACATGCACCGGACAAGATTTGAACCTGGGCAGTGGTGAGAGACAGCTAGCAGTCAGTAGAGTGGCAATGCCTTAGACCACTCAGCCATCAGGGCAGGCCCTGAGATAGCCACCATCTCTAGACACGTTTTGTCGAGGAAATCTTCCTGCATTCATGAATGTCTATAGTTCTTCTGTCAGACCATGTGTCTGCTACGGAAGACTAAATGACTTAACCCATTGCTGAGGCTACTTTCGTCCAAAGTACAAGGACGCAAAGATTTTTGGAAATCATCTAAACCTTGTCATGTTGGTATTCTCGCTGAGTTAATAACTCTCAGATGAGTACCCATGTGACAGGGTCTCAGTCATTTTTCAGATTTTTTGCATCATTTTGTATAGGCCAAATTAGTCACCAACTACATATGGGTTAAGCAAGAATGGGTTAACCATTTTAATGCCTGTTCTGGCCATGAACTAAACGAGGCTATTTTGTTTATATCTCAGTGTTCGGAGCATGTTGGTCAGATAGCTACCAACTCTAGACACGTTTTGACAAGGTAAACTTCCTGCATTCCTGAATGTCTAGAGTTCTTCTGTCAGACCATGTGTCTGCTTCAAGAAGTCTGATTAACTTATAGACTATTAATGGGGTAATCAACTATGGAGATTGCACTGTAGCACAATGGTACAGTAATTTCCCCAGGGCACAGGTGGAAATGTCACCTGTGGATTAGTTTACAGACAGGTAATACGTGTCTGCAGCTGACGACTTGTTTAATAGTTTGTCCTCCTGTGTCCACAACACAATAACTCGCTTTTTAATGATTCTGATCAATGATTAATTATTTTAATGTAATAATGTAATAGCTGTCTGCAGCTGATGACTTTAAGGGCCAATTTCATTAAGCCATTTGATACCTGGTTTAAAGTTAAACCAGGTCACAGCTTGAAGATAGACCAGGTCTCAAAGTTAGGCCAATTTCATTAAGCACTTAGTACCTGGTCTAAAGTTGAACCAGGTCACAAATATGGTACTAACTTTAGACCAGGGGAGGGGTGGTTTATATCCTAGTATGGCCTGGTCTTAATATTAATATGGCTGATATAAAGGCTATTTTTGAGTATATAAACTGGACTTAGCACATACATAGCCATTTCATGATTATCCTGGTACAATCATAACTAAAACACGTTTTCTTCAGAAAAAAATCATGCTTGTAAATTTGCATACATTATGTGATGCAGACAAATCTAACGCACCTTAATGCTAATAAAGTTGTACAGTTGGCATTTGTCACGTTTCCCAAAAAATGCTTTTTGTCATAGATTTGTCAACAAAAATGTCAGGTACCTCTCTCTTTGAAAAATCTCTCAAATAAAAAGAAAAAGAATAACACAGTTTGGGAGCAAACTAAGAAACTTGTCTAAGTAGTAAAATAAACCACTAGCATTTGCATTTTAAAGATATCTTGCTTCTGCACTTACATTTTGATATTCATAGATGGTTTGAGTGGTGCTGATACATGTCTTGAATTGCAGAGTGCAGCATTGAAGCATCTGACACATAAGTCAGAATAAATATCAAATCAATTAAAATTGACAATGGTAAATATTGCATGTATCAACTTTATTTTATATTCCATACTTTTTATTATCATTTTACGTCATAATTGCATACAATACTTAATACATGTAATTTTCATTACAAAGAAATGATACCCTACACTGATCATCCACTATAGATGCAATAGGCTTTGTTGAGGGAGTGAAGGTTTCTTTTCTCTCAACAAGGGGTCCTCTACTCATAGCCTTTGTTATACTGACCACAAGCCCTTGCCAATGCCCAAAATAGAGCGAAAACCAAGGCCTAGATAGTTGAGACTAGGTTTGGTTGTTACCTGGTACTAACTCATTTAATGAAATTGGATTAAAGTTAGACTGGTTTAACTTCTAAACCAGGTAACAGCCAAACCAGGTATCAGAGTTGACACCTAGTCTAAGTTGGGTGGGTTTATCTCACCTTAATGAAATTGGCCCTAAAAGTTTGTCTTTCTGTGTACACAACATGATTACTTGCCCATTTTAGTGATTCTGTTATGATTTTAATATTACCCTATTTACCATTGGTTTCAGGGGATTTGCATATTTGCCAGACAAGCCTGCAATATGACATTTGTTGTGTTATAAGCATTGATTCATAAAATATTGATAAAAATGTTGATGCTGATTTCATTTTGATTAACATTATGCCTTCAAATAGATAGTGTTTTATTAGATATTAGTAAACATTCATGAAAGTATATAGGCAAGCCATACAAGCATAGAACAATCTACACTTAATATTTTTAGGTCCAACATCTTTTGGCAAAGGTAAAAAAGTAAGATTTTGAGAAATATATGACTCAAATTTTTTCCTCTTTTTGGGTTTAACAATTTCTTTTCTAGTAGTTTTCAAATATAACGCTATTTTATCATAATATATTCAAAATTTTCATTTCGGGTTAATCATTGGGATATGTTGGGTTAATCAGCGTCTTTGTTTAGAGAGAGACAGCCCCCTCACTTGGCCATTCTTTATTGTTGTGCGACGTGTCAGGGTGTGTGGCTATAAGTGAGAACATATAGCTGGGAACACACTGTATTTCCTAGGATGAAGCTGGGGGAATGCCAGGATTTCTTATGAAGTCTTAGCTATACATTAGGTTATGTTGGGTTATTCAGGGTCTTTGTTTAGAGAAAGACAGCCCCATCATTTGGCTGTACTTTATCCGGTGTTGGTGTGCGACGTGTCAGGGAGTGCAGTGATGAGAGCACAATTGTAGCTGGGAATATTAAGTCTTCGCTCCATTAGGTTATGTTGGGTTAATCAGCATCTTTGTTTAGAGAGAGACAACCCCCTTATTTAGCTGTTCTTTATCAGGCGTTGTTGTACGTGTCAGGGAGTGTGGTGATGCGAGTACTAGCGCTAATTGATTCCTGCTTGGCCATTTCCCGCCTCGTTCTACCCCCGACGCATTCTAACCCGAAACTGATTAATCAGAGGCCAATTCCTTCACATTCACGTAGCAGGATAACATTCTTGCAATTGCTTCTTTATTGCTCATTAGTTGCCGGCGTTGATGGAGGTGTTTTCCTGAACCAGCTTAACCCTTATGCTGCTGGTGGCCAATTTTGCCACTACAAGATGACGCAAAGAACCTGAAAAATGACTGAAACCCTGGCATATGGGTACTCATCTGAGAGTACTCAGCGAGAGCTATGCGATGAATACCAACATGACAAGGTTTAGACCATTTTCAAAGATCTTTGCGTTCTTGTTCTTTGGAGGAAAGTAGCCTCAGCATTGGATGGGTTAAGATGTCTTGATTGCATAGGGCAGATGTGGTTTATTGACGTGGGAATACTAATAGCCATTCCAATGCTGAGGTTACTTTCGTCAAAAGGACTAGTACGCAAAGATTTTTGAAAAACATCTAAACCCTGAAATGTTGGTACTCATTAGAAAGATCTCGCTGAGTACTCTCAAATGAGTACCCATAAGCAAGGGTTTCAATGATTTTCTTATTTCAGTATTTTGTATTGGCCAAATTACCCACCAGCAGTATTAGGACTAATTGTCTGATTTCCCTTTGCATTAAAAATGGTATATGGATTAAACCATCATTTAAAACTCTCCTTCTTTTCTCCTACACCAAAGGAGGCTGAAATTTCAGTGGTATTCTTGGCATTATCCAAACTATTTTTATGAAAATTCACGAATTCTGACATATTTGTTGTTTGATAATGTTTTATGCCTATTTAAACTCTTATTTATGTTGACTAACCATAGTTGGCATTGTGGCAAACATTCCCCCTCTTGATGGGCCTGATGATGTTTAAACCATGTTGCACAACTATGTGTGTGTACATGCAAACGAATAGGCCCAACATCAGCTTGGGTAACTAGACCTGAGAACTTGTCATGTCAAGATTTCAAAAGACATTCAGCTATGTTTTGTATGGGAAAAAATTATTCGTCCTTGTGCTTTGGACAAAAGTAACCTCAGCATTGGAAGGTTCCCTAATATGCTGCTGGTGGCTGATTTGGCCAATACAAAACGATGCAGAAAACCTGAAAAATGATTGAAACCCTGGCAAATGGGTGCTCATCTGAGAGTGCTGAGCAAGAGCTATCCAATGCATACCAGTTTAGATGGTTTTCAAAATATTGTTCATCCTTGTGCTTTGGAAAAAGGTAACCTCAGCATTAGAAGGTACCCTTATGCTGCTGGTGGCTGATTTGGCCAATACAAAACGATGCAGAAAACCTGAAAAATTAATGAAACCCTGGCAAAGGGTATCTTTGAAGGGTACCTTTGAAAAAAAATTGTTTTGTTTACTTTAGATTTTTGAGTGACCTATTCCAGCTGTTTTAAGTGCAAAAGGGAGAATTCAGTCGGACCACCTGTTGAGCTCTTGCAAACTTACAATTTACTCTGTGTATAGATCGATTACCAATCAATCCATGCAGAGATGGTGAAGTATACAAATTGCGTTTGTGGTAGTAATCAGCTAGAGTGCAAACAATTGCCACACCTGCCTTTAGTAAGGCTAGCACTACTATTGCCCTCTATGTGGAGTAACTGGTACCACTCCCTTGCTTACAGTGGGTGACTCATGATGATGATGATGATGATGATGATAATAATAGTAATAGTAATAATAATGATGATGATGGTGCTGAGGATGATGGTGATAATAATGATGAAAAAAAAGATAATGATAATAATAATGATGATGATTATAGTAATTATAATGATAATGATAATAATGAAGATAATAACAACAATAGTAATAATAATTATAATAAAAATGATAACAATCATAATAATACTATTAATAATAATATCAATAATAATAATAATAATAATAATAATAATAAAAATGATAATTATAATGATAATAATAATGATAGTAATAATAATAATAATAATATTAATAATAATAATAATAATGATAATAATAATAATAATAATGATAATAGTGATTATAATAATAATGATGATAATAATACTAATGCTGATAAAGCTTGAAAATCCAGCAATCACTACCTTTAAAATAAAAACACCCAATCATCTACAAGACACTGTGAATAGCACATGCACTTACTATGGTATGTTTGGCCATTAGGATAAGACATTGCTGTTAACTATGTATGGCCATTAGTATAAGACATGGCTGTTAAAGCAGCGGTGGCGTAATGTGATAAGCCAAACTGTCTGTCTGTGCAGTGATAAGAGAGATGGCCATCGTTAAAAGCGAAAGGTTTTGCCGCTGAGAGGCCATTTCTATTCATGTAGCCAGTGCACAAGTGTTTTACAGTGTCATAAAACAGGAAATCCCACAAAAGCATTTTATCATTATCGCACCTCCTTGCAGAGGAGAATTACGATTTTCCTTCAGTTCTATTCATGTAGTCAGTTCACAAGTGTTTTACAATGTCATGAAATAGTGAATCTAGCAAAGGAGTGTATCATATCTTTTGGCAGAAGAGAATTATGATTTTTTTAGTTCTATTCATGGTAGCCATTCCACATGTGTTTTACAACATCATAAAACAAAGAATCTTGCAATGTATCTCTTGGCAGTAGATAATTTCTATTTTTTTCTAGGTCTGTAGGTATGAACTGCATTGCTTACTGGAGCAACCGCCCTACTTTGTGTCACTTAAAGCTTCCCTTTCCAAATGTAGCTGAGACTAATTCCTAGGTAATCTTGATGTTGTCCTAAAAATTTCTGGATGCTTTTAGCTCTATTTTTCAACACTTTTGATGCTCAGTCTACTTTCGCCCGAAGCACAAGGACACAAGGATTTAAAAAAACAAACTAAACCCTGTCATTTTTGTATCCATTGTAAAGCTCTCGCTGAGTACTCTCAGATGAGTGCCCATTTGCCATGGTTTAGGTCATTTTTTAGTTTTTTTGCTTCATTTTGTATTGGCCAAATTAACCATCAGCAGCATAAGGGTTAAAGGGTTAGCATACACACCCATTATAGCTTTAGGCAACTTGATTATAACTGGAATATTTTGTTCCACATATGTGGCTCAATCCATTCAGATCTACATGACAAGTGTCATCGAGAATTGTAATTTTATATTATCTTTGAAGAGGAGTTGTGAGTCGGTACCTGCAAAACATCTCTCAGAATCATAACAACTGAGTTAGCCACAGAAATTGTGCTGAGCAGCATTTTTGTTTTCATTAGTGAATAAGTGGCTCAGGTTGCACAATGATGTGTGTAAATGCCAGAAGCAAGGATGCAAAGATTTATGGAAAACATCTAAACCCTGTCATGTTGGTATTCATTGGATTAAGCTGTAATGGTACTCTCAGATGAGTACCCATGTGCCAGGGTTTCAGTCAGTTTTCAGTTTTTGCATCATTTTGTATTGCCCAAATTAGCTACCAGCAGCATAAGGGTTAAAGCAGCATTTTGGTTTTCATTAGTGAATAAGTGGCTGATAATGTACAAGGATGTGTGTAAATGTCAGAAGGAGCTTTTCAGGTAATAGAAGAATATTGTTATTTTTTTCTGCAAGAACTATCTCTTGAAGATCTCTCATTCTTTTCAATCAGTTCATGCCAGTAGATGTGCATTGAAATGGTTTGTGGATGTCTGAAGTACAAAAGTCCAAACAAATCTTCTTTACACGATTTGTCTTATGTTTTTCTCATGTTCATAGACTAAAGTATTGTATTACAAGAAGACACATTGTAAATTATAATCTCTTAAGCCTGAATGGGTTAATAATTAACCTACCCCTGAGGACCCTGCAGTATCCAAAAAATAATGACTTTGATCAAAATGATTCAATATTCAATTAGATAATTTGACTAAAGAATATTTTCAAAAATATTACAAGGAGAGATACATGACATGCAAATCAAAAACAAACTATAAAACTCCTTCAAACGTTCTAATCTCTGGTGTGTTTTTTCTCAAAAATATCATATACTCTCCTGGTGCATTTCAAAGCATATTTCTTGTTTATTGTTCCCAGTCTGAAATTCATTCATGTCAGGAGGTAGCCTTAACAATTATTGTGTAGATCTATAGATATTTTTGAAAATGATTTAGAAATTCAAATAAAATTCATAACATATTTGAAGGAAAGTTGTTTAAGTTAGGTTCTGAACCAAATTTCTCATCCTAATACTCAGATATGAACATCCCTTAGTAAAAATATCACCAAAATGGTTAGGACATTTTTATGTGCTACAGGCAATAACTGGATAGGGAAAGGATTACAAAAACACCAGCCATCTTTTTTCTTCAGTTGTCAGTCTTTTTTCATCACTTTGAAAACGATATTCTAAGAGGAACAAACTGCAAATATATTTATTCAATGGATGAAGAAGGAAAATAGTATGTCTTTATTGGTGGTAGTGATTAAGTTATATATTCAAAATGTGATATACTAACAACATTCAGTTCATGTACAACCATCACAGTGTCATTACTATGTTCAGATAGGTGATTTGCTAATTTGTATTAAATTAATTTTTTGGTTGTAGTTCTGCATCCTCCCCCATAGGTGGAGCCACTGACTTAAGTAAGCTCATCAATTGGAACCTTGCCAATTGCCTTTGTGATGGGATACATGCCACTGTACGATGTAACAATGCAAACTTGATAATCTTGATAATGGTTGGATAAAATAACACGAGACATTGATATGTTGAACTATAACACGTTAGCATTATAGAAGGGTTGAAACATGTTCTGATTAGTTTCAGTTAACCCATTGACACTCAGAATGCTCATAAGGGGCCTGACAATTTTGAGCATTTTATTGAAAACATTTGAAGGAGAAATGTTGATCAGAAGCCAAACAACAACTCTCCTTCAAATATTTTGTGAAATTTTGCTTTATATGCAAGTTATTTGTAAAAGTATGAGAGTAGCAGACGATACCTTGTAGAGAAACTCTAAGTGTTAAAGGGTTAATGTAATACCAATTGTAGGTTATTCCTCATATTAGTGCAATGCCCCTTGGTTTTTGTGCTGCTAGCAATGCCAGTACCAAGGCAATATCAAACATCCAAATCTGTAATATTGCTGAGGCCTTCATGCTTGTGACAGGGCGTGCCTTATGGAAAAACAAAATACGAAAAAAAGGTAACAATGGGAGTTCATCTGTTGTTTTATATAAAGTACACAATACTGACACTAGGTTAAATAAAATCAACCTGTTCCAAAAAAGGTATGAACTAATTAAATAATTGGAAAATTATTTCTTTCCACACTCTCTTACACGAAACTATGAATATAATCTGTAGAATATTTTGATGTCTGGATATACCGTATTTGTCTATTTAACCGCACTGACCCCAAATAAGTCCACCCCTCAGTTTTCTGAACAAAAAATTGGAACAGGGGCAAGCCTACGGACATTATCTTCGGGCCTTTTGATAAGCCCCAACCTCACCCCGCAAATATAAATGTTTCCTTACCTTTTCAAGTTGGACCATCTCAAACCCTATATTGATCGTTATTTTTGCAACTATAGGTCGTCTATTGATCGTATCTTAGCACTTCACACTATCAGTCCTAAGCGTGCAATAGCTCAAGCGTCCAATCAGGCATGGTGTAAGAAATAACAAAAGTGCACGTTCCATTTCGTAGCAGCTGTGGGGTGCAGCTATAAGGGAGATTGCCAATACACCCTCTAGAGAATATTTTGCTTACCTAATAACCGCACATGCGCTTAAACAGAAGAATACAGTATTTTCATTTTTTTTTCTAGATTACACCTTGGATTGACACAGGCCCATGATATTTAGTACTGTAGGCTCCCCATTAGCAACGAGGCACCATTCTAGTCCCTAGAGAGGATATTAAGTACATTATCATGGCACATGTGGTTTGTATTATGCATTAGTGTTGCCGTGTGTTATGTTTCTAATGGTCTCTCTCTTAACCCTTATGTAGCAGGTGGGTAATTTGGCAAATACAAAACGATGCAAAGAAAACGTGAAAAGTGATTGAAAAACCTGGCATTTTGGTACTCATCATATGAGAGTACTCAGTGAGAGCTTTCCAATGAATACCAACATGACAGGATTTAGATGGTTATCAATAATCTTTTCATCCTTGTGTTTTGGACAAAAGTAGCCTCAGCATTAGAAGGGTTAATGTCTTAGGTGTAATGTCTGTGAAAGCCATCACTCCATACAGGAAATATTATGGTAAAGAAATAAGAAGATATTGGCTTACAACAGTGCAAGATAAACACATCTTTGGCAAGTGTTCAATAAAAGAATGTCATACAATATGCTGTATGATAATGATCAACTAAAAATAGGAAATGTCCTTTGCAACAAAGTGAATAATAATAGAATGATTGGAAAGATGAGAAGTGCTGTATTGCTACAAAAAGAATTTGAATAGCAAGTATGGAGATGATTTTGGCTGGAAATGTAAAGAAATTTGCAAAGATATACATCAAATCAATACAACATTCGTCAAGTTCTATCATAACGTGTTTTCAGTTGTGACAAATTCAATTTATTTTGCTCATATTAGCAGAAAAGAAATTATCCTTTTCAAATGGTATATTATAGCTTAACCCTAGCTATGCTGAGGCTGACTTTCGCTCAAGGCACAAGGACACAAATATTTTTGAAAACCATCTATTACCCTGTCATGTTGGTATTCACTGGAAAGTACTCATTGAGTACTCTCAGATGAACACCCATAAACCAGGGTTTCAGTTATTTTTCAGGTTTCAGGCCAAATTAGCCACCAGCAGCGTAAGTGTTACTAGACAACATTGACACCAAAATAGATGTTGCAATCTATTACTCTTTTTTGCCAATCAATCAGGCAGAGTCGGAATGAAATAGGGGATGAATTTCATCTTGGCTTTTATAGTGCTGTGATATACGCCGATCTGATTGTAATTACACCCTTGGAATAGATGATACAGTATGACAGGAGGCGCAACATAGAGAAAATAACACTTTATTTCAAGGCAATGGAATGTTGCAAATGCCAGAGGCTCACACAGATTTTTCACATTTATGGGCACTTCTCATTAATGAAAAGTTCAGTGTAGAAATTAAAGATTGTTGCCTAGTGGGCCTTTGTGACCATGAATCTTCTTTAGCAAACTACAATTGAAGCAAGCTTGAACAAGATGCCACTAAGTTGAATTAATAGACAAAATTGTTAATGTTATGTATGTAGCATAATCCTCCAAAGTCTGAAATTAGTACTGCTTATAGATAGTGTAAGAAGTTGCTCAATCGGCTACCAAAAATTTGACACCACTACCCAAAACCCACATCTTGTCAGACCATTGGGACACAAAGTTGTCAGAAATTTGCATTACTGAAAATGTCACCTGGCCATTTTGTTTGGATCATGAATGCATTCTAATCAATATCAGTGCAAATTTGTCATAGAATTTAAAAAATTTTTGATTTGTTTTGAGCAATGAAGTGAAAACCTTATTGCAGTTCTGAAATGAACATCTTCTTGTAATCTCATTGGATAATAATCAGGAGTCTGAACATTCGCTCCATGCTGTCTTGCGGGTTCCCACAGAGAAGGATAGGGTGTCATTATTGAAATCCAGGCTCGTTCTCAAAGTGGGATTAAGTTTCAGTTCCAGTCTCTGTAAAACACATTGGACATCCTTACGCAACTCCACCGTTGGTCGATGCTTTTTAACGAGAAAAAACGCTCGCCGCAAACTCATAGCACAGTTGGTCATCAGACATTGAATTGCTGCAGCAGGTGCTCTACAGTTGCCATGGTAACAATGCAGTAATACACTACGTCCATTTTTTCGGGCACCCTCAATGAATTTATTGATATCTTCAAAATAATTCTCCAAATTTTCTGAGTCGCTTTCATCCACACCAATACAAAGCCTTGCTTTGGAATGCTTAACCACATTGCTGCACAGACATGGGCTGTCTTGTTTTCGTTCTGAAGGAACGTCCTCTGGTAGCTTATTGCTCATATCAACAACACTTGTGATGTTGAACTGACACAGGAGCCGCTCATTGTAAGCACTCTCTATGCTCCCAACAAACAGGTAGTCCAATATCTGTGACATGTGGGCGTTTCTGAAATGTTCCCTGAGCGTGATTTCTTCGATGTCGTTCACACGGAGAGGGTCGTGAGAGCACGAAACCGATGGTCCACTCGATAAGCTTTTTACTAGAGTATGTTTCCTCTCGAAGCCAATCCCGTGCTGAGCAATGCCCAAAGTTGGTGCACTTTTGCTGTGCCCAATGGATAGACTCCCTTCAGAGGAGCTTGAGTGCGTAAACGAGGTAACAAAAAGGTTCGGTACATTCAGTAGCTTTGATGATGTCCTATCTGTTGACAATTCTTGTCTCCGCGTCCCTTTTGGAAGTTCATATGAGACACTTTTCTGTAGAGGCAATGGCTGGATGATCGGTATCGATTGGTTCCGTAGTAAATTTGGACAAGATGCAAATGATGTCTTTTTTATGGTGCCTGTTGAGTATTGTTTGGAAGTTGATGCTTGTGGAGGACTTCTCGAAATTGACAACTTTTGGTTTCCTAAATGAATGCTATTCTGCTCTGCGTTAGAACTAATTGTAGTGCCCTCATTTGTATCAGTGACCAAAACATTGAAAGGCAGCCTATCACTAGTTTGGGGTAATTTGCTTATTGCAATGTTGCGCTCTCCGTAACACTGTGATTCACTTATGTTTTTTCTCCAGTCATTCCACTTGTCTGATTTCCTTGGGGGACGACAACCAATCACAGGCAAGGAATCAGTTGCGGTCAATTTCTCTTTTCCTTCAGGTTGAATGTGTTGAGAAGTTGTGCCTGGTCGATTTGACACTGTGCGTCTCAGTTTTCGTTTTATCATCTTGTATTTGGTATTGATATCTCTACTATACCAGTACCTAAAAAAAAAAAAAGAATTTATTTCATTTAGAACAGTTGGAAGTACAATTATGTTCAATATTGATACATATACATGTATATATATATATATATATATATATATATATATATATATATATATATATATATATATATATATATATATATATATATATATATATATATATATATATATATATATATATATATATATATATAAAATTATATAATAGAATATTATTATTATTATTATATTATTTTGATTTTTAATATTATCATTATTATTATTATTATTATTTTGATTTTTATTACCATAAGTATTGTTATTATTACAATTATTATTATTTTTGTTATCATATTTCTATTATTAGTAGTAGTGTTATTATTGTTTTATTATTATTATCATTATTATTATTATTATTATTATTATTATTATTATTATTATTATTATTATTATTATATTATTATTATTATTATCATCATCATCATTATTATTATTATTATTATTATAATTATTATTATTATTGTTATTATAATCATTATTATTACTATTATTATTATAATCATCATCATCATCATAATTGTTATTATTTTCATTATTATCATTATCATTCTATAGAATTTTACTTACCTGCTGCAAGGTGATTTAGTGGCCAAAAATCACTTCCACTGCAACTTAGCCAAAAACCATTCTTCAATTACCTCCGTTTATTCCTTAAGATCAAACAAGTATATACGAGGGTAAACCTTTCCATGTGTATATGTGTTCTCGCAGATGTTAAGAGAGTGAATGTGTAGCACGACCACAAGAGGTCTTCTACCCATGGATGACGCAGACTCTGAGGGGGGTATCGCTATACAGGTGTGCCTTACATCATCCTTATTGACAGGTGAGGGTGTGGTCACCCATCCTTTCATTATTGTACTTTATCTGTGTGTGGTATAACCTGGTTATCGTCAGACTCCTACATCTTCCCAGGCATCATCACGAGCATTCCAAACTGTCACCATGACGATTTGATTGTTATGACAACGTTATGGCATGGTCTGCAGCTGCGGCCAGTCTATATCCAGCTAATGACCCATGTCA
This sequence comes from Maea johnstoni, assembly GCA_963942565.1. Lineage (NCBI taxonomy): Eukaryota > Metazoa > Annelida > Polychaeta > Spionida > Magelonidae > Maea > Maea johnstoni. The sequence continues at coordinate 24,974,612 of OZ012693.1, read as the reverse complement.
CCAAGTGTCATAATACGTTGTCATGGTGTAAAATGTGAAATATGAGGAGATGATAGTTGTCTCATGCCACAAGACAGCATGCCTATTGTTATTGTAATATAAACTTGTTAATTAATACCTCCCTATGCAATTTCACACAGGTAAGGTTTCCTCCTGTGTTTGATAGCCACATTAACTTATCCATTTAATTGTGCATTTTTGATCCTAAGCGTCGGATCCATAGGGAAATATCCAGATAACAAAGCAATATTTTCTAAATATTTGAACAAAAGTTACTTATCCTGTTGGGTTCAACAGATATCATTATTTTCCAAGTATGACTTGTGCCCCTCTATACTTGAGGGAACTGTTAGTCAAACAAGCTAATACAAGGACTCTAAGATCAAACACTAAGAACTTATTACAGATACCACTCACTAATCTGAAAAGGTTCGGTGACAGAGCATTCTGTGCCTATGCACCACGCCTTTGGAATGAGCTCCCTGACAACATCAAGGCTGCTGATAGTGTGCAAAACTTCAAGAAAGAGCTGAAAACATTGCTATTTCGAAAGGAGTTTAATTGACTATATGGACCATGACAACTGTCCAATGACTCTAAAGCGCTTTTGAACATTATAGGTGGAAAGGGCGCTATATCAAATATCAATTATTCAATTATTATTATTATGACTCCTTCATGAATTACACTGAAAGTTGCCATGGCGTGTATTCACTCCAGATGCCAGTTAGTTGAGTTTACTGCGATATTGTAACGCTCATTCATGGTGTTGAGAATTAAGGAAGAAGGAATAAAAAGGTAAGTGTATTAATGCAGGATTGAAGAATGTGGCAAGGTTATAGCACACCTACAGGCCAAGGTATACATATATTTCATTTCTCTCATATCCTACCTGGATAGAATACCAACTGAATAAGTAGTGTACCAACTAGTCTACCCCTAATTCTTCACTTGTCCACCAGATGGCTATCATAAGAGTTTTTCAAATTCTTATTTATTATTATTTTGTCAGATGATATATCCTTTTTGCTGTGTTAGGATCTGACCACCAAATATTAAACAGTGCTACATCCCTGTACTGTTGAAATATTGAATGAAATATAGATATCTGAGTAGAGAATATAGATATCTGAGTAGAGAATATAGATATCTGACTAGAGAATATAGATATCTGAGTAGAGAATAAGGCAGGTTTGATTATTTCATAGAATAGGGGGCTTGTCTAAGCTCTGAGTTAAAATTCAAAGTCAGATGGTATCCTCATAGAATGTGATAAGATCTGACCACCAAATAAACTGTTGACCTTTAAAGTCCACACGTTGTCTGGCAACTGAAAATAACTATTTTAGTAGAATAACATTGGAAAATTATTTGAAGATGGATTGTTAATTCAACAGGAACTACAACTTTCCATCAAATATCTCTCAAAATATTGCTTTGTTATCAAAATATTTCCATATGTCAAACCATATGTATATTTAGATGTGAATGCATGGGTGAATGTATGGTTATTGGTTAATACATGGTTATTGCATGTGACAGTTTAACAATCCATTCATGCGTGTAGCAGTCAAAGCAATCTGACAATTTTGGGGATATCTCTCTAACAAAAGCAATATACAGAAAATATTTGAAGGAGAATTGTTTATCAGAAGTCTATCTACAACTATCCTTTAAATATTTTGTGAATTTATGCTTCATTTTAAAGGTATTTATAAAACTAAGACAGGTCCAGACGACATTGGTCAACTAAATCTCAAGGGATGAATGGGTTAATGTTCCTGTTGTCTGATACACTTACACGTTGGAACAACCTGGTTAACCCAATAATGCCCACAGCACCCAAAAGCATTTTGACAATTCTGATAGTATCTTTCAAGCAAAAACATAATGTTGAAAAGTAAGAACAATGTTAATCTGAGAACATCAATAATTTGCCAGGATATTTTGTGTAAAATTATTCTTACCTCCAAAATTATAGTGAGAAGCATAAGTAATGAATGGGTTAATCTTATGCCACATAGATTGTAGAAGGAAGGAAGGAATGGGTTTTCACGTTGCTTTCCACAGCCTAGGTCATATTGTGACGAGTTAGAAGCCCGGAACCGGGAAGAAATTCCCTTCTCTTCACGATTAGTTCCAATGTAGTTGCAGAAGAACAATAGACAGCCCTAAACAACGACACACATTTATACAGGGACCAGGTCAACCCGCTTAGAGATCCAGTGTAGATTATGCCACTCAACATGATCCAATAGTGTGTAGTTGTTTGGCATTGTCAAAATGCTCCTATGTTAGCATGAAGTATTTTGTTTTTTTCTCTCTTGTGTCAACAAACATGTATTGTGTAGGAAAGAATGGACAAGCAGCTAGTTATTGACTTGCAGCTCTGTGAAGAAGAACTTCTCTAAACAGTAGAAAATGTCTACATCAAGCCATGTTGGCCGGGGGCCTGCCCTGATGGCTGTGTGGTCTAAGGCATTGCCACTGCATGACTGCTAGCTGTCTCTCACCACTACCTGGGTTTAAATCCCTGCTGGGACATGTGAGAAAGTGATGGGAGATTTGAGATTAGCCACTTACAACTATATAAAGCAGGAAAGATTACCATAATGGAAGTTCTTAATTCCAAATCAAGCCTTGTTCTACTCTACTAGGTCAAAAAGAAGAAAATAGTAGGACCTAATTTGTACCCTAAATGTAAATGAGACTACCTCGGAAATTCTGGCATTTTTCAAGGGTAATTCTAGGAATACCTTTGTGTTTCTTGTTCAAGTTTATAAGAGTATGTAAGAACACAAATTCAACATCATGTTCTTTCAATTTTGTACATAAATCTTATTCTTGCCTCTATACTTAGAAACAATAATAGTCTTTACTCACACACCTTTTCATATCTGCAAACATTCCATGCTAAAAAAATGTAAGAGTTTATTTTATCATATTGTTAATTTTTGTTAAGGTAAAAACATACATTTATTTTTCATTTTAATATTCATTTTTGACAGTAAGAGGCAAGTGTATGTGAAACACTCCTGTCCTTTGTTTCTGTCGTTTCTGTGATTAACTAGACGTATTACAGTTTTCCTGATATAATGATTGGTGCAAATATGCCATTAAAATACAGTAAAATGGCACAAATGATACAGAAAAAATGGCACAAGTATGCCATTAAATTACAGTTCAATGGCTCAAATATACCATTAGAATACAGAAGAATTGCACAAATGTGTCATTGAAATACAGAAAAATGGCACAAATATGCCATTAGAATACAAAAAATGACACAAATATGCCCTTCAAAATATAGAAAAATAGCGCAAATATGTCATTTAAAATGCCGTTCTTATTATCGTCCCTCCAAGCTTTTTTTCTGCTTTGGCTTGCCATATTCCACTCTCAACCACTGCTATTGTTGCTGCGACATTTTGATGAAGGAGAGTGGCTGTCATTATATACTAAGTGTGTCAACTACATCCACCCTCTCCCACCTGTGCTATAAGTCAAGTGGCTCATTTGTTTTATTGTGTAAGCGTGTTGCTGGGTGTGTTACTCTGAGCAAGCATGTTAGCAACACTGTTCCCGCTGACATCATGCAATGTTTTACCCTGACGTGACAAGACATTAACCCATTTATGCTCAACAGTCTGACAAGTTTGATGAAATCTGTCAAGCAAAAGCATAGTTGGCAAAATCTTTGAAGGATTAATGTTATTTAGGACACTACAAGCAACACAAATATTTTGTAAAATCATATTCAATTAGTCCAAAATTATTGCCAAAAGTATTATTGATCCAGATGACAATTTCTAGAGGAATTCTTAACCTTTATGCTGCTGGTGGCTAATTTGGCCAATACATATTGATACAAAAAACCTAAAAAATGACCTTGGCAAATGGGTACACATCTGAGAGAACTCAGCAAGAGCTTTCGAATGAATACCTACATGACAGGGTTTAGTTGGTTTCAAAACTTTTTGCATTTTTTTTTGCCATGGACGAAAGTAGTCTCAGCATTGAAAGGGTTAAGCATTGATGGGTTTAAACCTAATTATTGCAAAAGCATGTTTCAGAAAGAAAAACAATTGAAGGAGAAACATCAGTCAGAATACTACAGGTGAACTTGGATATGACGGACCACTGTACGACGGATTTTTGCATATGACGGATGATATGCTTGGTCCCAGTCCGATGCATATCAAGTATTTGTCATATGTATATGACGGATTTTGCATATGACGGACCAATTTTCCTGGTCCCATTGAGTCCGTCATATCCAAGTTCACCTGTACCAACAAAACTCGTTCCGATAATATTTCTTAGATAATTTATAATTCAAAAGTCATTTCCAAAAATTTTGTAGAATCTTTAAAGAGCTTCATCTGGAGTGAGAAATGAAAAATGAAAATGACTTTAGAATCGTAAACACTTTAACTCAGAGCATATTTGAAGGAGTGTTGGTGGTTTGCATTTTATAAACATTTCTAATCTTTAATAATTTCTGAAATAGGCTCTAATTATGAGAATATGACTAAAATAGACTGTTTTTGGTCACTACAAGCATGAATGGGTCATTTTAGGCAGAAAAGAATATACTAGACTTCCATATCAGTAGCTTTAGACATAATGCCTGATGAATATTAATTATGCTGACTTGATTTAGTTTACTGAATGACCTGGTGCATTGATTATATAGATAATTTCTTAATCTTGTTAAATCTATTCATCATATATCAAACTAGAGGTGCTATACTCACCTCCACAATTATAATAGAGCTGTGTTGTGATTTGTCATATTCCTATGGAATAGCACAAAGGCACAAAGGCAGAGTCCAAGAATTACCAAATTACATAAACCAGTATGCAGGAAAGGATTTACATGTTATAGCTTGATATAAAAGTAAAACGGATTTGGTATGTGTTATTTGCTTTTATAGAATGAATATATATATAATATTATATATATATATATATATATATATATATATATATATAATATTATATATATATATATATATATATATATATATATATATATATATATACATATATATATATATATATATATATATATATATATATATATATATATATATATATATATATATATATATATATATATATATATATATATATATACACCAAAAAAGTCAGACCATATCAATTGGCAAAAGATGAATTCCTGAAGAATTTCAATATTGGAAGCTTGAAAAGGGCAGCAAATTATATCGGTGGGAGATGACAGAATATTTCAGTCTGCTGAAAACTCTTGATGTATTTCTCCCTTCCTAAAAGGTCTTGATTCACCAGCAGAAGCTGTTGTCAGAAAAATTATCGGCAATGTGGAAATATGTTAAAAGCCTATAACCCTTCCAATGCTAAGGCTATTTAGGGCCAGAGCATAAGGACCCAATGATTTTTGAAAACCATTTAAACCCTGCCATGTTGGTATTCATTGGATAACTCTCACTGGGATTCTACTCTCAGATGAGTACCCATATACCAAGGTTTCAGTCATTTTTCTGCTTTTTTGCACCATTATGTAATCTCAAACTAGCAACCAGCAGCATAAAGGTGAGTTCTTATATGTTCATGCCCACAACAATCTAAATAGGCCTGCCTAAATCACCCTTGCCTGGATAAAACTGGGAAATCCTGCAATAAAACCAGGAAAATTAAAGGATTCCTGAAAGGGCATCATAACAGCAATGGTCCAAAACAACCTGTCTATTTTGTGAATGTCTACCTAATTAGAAGCACCATTCTTTTGAAGACATATTTTTGAATTTATTCTAATACAACCATGATCTCTCTTTTATTTGATTTTTAGAATATTCACTTTGTTTGCAAGTTATTTCCTCAAACATAAAACAAATCCCAACAATACATTACAAGAAAATAATCTTAGCATGGATGGGTTAAAGATTTACTTCTCTTCATATTTCCTGTAGGTTGAATCATGAAAGGTCACTCAGATAAGACAATTTAACCTGTTCAATGCTGAGGCTACTTTTGTCAAAAGTACAATGACGCAAAGATTTTTGATATCCATCAAAACCCTGTCATCTTGGTACTCATTGGAGAGCTCTCGCTGAGTGCTCTCAGATGAGTACCCATTTGCCAGGGTCTCAGTCATCTATCAGCTTTTTGCATCATTTTGTATAGGCAAAATTAGAAACTAGCAGCATAAGAGTTAACCCGTTCACATATGAAGCATACACATGATCTGACTGACATGCGAATATCTTGATAATGAGGCAATGTTTTGATAGAGATAGATGACTGGAAAGTGCTGTCCTTGTTAGGTTTTACAATTCTTCTTCAAATATTTTTCAAATATCACTCTATTTGATGAGATTTACTCAAAGTTGTCAAAGATTATGTGTGATAGTTAATGCGTGATATGCTTAAAATTACATTTCGAACCATCAGTGCTAACAGTGGCCAAAAGCAGCAAGACAATTTTGGTAAAATCGTTTAGTCAATAGAATATTTGGAAAGGTTATTGAAGGAGAAATATTCATCAAGTAACTGACAACTCTTCTTCAAATATTTTGTAAAATCATTCTTTAATAATTTCAAAGTTATCGTCAAAAATTTCATAGATCCAGATAACAATTTCTGGATGAACTGTTGAATGCATTAATGGGTAGAGTTATCCAATAAATACCAACATGACAGGGTGTAGATGGTTTTTGAAAATCTTTGTGTCAATCCCTTTGCTTAGGACGAAAGTAGCCTCGGCATTGAAGGGTGATTTGGCCACTACAGGCATAAATGGGTTGAGTCCTAGAAAGGAAATATATGCATTAGCATTTACTAATGGGTTTATTATGTGATTCTCACACTAACGATAATGCACTACTCAGAACATGATGCTTATAATCTAGCCAGCTAGGCATCCTTTCTGTAGTTGTTCAAATATAATTAACTAGCTTTTTTAGTGTAAGGATATTTAAGATTGTTTTGACTGCAAACATGGCTGAGTGATCTAACATTAACCTATTAATACATCAGAAGGGTACACATGCAGAGCAAAATGAAGCTTTGATGTAAACTCTAGCATTGTAGGAATTCTACGAACTTCTAAGATATTTAAATTTCATAAAAAAAAATTCATGATTATTTCATTTATGCCTAAAAGCAGCCAGATGATATTGATGAAATCCTGCAGGTGAAATTAAAGTTTAATAGATATTTGAAAGAAGAATATTATTCAGAACATTACTATTAAGAACTCTCCTTCAAGTAATTTATAAAATCATTCTTAATTCCTAAGTTATTATCAAAAATATAATAGAATGAGATGACAATGTCTGGAGGAACTCTAAAAGCATGAATGCGTTAATAATGATTGCTCTTGGAATATCCCTTGTGCTTGTCATTTCCTCAGAGATCTTAACCTATCTATGCCCTGATGTTTTTGGTGGAACCTTTTTTCCAAAAGAAAAAAAAATCATAAAATATATGAAGGGGAAATGTTAAACAATATCTAGCCCACAATTTCCCTTTCAATATTTTGTGAATATTTGCTGTATTTCAGAGTTATTTTCAAAAGTATTATAGAATCAAAGGGTGTTTGAAAAGAGGATGTACAGGCGTGAAAGGGTTAGCTAATACTGAGCAAATGATAGGAAATGCACATCAAATCACCAAATCGCACTTCTCTCCCACATAACCAATTGATGGAAACAGCTTCATTATAAAAGGCAGCACTTTTTCTCACTTTGACATTTCACATGGCTGTGTATTTCCCTGGGGCTGAGTCTGCAGCTGGCATTTGTGTTAAACTCCAATGCATCCAGATTTTTCTTGGCTGAACTATTTCCCATCTAAATATTGATGAATGAGATATGAGGAGAGTGTCACCTGGGGAGAGGTGAAAATGAGATGTTTAGTTTTCCAATCTTATTATTTATAGGCTAATAATTTTTTGCTGATTTTTGTGACAGGTGTCGATGAATTCCTATCTCAAAAGAGATTTGATTTAATACCTTTTACTGTTGGTCCAGCAGAAGTAGTAGCAGAAGTAGTAGCAGTAGTAGTAGTAGTAGTAGTAGTAGTAGTAGTAGTAGTAGTAGTAATAGTAGTAGTAGTAGTAGTCGTAGTAGTAGTAGTAGTAGTAGTAGTAGTAGTAGTAGTAGTAGTAGTAGAACTACAACAACAACAACAACAACAGCAACAACTACTACGCTACTACTACAACAACAACAACGACAACAACAACAACTACTGCTGCTACTTATTACTACTACTTCTACTATTATTATTATTACTACTACTTCTACTACTACTATTACTACTACTACTACTACTACTACTACTACTACTACTACTACTATTACTACTACTACTACTACTACTACTACTACTACTACTACTACTACTACTACTACTACTTCTAATACTAATACTACTCCTACTACTTCTACTATTACTACTACTACTACTTGTGCCTTTTATCATCACTATCACTATCATCATCATCATCATCATCATTGTCACATTTTTCACTCTCCTGATAACTTCAGCCTAGAGGAGCAGTTCCTGAGAAAGGTGTGTCAGATGAATACAGCTAGTAGGTGTATATAAGACTGCATCTCAAGCTGAATAGATGTTTTGTCCTTTCTCATACATTTAACAATCACCATCATCCAACATAAGGTGACATTCCTTTAAAAGGCAATGACCATTCTATGTGATGGCCTCCACACATATTTTCCAGGATGCACATGAGTTTCTACGTACTTACATGCAGGAAATGGGCCATTGGCAATAAAAACAGAGATACACTTAGCTTTGGCAATAAGAAATCCATCAAAGTGTATTTATATTCCAGGCATGTATAGGGGTTTAGTTGAGCATGAGAATTGTGGGTTCCATGTGATACCCATTAATGGAGCAAGTGCTCGTAAAGGGATCTCTGTCGCCCATCAATAAATATCTAAGACAGAGATTTCCCATTTATGTAACACGATAATGCATGTTCCTCTCCGGGGACTTAGCAAGGACCCATCCAGCCTGTATTTTGGACAGGTAGTCTTCTGAAAACCAACTTTTTGGACAGGCAAAAATATCTATGAAGAATTTTCAATTTCGAATTAAAGGGGGTTAATAACCAAATAATTTCCTAACAAACCATCTTCTATGACATTGCTGAAGTGTAAATATAGCCCTTTTCGACACAAGAGGCTATGACATGTAGTTAGTATAAGGATTTGAAGTAGATTAGTAGCTAATTCTGGACAGGCAGAAATTTGGGAACTGGTGTTTTGGACAGGCATTTTTAAAATCCTGGCTAAGACCCTGTTCCTCCCTTATAAGGTAGATTAGTTTTTCATATTCAGTTTTCCCCCTACCCTGCTTTTATTTGACAATTCAACCTATACAAAGAATATATTGTCTTAAAGGTCTAATGAGAAATACATGAAACATCACAAAAATACCCTTACAGCAGGGTGTAAGATTAATTGGGTAAATAACTGGAAAAACGTGTTTTCAAACAAAGCTCCTGCCAACAATACAAGACCAGGCACCTTTAAATTTCACAAATGTGGAGGAAGGTCAAAGAAATGAAAAAGTATCAAAGTTTTTCCCAATTTATACTCTGTTCAAATTCTATAATCGTTTTTTTTTTGGAATTTTTATTGTAATTGAGAAAAAGTGCATTTTTTAACTTTCAGATTCCATATTTTTTGAACCATGCCAAAATTGGAAAAGCTCTGATGCCCTTCTCTGACATTTTTGCAGTCTGACATTTTTGATGAAACCTTGCAGGCAAAAGCATAGTTACGAAAATATTTGATGGAGAAATGTTAATCAGGACATTACCAACAACTCTCCTTCAAAGATTTTTGTAAAATCATTGTTAATTCCAAAATTATTTTCAAAAGTGTCGTAGATGCAGACGACAATTGCTGGATGATCCGTTATGCTTTAATCAATGGGTTGAGCATGAACACCATGTGATCTTATGTGATACATCATGGGGAGGGCAAAAATAGCGAAGAATTAAATGCCTGTAAAAAATACCAGTTATACACTATAGTCATTTTATGAGAATCGTTCAGCATTAATTATTCTAGCAGTAATTTGACAACAAACACCATGAATACTGCATGATAGCATGCAGTATCCATTTATGTTCCAAGTGCTCTTAAAGAAATCTCTCGGGTCCATCAATAAACAATGAAAAGATGTTTTTACCCATAACTATGGCCTGACAACTTGTATCACATTGATAGCATGCTCAAAGTACCTCACACAGGTAAAATACCTTTCAGTATCAATTATTCCAGATTGCTGAAAGGCCATGTCCCGTTAAAGATAGGATTGATTAGGTGCCTACTCAGGTATTGTGATTAGTATGCCTTTGATGTTACTAATGATAGTAAGGGTGCAATCTTATGTGATGAAAGCAGCTTTCATATTCATTTACTTCTTTATTTTATTTGCATTATAATTGCATAATTGGCCAGTTAAATGTCAGGGAAAAATTCACACTCAAATATGTCGTTACTTGATTGCAATATGTAAGTAAGCCACTCATATCAGTTAACTAAGCCTTGAAGATATACCTTACATGCATTGTTGCATAACCCAAGATTATAGCTCTCCAGGATTTCTGTAATACCATGTCCACGTAGATAGGGTTGATATGGTGTTTATCTGGATATTGTCATCACCCTTAGGCCAGTTCAAGTTGATTTTTGGTCTTACAGAATCGCCGACCGATTTTTGGGCAAATTAAGAAAAAAAGTCTAGATTTTCTTAAAAATATTTTCAATTTTGCGCCAACGTAATTCTGACAACCCATTATGAAAAAACTACCTACTCACCCGCACAAATGGCTTGGACTGAAATTGGAATATTTAATATTGTTTATGTGGCTGAAACAAGCTTGTTTTGTGGTGCAAGTGAGTCTAGTGAATGGTCTATTGAAATCAAGGGACCTATACCATGCAGCTACCACATACTTACCACATGACCAGTTCCACCTAACTACCATGCAACACATGGTTGACCTGTAACCTGAGATGGAATGGTGTGAATGGTCAACCACGGGTCTGCCCTGGATATACCACTGACCCATGGTCAGACCAAGGAAATTAAAACATTAACCTATTGGTGCTATGGGTCTAGTGGCAGCTGTTGTATTCAAATGAAAATTCAATATTTTTCACAATTTTAGCTCTAAGCTTTAATCTTTATTATGAAATGATAATATTCTCATTTCTCTTACCCTGCCATTGCTAAATTTATAGCAAGATTTACTTGTCCAAAGCATTTGGGTCATACTCAACTATACATACTGCAGTGTCTGATGTATACTATATGTTAATCAAGCTGTGCATGAAACTTGCCTAGGCCACATTTGAGAGTATTTGTCAACACACCAGAACATGCTGCTCGATTGCAATAAGGCTGTGAGCCACTTGTAGCAGTTAATTAAGTCACCGAGGTTTACCCAAGTGCTTCATTATCGTCTTTGAGGCTTGAGGAGATTGCTGAATCAGCCATTGTCATCAGGGCCTTTGTTCTCTCTGATGGTATCAAGGAAATAGCAAGAATCTGATGAACAGAGTTTTGGCCACACACAATTCAACTAGTTCAATGTTTGCACCCAGTTACGCCATTTACATATTGAACACACACTCCCTGGTCAAGTGAAGCATAGTATGCCAAGGAAATCCTGAGATCTTTTTAAGGAAAAGAGAGTTGTAATGGTTCAATATGTCCTTTTTTAATGGAAGTCCCAGGTATCCTTAAGAGTTTCCTAAGAATTTTTTGTCCATATTTTTGGTACTTTTGACAACTAACTTAGGAATAAGAATAATTTCACAAAATATTTGGAGGTGAGTTATTTGTCCTGATTAACATTTCTCCTTCAAATCGTTCCCAAGCATTCTTTTGTCTGAATGATTTTAGCAAAAATATCAAGCTGCATTTGGCCATTGTGAGCATTATTGGGTTAAAGTATGTGTCATTTGGAAGAATTACCTGAAGCTAAATGTGACTTACCCTTTAATGCTGCTTTAAGTGGCTGATTAGCCAATACAAAATGATTAGAAAAACCTGAAAAATGACCGAAACCCTGGCATATAGGTACTCATCTGAGAGCACTCGTAAAGAGCTATCCAATGAATACCAACATGACAGGCCGGGTCTGAATGGTTTTCAAAAATCTTTGAGTCCTTGTACTTTGGACGAAAGTAACCTCAGCATTAGAAGGGTTAATGCAGTGGTCATCTTCCATGAAAAAAAGTCTAATGAGTCAACAGGACCATAGCTTTGCCAAATATAGCTACATGGGAATACCAAGGAAATATTACTCTAGGTAAAATCTTATGGAAGTTGCACGTGATTTTTGTTAGGCTTTTTTTTCATGGCTTCTCCAAAATTCCTGAACGGGCATTAACAACAGGCTTAAGTCATGATCTAGCTTAAATATATTAGAAGAATTGATGAAAAACTGAGAAAACAAAAAAAGTCCTTTTGAATTGATTTTTGGTGCTTGAATCAGTGTGTGAATTGTCACTCTCCCCTAAGTCCTAGGTAATGGATTTTCTAAGTGTGTTAGAAAATCCAGTCAAGATTGAGTGTATTTTAGAACTGTGAAGTATATGTGTACTAAATGTGTTGTTTTCTGCATTTCAGGTAGAGTGACCTTGACCACATTGCTCAGGAATCTACCTTACCAAGACAGCATACTACCATTATACTACTACTGAGGCCTCTTTCTGCTGCTGGATTGAGTACTCTTATTGGGTTTTACTGCTTCTACCTCAGAAAACCTGGATATACGAGCACTTTGAGCAATAACACGAGCCACTATTCCAAAAAGGTGTGCTCGCTATAGATTTCCTTTATCAATGCAACACTTGGAACTGTCTGTCATTCAGTGCAGGCTTATTATTAGTATCACACCTGTTGCTCTAAAAAAAGGAGAAAAAAAAGGAAATAGTGTCGGATTACTGAGGGCCAAGGTTTAATAAGCTGCAGGTTAATATCAAGTTCAAGGGGACTGTGAGTAACTCATACAGCCCCACCCTATTAAAACCAAGGACTACAGTGGTGACCGAGTCGTCGTAATCGTCGTAGGAACCGTTGCCATGGAGATCGCCGGGGACGACCTTCGTGACGAGCCAGTCAATTATGTGGCACTGAGGTAGGTACGTGTTTGTGTGGGGCTAAGATTTCTGCCAACCTTTACTTAGGAACTCTTGGATAAATACTTTCAGGCGCCGCCCATTAATGGAAAGGAATCAAACTACTCTGTATAATGCAAGAGTACCTGAGTAGTGTGGATAATCTCCTAGAATGTATTTATTTTCAGAATGAGTCTCAGTCAGCTTTGTTAATGCATTCATGCCTGTTGTGGCCAAAAATGTCTACCTCACTTATAACCTGCATTGGTTTTATCTTTATGACAAGAGAATAATTTTTAAAAATCATTAGAAGGAAAAATGATATTCAGAACTCTGAACTATATATTTTGAGAATTTGTAATTAATTCCAATTTTATATTTTCAAAAGTGTCATAGATACTAATGACAAGTAGATCTTCAGGTATGAAAGGGTCAAATTATCTCAAGAACAATAAACCCATAGATCTTCAGGTATGAAAGGGTCAAATTATCTCAAGAACAATAAACCCATAGATCTTCAGGTATGAAAGGGTCAAATTATCTCAAGAACAATAAACCCATAGATCTTCAGGTATGAAAGGGTCAAATTATCTCAAGAACAATTAACACAAAGATCTTCAGGTATGAAAGGGTCAAATTATCTCAAGAACAATTAACACAAACAACATCATTGTTTATAGTATGTAAAGTATTGTACTCATCCATTAACCCTTCTAATGCTAAGACTACTCTTGTCCAAAGAAAAAGGATGCAAATATTTTTGTAAACCATCTAAACCCTGTCATGTTGGCAGATAGGTACCCATATGCCAGGGTTTCAGTCATTTTTTAGGTTTTTGCATCACTTTGTAATGGCCAAATTATCTACCATAAGCATCAGGGTTAAGCCTTTTAACTCTTATGCTGCTGGTGACTAATTTAGTCAACATGAAATGATGACAAAAAGCTGAGAAATGACTGAAACCCTGGCAAATGGGTATTCATCTGAAAGTACTCAGTGAGAGCTTTCCAATGAATACCAACATGACTGGCTTTAGATGATTTTCATAATTTTTTGCTTTTTTGAACATTGGACGAAAGTAATTTCGGCAGCATAAGGGTTAATACTCAATGAGGTAGTGAACCTGTTATGATTGGTCAAAAATTTCAATCTATTCATGATTCCATTGTGATTTTCAAAAGTATTTCAGATTCAGATGACACTTGTCAGAAGGTCTCCAGGCATGAATGGGTTAACCTGTTTGCTACTTGAATGTATTGTTTGTGTTTATGTGATGTCACCATTATTGTACAGGAACAGTGAGAAGCAGGTTTACGTAGACCTGCATTCTTGCTCTACCAGAAGTGACATCTATTGGGCAAGATATGGACCAAATATTTGACAAAGCAGTGGTTTGTAGACTAAACCCTCTGCTTGGTATTTTATTGACTTGATGTAACATAAATGAAAGTCTACCTCTAATAAAGATATTACTTTATTAACATTACTATTATACAAGAAATTCTTTTTGATATGTGGATGTACAGTATCACTTTTAGGCCTATTTCATGGATATCAAATTTAATCGATCTGAGAATTTATTCTAGATAGATGTCTGCTGATAGTGATCTCTTAGCCCAGTCACCCAGGAGACCTTAAAACTTTTATAATATAAAATTAAGTCTGTGACAGGTGAACCTGTTGTTCAGGAGATGAATGTGTTACTTTGAGTTATAAACCCTCCCACAATGGAGAATGGTAGCTTGAAATGCAATTAGAATGAAAGTTTGATTTATGATTAAAATCAATCAATCACGCATATTTGTGTAAAATTTGATTAGTTGAAAATTAAGTTAATTGTCAGAAATTTAACCTAGAGCTTTTTAGAACTCACAAACTATCTATAAGCAATTGCCGCTTACAGAAGATTCTGTTAGGGGTGGACTAGTATAAATGATCTGGAGCATTAGATAATCAGTCCTAGAGCCAAGTACTTTTAGCGGCTGATGTGCAATAAATAGTTCACAAAATTTTCACCAGGTGGCACTATGATAAAATAGCCTTCACATCAACGATGCCGACCCTGTTTGATCAACAGAAAACAGCAAATGGTTGAGTTCACATGTTTAATAAAATCTGCAATATAATACAAATAGGGAATATATGAGGGGCTTATAATTGGCCATGCTGTCCAAGATTATGCTAAGTTTAACAGTGCTTATGATTTGATGGATTTGGTATGTCACAGAATTTGGAGCCTATGTCACACAATAATGCAACAGTTGGACACCCTTGTTCTATGGATGTTTGAAGTCTTTGAGATGATGTTCTTTTATTAGCGCCATACAATGCTGCCATCTAGTGTTTGGCTTGATATTTATAAAGAGGATGAAGATGTCTGGGATCGGATGTACGTATCACAGTATTGCAGTTGAGAGAAAGGTAGCTGGTGGCACCTAGTGGGCATTAAAGAAACTAAAATACACTAAAATGATTATGGTTTCAGGCTCATTTCATATGTGTAGCAGTCATTGGAAAAGTTTTAGTTTGTAATACTTCCAACAGATGGCAGCACTAAACTGCCATCTTTTACTAAGTCTTGGATGACACAATATTGAAAATATGAGGGTGTGTTTTCCAAAGATTTTTTTTTTCAGAATCTGCTATTCTGAATATAACCTATTAGAGTGCTCATAATGAGCATTATGATAATGTTTTGTGTACATCCAGTGAATGCTTGACACTTACACTACTGTTGGCTAAAATGTCCAATACAACACGATGCAAAAAACCTTAAAAATGACTGAAACCTTGGCATATGGGTACTCATTTAAGAGTACTCAGCGAGAGCTATCCAATGGAAACCAAAGTGTCAGGGTTTAAATGGTTTTCAAAAATCTTTGCGTCCTTGTATTTTGGACGAAAGTATAGCATCAGCATTGGAAGGGTTAATCAGGAGAACTATGATAAATTTGCATGTACATCCAGTGGCTGCAAGATTTGTGTGCAGGAACTTGATCGACCTTCAGTGGACGTGTCATCTTGCATTAAATACAGGTGAATTCCTCACGCTGATCATATCAGACAGTATCAAGTCTTTGGACATTGAAAATTCATGAGATGGAGATGCCGCTTAATACTTAAACCCATTCCCCCGAGGTGTGCTTTTAAGGAGAAGTATGGTACTTCTGAGTGCACACATGCATGCAGCTTTAAGAGATATGATTCAAATATACAGGCACACCTAGATTTAGAAAGGCATCATGTATCATTAAATACAGGTGAATCCCTTGAGGTGATCATTTCACTTGGTGTCAGACAATATCAAGTCTTTAGACGTTAAAAATTCACGAGATGGAGATGGCAAAATACTAGATCTAGAATTAGGCATAAGCTACCATTAAATATAGGTGAAGCCCTCAAGGTGATCTTTTCACTTGATGTCAGACAGTATCAAGTCTCAAATGTTAAAAATTCACGAGGAATAGATGGCTAAATAAGTACTTGCTTTAACATATTCCTCTCAGAGGCAGCCTACAAGATCCAGTGATTTTGGTAATACCTTTCCTAAAGAAAGGATTTAAGGATATAGAAATTAGACTTCATTATAACCTTTCAAATGTTTCCCCCATTTATCATTATGAAGTTGCTTTCAAAAGTATATATGTATGAATCCTGAGGGCAGTTTTCAAGGGATCATGAATTTGTTAACTCAATAATGCCCACAACAATCAATGGCCTTTGATGCATAAAGAAAATCTTTAACCCTTCCAATGCTGAGGCTACTTTCATTCAAAGCACAAGAATGCAAAGATTTAAAAAAAAAATTAAACCCTGTCATGTTGGTATTAATTGGTAAGCCCTCGCTGAGTACTCTCAAATGAGTGAGTACCCATGTGACAGGTTTTGAGTAATTTTTCAGCTTTTTGCATCATTTTGTATTAGACAAATTAGCCACCAGCAGCAAAAGGGTTAACAACTTAACACATTAATGTCCACAACAATCAATGGTCTTTGATGTAGGAAGATAATCTTCAAAGCCATTTGGAATTGAATGAAATATCTTATAGAATTAAGGTTATCTTTTTTGAAAGAACTGCCATACATCAAAGGTGCAAAATATTGTTTGGTCATCTAGGTAAGAAAGGGGAAATTTTGCAGTTTTTGAAATTTAGAGTGAGGTATATTCCAAACACTATTAAAAAGTCTAACACTCAAGAAGAGACAGATTAAAAGAATCAGCTTAGAGGTGTGGTATCATTTAAGCTGTTTACCTGTTTCAAGAACTTATAATCATATTATTTTACTCCCAATCCACTTCGAACAAAATAGTTGGATAATATATTGTTTTTGTAACTATAGTCACTTGTCTTGTACATAATGAGATGCTTCAAGAACAGGTAGACTAATAATTTTATTTTTTATGCTTGTAACCCTTCCAATGCTAAGACTACTTTCGTCCAAAGAACAAGGACGCAAAGAATTTTGAAAACCATGATCTAAACCCTGTTATGTTGGCATTCATTGGATAGCTCTTGTTGAGTTCTCTCAGAAAATTACCAATATGCCAGGGTTTCAGTCATTTTTCAGGTTTTTTGCATCATTTTCTAACTGCCAAATCAGCCACCAGAGCAGCATAAGGGTTAATTAAATATTCCATTGGGAATGAAGTGGTTAACAGACAATCGGTGTAACCATAGCTGCTCATCTTGCAGGTAATGAGATATTTCATGTAGCTCCAGGGAAGACCATTCTCTCAAGATTTATTACGTAATTAACAAGGACATTGCAGCATTCCTGTAATTGTCATCATGTTTCCATTTATCAGCTGTTTATATAGTGAAGATGTATGTCTCGCTATAAGCCTCTCCTCTCCCTTGGCTATGTTTGATTCATCATAATCTTTATTTGTGCTAATACTCATTACATGTGAAAATAGCCATTGGGGTATCAGTTTAATGGTAGTGCGTCACCAAAGCAATGAAATACCAAGAAACCATAAAATAAGATACCTGCAGCTTTGTTCAGCTTAAAATATAAAGTAAGGGTTTCGTACTGAGTTATGTTATGATTGAGTAATCATAGCAATACAATTTAAAAGCTTGTAAACTGATATATGATTATGAACCCTTCTTAATAAATGCTGAGGCTACTTTCGTCCAAAGCACAAGGACGCAAAGATTTTTTAATGCTTCTAAACCCTGTCATGTTGTTATCCATTTGCCAGGATTTCAGTCATTCTTTTTAGTTTTTTTACATCATTTTGTATATGGCCAAATTTGCCAAAGTAGCATAAGGGTTAAAGCTAGCTAAATGGGGAGCTATTTCTGTACCATTATGTTGATGACCACATGTTCTTGTCATTGTATTAGCTTTACTGGTGAGATTATTGCAAAAGGTGACAATGGCAAGCATACTGTATTGTATCTTTATTGCACCTGGCAGGAAAAACAATACAATATTACCACCTTTCATCAATAAACATAGAGAGATAACAACATAAGTATGCCATATAGCATATCTTTACGATGTACTTCGTTATAAATGAGCAAAATGAATGCTAGTACCATTAGCTAACCAATAAAGAGGCAATAAAAAGGGTAATACTGTATTGTAATTTATTGCACCCAATTTTTGAGCAAGGCAATAATATTACAATTATTTCTTTAGACAAATTGCCTTTCCCTTTTTGTCAGTTCATCGTAGGGATGTTGAAAACATGTATTCGTGATATTCATCTTATCCTTTTGCAAAATGTACATAATATGAAGTGCTAACTAACTAAATACTTAATTTGAATTTGTTTGATTACAAAATTATCCACTGTTTGATTTACAGATTTTCCATAGGGGTGCAATATAGGGTCTTTTTGTTACCATTCCATATTTACAATATGATACTTCATTCAGTAGCAGATGCACACAGGGTCTGACATCGTGGTCTTAGCCAGCAGGGCATCTGGGTGTCTTTTTGGACACCAAAACGTCAACCACAAGCATATAATTGAATTATTTCATCTCCATATAATACCCATGACATTGTATAAGGATATCATGCCTTATTTTGATAAATTTATACAAGTTTATGGTTGAAATCTGGGTATATTGTGGTCCCCCTTCAAAATTTGGATGCCCAGAAAATTTTACACCCACTTTCTAAATCCTGGCTAAGGCCCTGTCTGACATATTAATGGTAGCAAACCCACCTTGGCCCATGCCTACCTACTGTGAAGGCAGCTGCCTATAATGAGTACATAACTTTATATGGGCAAAATTAATACAGTATACAGTAACTATAATTGGCTCACAGATTACTAGATGGTTACAGTAATGATATATTACCAACAGTCAGTGTCAATGATTGAGGTTAGAATCCCCAGTGGCAGATGATAGTTTATCTATGGCGCTTGCATTATTAGGAAGTTTGCCTCAGTGATTTGACTAATTAAGGTGATGCCACCGTGAAACATATAGGGGACTGCATGATGTTAGAGGTCGAATGAATTGTTAGGGGACTGCATGATGTTAGAGGTCGAATGATGTTAGGGGACTGCATGATGTTAGAGGTCGAATGATGTTAGGGGACTGCATGATGTTAGAGGTCGAATGAATTGTTAGGGGACTGCATGATGTTAGAGGTCGAATGATGTTAGGGGACTGCATGATGTTAGAGGTCGAATGATGTTAGGGGACTGCATGATGTTAGAGGTCGAATGATGTTAGGGGACTGCATGATGTTAGAGGTCGAATGATGTTAGGGGACTGCATGATGTTAGAGGTCGAATGATGTTAGGGGACTGCATGATGTTAGAGGTCGAATGATGTTAGGGGACTGCATGATGTTAGA
Source organism: Maea johnstoni (assembly GCA_963942565.1). Taxonomy (NCBI): domain Eukaryota; kingdom Metazoa; phylum Annelida; class Polychaeta; order Spionida; family Magelonidae; genus Maea; species Maea johnstoni. Next base: position 24,954,639 of record OZ012693.1, on the reverse strand, counting down.
GGTCGAATGATGTTAGGGGACTGCATGATGTTAGAGGTCGAATGATGTTAGGGGACTGCATGATGTTAGAGGTCGAATGATGTTAGGGGACTGCATGATGTTAGAGGTCAAATGAATTGTTAGGGGACTGCATGATGTTAGAGGTCGAATGATGTTAGGGGACTGCATGATGTTAGAGGTCGAATGATGTTAGGGGACTGCATGATGTTAGAGGTCGAATGATGTTAGGGGACTGCATGATGTTAGAGGTCGAATAACAAGCACTAAATCACAGCAAGTGTACAACCATATTCGGTAAATAGATGTGGGCCTTGTATGGTGAAAATCATATCAATATTGGAATCAAATGAACAGAGATATGATTATTAATAAGACAAAAGGTTTGGGATTTGTTTTTCATATATTGTCCCATTTTCTGCCATATCATGGCAAAATCATGACTAAGCAAATGTTAATGGTTTGAACCCCGAGAACACAAATTATATATGATGATAATGATTTAAAAGTTATACTGTCCAGCACTATTGCATGTAAGTCTTCAGTTTAAGGATACTTTATCATAAGAAATTTTTACTATTATTTTTTTCAATATTATATTTGTTGACGATATATGACATAAAGTCAACTTCATGCATTACTTTATGCCAATGTGTCTGTGTAAACTAAATGATTTGCATATAATCAGTAACGAGGTAGCCACAGTCGGTATAAACAGGGTGCTCATAATTGTTTCTTGCCTAAGAATGCCGCTTTAAATCATCTTTAGTATTTTATTACTTTTAAAAAACTCTGGAATGAAAAAATGAATTTACATGATTTTTTAGGAGGACCATTGGTTGAGATGTTTGTCATATTTCCAAAGATACTTTTGTCAAAAAGTTATTACCTAAATAGTCATATCAATTTAGCAAAGAAGGGTTTTAAATTCATGTCTTCAGGTAATAATTTGTTAGTGATATCAGTAACATGGGACTGTGCTGCAGTGTAGTATAGGTTTAGTTGACATGATCTCTCCCAGCCAGCCAGTGCAGACCACCCAACAGGAAATTGTATTTTTTAATTATAAGAAATTGTATAATATATTGATGTATATTATAAGAAATAAAGACCCCACCTAAATTCATGTCTAAAGGTAATATATAAGTGATATCAATAACATGGGACTGTGCTGCAGTGTAGTATAGGTTTAATTGGCATGAATCTCTCCCAGTCAGCCAGTGCAGACCACCCAACAGGAAATTGTATATGTTAATTATAAGAAATAAAGACCCCACCTAAAGTCTGAACAAAAGGAAGGGAGTTGACATTTCATTTGACATCCTGGCGCATTGGCCACACGTAGGCTAGACTCCTTTTGCTTTAACCCTTATGCTGCTTGTGGCTAATTTGACCAATACAAAATGATGCAAAAAACCTAAAAAATGGCTGGAACCCTGGCACATGGGTACTCATCTGAAAGTACTCAGAGCTATTCAATGAATACCAACATGACAGGGTTTCGATTCAAATTCTTTGCGTTCTTGTGCTTTGGATGAAAGTAGCCACAGCATTTGAAGGGTTAAGTAGAGGTCCAGAAGGCTGCTAGAGACAGGTAGAGTCAGACAGAGCAGAAAAGAGATGGACCTGTGTACAAGATCAATACAGATTTTTAACCCATATGCTGCTGGCGGCTTATTTGTCCAATACAAAATGATGCAAAAAACCTAAAAAATGACTGAAACCCTGGTACATGGTTGTTCATCTGAGAGTACTCAGCGACTGAGAGTACTCCACAAGAGCTCTCCAATGAACACTATCATGGCAGGGTTTAGATAGTTTTCAAAAATCATTGTGTCACTGTGCTTTGGATGAAAGTAGCCGTAGCATTGAAAGGCGTAAGCACTCAATTGAGTTAAACAACTTATTGGTTACAATGGTGCCATGACCAGACATTTTAAACCAGATGTTGAACATGACATACTGTACCTAGTATCAATGAAATGGGTGCCATGACCAGTTTTTCAATCCTGTGGTTAAGGACTACAATCAAGTTCTATGACTATACTGATTACATATCTTTCTGAATTTGGAATTTGGAATTTCCTTTTTCGTCACCTTTTCTGCTATATTGTGTCGTGACTAGCCAGTTTTAATTGGTGGAGGAAACCAGAGTACCCAGCGAAAACCACCGCCTAACCTCAAGTTACTGGCAACTTTCTCACATGCTCAGGTGGAACCTGACTGCGGACAGAGGCGAGAGACAGCAGGCAGTCAGTGGCAATGCCTTAGACCACTCAGCAATCAGGGCAGGCCATACAGTCATAGGAATCACTACCAATCCCATGGGGCAGGCCCTAAAGTGTTTTGATCCAGAGGACAACTTTAGTCAAGGGGTTCACTCTAGTCATGAAAGGGTTGATACATGCAATGGGAACTAACTCTGAGATGGAGATAAAGAAAAGGTCACTCCCTCCCTGAGGGGATTTTGCTTAAGGCTCCACTCTGAAAGGAAGCATGTTTTTATCAACATGGTGATTGTCTTCTCTGGCTGCTGCACTAAGCTTGACACCTGAAACCTTTTAACCCTTGCTGCTGGTGGCTAATTTGGCCAATACTAAATGATGCAAAAATCTAAAAAAAAAATGATTGAAACCCTAGCACGTGGGTACTCATCTGAGAGTACCAAATGAATACCTACATGACAGGGTTTAAATGGTTTTCAAAGATTTTTGCGTCCTTGTGTTTTGGATGAAAGTAGCCTCAGCATTGGAAGGGTTAAGTGATTTCCCCTGCAGAGCTTCTTTATACACAGCTTTATATAGGTAACGTCAGCATTATCCTTGTAAAAAGCCATGTATAATTACATATGCACATGAGCTGGTAAGCCTGACTTCCAAGCAGGAGGTATCCACTTGACCATCATTGGAGGATAGACCTGGTTGCTATACAAATGCGTGGGATTTTGAAGGGCTGTCTATGGTGCTTCAACAAAAGAAAGACCTATTGCGGCTATTCATTAAAAGAAGAGAATTTCCCCATGAATTGACATGATATGATCTCTGTAAAGCAACACATCTGTTCAGTCAAATTAGAGCACAGGTGACTTGAGGTTAGCATATGTTTTTCCTTGGGTACACCTAGTTTCTTTCACAAATAACTACTGCCTAGTCATGATTTAAGCCTAAAATGGCAAAAGAATCGATGATCAATTGAATTCCATTTAACACACACACACACATAAAAAAATAGATAGGTAGATAGATTAGATAGGTAGATAGATATAGATAGTTTGATATAGATAGATATTAAGATAGCTAGATAGATACATTCATACATGCATAAATGCATACATACAAACATACATACATACATACATGTGTGTGGGTACGTGTGGATAGGTTGTACAGATAGATGGATATAGATAGATAGATAGAAAGATATAGAACCTTAGATAGAATGATAGATATCTGTCTGTGTCCTTGTATTCCCAGTTAGAATATATAGATATAGATGAGTGTCTCAATTAACCCTCAGAATTGATTCTCATGTAGTAACACAAAATACTTGTGGATATATTGGAAATATTTGTATCATTAACCCTTATATTATATGCTGTTGGTGGCTATTTTGGCCAATACAAAATGATGCAAAAATCTGAAAAATGAGTGAAACCCTGGCAAATGGGTACTTATCTGATAGTTCTCTGCGAGAGCTTTCCCATGAATAGCAACATGGCAGGGTTTAAATTAATTTTCAAAATCGTTGCAACGTTGTGCTTTGGACGATTAGCATTGGAAGGGTTAATATATAACTCTTAAATTCATGATTTAATCTCATACTAAATCTCAGACCAGTGGCACATGATTTAAGCCCTCTCCATGTCCATTGCATAGTGTGTCCAGTGGTTATTTATTACAATGGCACCATCATGAACTGAACACAAGTAGGGAGTGATGCTTCTGAGCGTCAATACCATGAGATCACGTATCAGCTTGTAGGCAGTCTTTATATTAACCCATTACTATCTGAGGCGTGCACATGGTGGTCAGCTGACACATGAGAAATGAGAAAGAGAAATGTTCATCAAATCTTCTTCAAATAATATGATTATTCATTCTTTATTTGTAAGTTAATAGTTACAAAAGTGTTATCTTCATAAGGCATGAATCATCCCAGATCATCTCAAGGCATGAATATAGGTTAACCCTTTGGTGCCTGCAGCACCTTAAAACGCCCTCAAAATGTAGATAACTTAATGACCTGATGATTTTTCATAACATTTTTGAAGGAGAGCCAACCCCACAACTGCCCTCCAAATATTTTGTGAACTTATCCTTAATTCCCAAGTTATTTTCAGAAGTGCAATATATATATATATATATATATACATATATATGTGTATATATATATATATATATATATATATATATATATATATATATATATATATATATATATATATATATATATATATATATATATATAATATATATTTATATATGTACATATATATATGTATATACACACACACACACACACACACATATATATATATATATATATATATATATATATATATATATATATATATATATATATATATATATATATATATATATATATGTGTATATATATATATATATATATATATATATATATATATATATATATATATATATATATGTATATATATATATATATATATATATATATATATATATATATATATATATATATATATATAAATATATATATATATATATATATGTATATGTCAAGGAGATTTCCAGGCATAGATGGGTTAAAATCTGCATGCAGACTATCTCATATTGCAATGCTGGTATCGTCAGCAGTGGGAGACTAATGTGCTATAACACATGATCTATACTCTCTCCACCCACACACTAGTATAAGGTCTCACACAACAAAAAGTGCTGCATGCATAGAACAAGGAAAGCACAGGTTCTTGGTAAGATACCAAATACTTAAATGACTAATCGAAAAAATTTCATGTAATTTAATATCTGTCAGTCAGCAGTACTGCTCATTGGTATAAAATTGATTTACCTGCTATGTGGAGAAAGTAAGATTTTTTGCCTATCATGTCATGTTCTGCGTTATTATAAGAATATGATGCCATTAACCCTCATGCTGCTGTTGGCTAATTTGGCCAATAGAAAATGATGCAAAAAACCTGAAAATTGACTGAAGCCCTGGCACATGTTTGTTTGTTGTTTTTTCAAAATCTTTCGGTCCTTGTGCTTTGTATGAATGTAGCATCAGCATTGGAAGGGTTAACACTCTTCTGCTACCTTATCAAATCATAAGTAATTAACGAAAATCAAAGAAAATCATTTAATCTTTTGGAGTGCTATGAACGTACGTCATTCAGATTGTGCAGATGGTCATAGGTGACCTGCAGGACAATAATCAAAGAAATTATAAATAAATAAAAAGATTGTGCAGATGGCTTTATATATTATTTATAGCATTGTCCAGATTGTCCTTATTTGGTTAGATTTGGCCTTGGTGGCTTTATTTAACCCGTATGCGGCTGTTGGCTAATTTGACCAATATAATATGATGCAAAGATACTAGAAATTCACTGAAACCCTGGCACATGGGTACTCATCTGCGAGTTCTCAGTGAGAGCTATCCAATGAACATCATTATATGATAGGGTTAAGATGGTTTTCAAAATACTTTGTGTCCTTGTGCTTTGCACGAAAGAAGCCTCAGCATTGAAAGGGTGCACCATAGAACATTCTTCCACCTCAGCTATAGATCATCACAAAGCCACCTGCCCAATCTTAAACCCTCTAAGACATCTGGCACAGATGACCTAAGTAGCTGATCTTGTGAACGTTGTCTTGTCACTTGGGGCTGTCTCCCAGTTGAGAGTATGCCATCTAATTTGCATATAGATGGCTTAGCTGTCCTCCGCAGGATTCTGGGTGCAATCCAGGTGTTAACCCAACGTCATCTGGAGTCCTGACAACTTTAACCCTTCCAATGCTGAGGCTACTTTCGTCCAAAGGGAAAACCATCTAAACCCTATCATGTTGGTACTCATTGGACAGCTCTCACCGAGTTCTCTCATATGAGTACTCATTTGCAAGGGTTTCAGTCATTTTTTCCAGATATGTGCATCATTCTATATTCTCCAAATTAGCCACCCTTATGCTGCTGGTGACTTAATTTGCCAATACAAAATGATGCTAAAAAAAAAAAGACTGAAACCCTGTCTAATGGGTAACTCATCTGAGAGTACACAGCAACAGCTATCCAATAAATACCAACATGACGGGGTTTAGATGTTTTTCAAAAATGTTTGCATTCTTGTGCTTCAGATGAAAGTAACATCAGCATTGGAAGATTTATAACCCTTTTCATGCATGTTGCACCCCAAGACTTCCTGGTGATTTTGGTCATAATCTCTCTCACAAAGATTTATCTAAGAATATATTTGAAAAAGAAATCTTAAATAGCCGCCAATCTGTGACTCTCCTTCAAATATATTTCGACTTCTTAATATATTGCTCAGTTATTTTCAAAAGTATAGTATAATCATCCATCCACACTTTCATGGATCATTCTAGGCTCAAAAGGTTATTTTTGCTCACGGCGGTCAAATATTTGATGAAATCTTTCAAGCGAAAGCTTGGTTGGGAAAATATTTGAAGGAGAAATGATGTTAGCTAGGGAACTACTAGCAACTCTCATTCAAATATTATGTAAAATCCTTTTTATTTCCAAAGACATTAGTGAAAGTATTATCGATCCAGACTACAATTTATATCTGAATTTCTTCCTGCTGATCTTCATAAGCCATATCACAGGACCATTAAATCCATCCCTTTCTGCAGCTGCCAGACTGTATGAATGGTGTCTTTCAGGCATGCAGATCTTTAGAGAACATTTGAAGGAAAAATTAAAATTAAAACTTAACAAGTATTTTTCAAATATTTCTCTATTCAACTATGAATATCGATCCACTGGATACGCAACCGCCAGGTCTCCCTGAACAAACTGGCTGCGGCGAATAGGCCGAAAGTTGTGTTCTGCGCATGTTGTTGCACAGCTTTTTCTGTTATGTAAACGATAAGAGAGCCCTTATTGGTCTTTGTCTCCTAGTGTTTTCACACTGAGACTAGGTTCAACAAGATTCGAGACCGCTGTGAGAGCCAGGTCTTCACTACATCACATATGGTAATTGGTCTCTCACTACCTATCCATTGTTTTATTCATCTATGATTTAATAAAATATTTTCAAAGTTGTCAGACGATATGTGAGTACTCCGTGAGATAAGTGGGTTAATAGGTTTATTCATCCTTATCCACCAGAGGATGTGAGGACGTATTCTAGCTGCTGGCCTGAGCCTGATTCTGACTCTGCAGGAGCCGTCATTGGCCAATATTGATCACAAGGAAAACCTTTTTAGTTTGTATCAAGTGCTTTCGCTCCAGTAAGCCTGCAGCTGAGTCGTAAGTCAATTAAGGCGGGCTGTCTCTGCCTTTCTTAACCTCGTGGAGACTGTTATGGACAAGCGTGTCAGAGTCTTCTTCACATCTCTACGCTAACAGTGAACGGTTTCGGGCTTACAGGTCCAACAGCCGGCCAGTAAACATTTGGGGACATTCTTGTTAACATTAAGTTAGTTTCCTCTTAAGAATGTCCCCAAATATTTTTGAAATAAATAAAGATCGAATAAATGAAATTTAAATGTTTTTTGTTTTATGATAAAGAAAAATTTGTAGGACAAGTAAAAATTTTGCAGGATCAGTAGATCCTATGTGTGACTGGTACTACGGGGCCAGTAACATTTTGAGTTATTAGTATTCTGCATCGCTATATTTCTGAGCATCATCTCTCATTTAGGATTAACTCAGCCCTTTCTGAATGGGGCTGAAACTTCCCTGGAAATCTACCTGGCGGTTTCGTAGCATCATCCCCGAAATTTCTTGGGGATTCCCAGCTCTGTCGATAAAGGCCTTTATCAGATCTGGTGCATACAGGTGGTCTGACACATATGGATATATCTTGATAACCAAGCAATTTTTTAAAAAATATTTGACTGAATGTTGTTGTTTGTCAAGTTTAACAATCCCTCTTCAAATCTTTTTCATATATCACCCACCCAGCTGAAAAATGGGTACCTAGCATTAATAGCAATGCTTAGAGCTTGTGCGCTATATGCTGCCAGCTGCTTTCTGTGTGTACAGTGCCTACTAGGGAAGAAAGGTCGTGTGAACATTTCGGTGGATACAAGACTATATACCGAATGCCTTTACCTTTATGTGATGAGTTAAGTTGTCAGACCATGAGTGCTCCCCCCGATGCAAATGGGTTAACCCATATGGTGCTGGTGGCTAATTGGGCCAATGCAAAATAAACCAAAAAACCTGAAAAATGATTAAAACCCTAGCACATGGGCACTCATCTGGGATTACTCAGTAAGAGCTATCCAATGAATACCAACATGACAGGGTTTAGATGTTTCTCATCATTTCATCCTTGTGATTTGGACCTAATCATTACAAGAGTTAAGAGAAAAAATTAACACTGTCTGAACTTATACAGCATTATAAGACATACAGCAGGCAACAGCCTCTGGATGCCAGTTCTATAGCAGTTCATCTCAATACTGACAATGATTCTCTGGTGGGTGAGGTTATTATAAGCTGAGTCACATATTGTTTTATTCTGACACTACCAGAGATGGACCGTGACTAATCCACCACCAGATAATCCATAAGGTAGCTTCTTATATCACACACAATTGGTAGCAGACTAGCAGTAGAGCCCAGAGTCTTAGCCAGGATTTGGAAACTGGGTGCCCAAAGTTGGCATTTGTATAATTTTTGGGCGTCCTAATTTTCAAGGGAGACCACAATATACTCTGATTACAACAATACACATACATATTTGATACATAATAACCTATGATACAGTGTCATGGGAATTAAATTAAGGTGGAAAAACTTCAATTATATGTTTGAAATTGAACACTTTAAGAATTGTACAGAAATATTTGGGTGTCATGTGGGCTGATTTTTGAGGGTTTGTGTGTCCTATTCAAAGAGACCCAGACTCCCTGCTGGCTTAGACTTAATGGTAGAGCCACTTGATTGTTCTGTGATGGAACCTGCAGAGACGGACAGGCCATATAAGGTAGCTATGGATCATAGACCTGTGTTAGCAGCCAGCAGCCAGCAAGCGCCACGTGATTGTGTATCGGTGACACACTGATACCAGAGTCTGCCGCGTGGAGTGTGTATCTGACGGGAGATAGATAGATGCATACGGTGCCCGATCGCCGCATCATTCAACGCACTGTGCTGCTACATCGAACAAGTGTCTATTACTGGTCCCGGCGATGCCATCACAATAAGGATAACATCATTACCATCTCCTCAGGAGGATCCAATTGATCATCTGCATTGTCATCTTCATTGTCATCCTCATTGTCATAATCGTCATCATCCATAACGTCCTCGTTAGATATTGGGATATTGGATTATTACACCACTGCAGTATATAACCTCACAGTTGTAGCTTGTTATTGGATTGTTATCCTGCAAGATACAATGACAGCGAAACCACCACCATTATTAAGGTAATGCATTCTATATAATCCTGTTTGCAAGCATAAAGACCCATTAAATATGCATCTCATGTATCTGTATGTGTGTGTGTTTATATGTGTATATATATATATATATATATATATATATATATATATATATATATATATATATATATATATATATATATATATATATATATATATATATATATATATATGTATATATATATACATATATATATGTATATATATATATATATATATATATATATATATATATATATATATATATATATATATATATATATATATATATATATATGTATATATATATATATATATATGTATATATATATATATGTAAATATATATGTATATATATATATATATATATATATAAATATATATATATATATATATGTGTATATATATATATATATATATATATGTATATATATATATATATATATATATATATATATATATATATATATATATATATATATATATATATATATATATATATATACATATATATAAATACATATTGCATATTGTTGTTTTCCTATTGGCATCTGTGTTAAGCATCATGTGCTTGTTTCCGCACTGGTGATCACATTCAGTGTATTGTTTTTAATGGCCTATAAAGGAACTTGCAGAGGCTCAATCCAAATGCCGAAAATAAAACAACTCATGCCAGAATTTTGTTCCTTTAGCTCGCTTCTTATAGAACCTCTATATTTCACATTCTCATGAGAATGAATTGGATAATTTCATTAGATGGTGATACTGGCATTAAGAGGATTGATGCCATTAAACCATCTCAGTACTTGCAGTATGAGAGGGTTCAAGAGGGCTGTATTAGTGACAACAACCAATTGAGATATGATGTATTATGTTGATACATTTACATCTGAAGGGCATACATGATCTGACATACTGGCATATGGAGGGATCTTGAAAATAAAGTAATATTTCAAAAGAAACAAGAGTTTCACAATTTCTCATCAAACAGTTTTAACCCAACCAATACCCACAGTGCTCAAAAGCAGACAGACAACCTAATAATGACAAATTTGATGAAATCTCCAATCAGCAAAATTAAAAGTGACATTAACTATGCAGTTTAGTAAGAGAATAGTGATGAACAATTTTTCAAATGATAATGTGGCACCAATAAGGCACTGAGAAATCTTAGGATTATGCTTGGAAAATCTGGGAATATCTTAACCCTTCCAAGGACGCAAAGATTTTTGAAAACCCTCTAAACCCTGTCATGTTGGTATTTATTGGAAAGCTCTCGCTGAGTAATCTCAGATAAGTCTGTCATTTTTCAGGTTTTTTTGCATCATTTCATAATGATCAAATTAGCCACCTGCAGAACATGCGTCGAAATAGTCAGTCTTGCAGAAATCATTTAATAACACATTTTTATTGGAATGCAGTAGGTATTCTCAGTAGTTCCATTTGATAATGGCAATGACAAAAATTAAAGGAATTATTAAAATGATGCTCGGAAAATGCAGGGAGGATTTCCTTGGAACTTAAAGGCTTTCAAGACCTGAAAAGCTAATTTGACCATTTGCCATATAGATTCATTATCTGCATCATGAGGTGTGCATTGTCTCCTATCTGTATCAATGAATCTGTATTAGTCCTACAGTCATGGCACTAAGTCCTAAAGTCCTTTCAAGACATGAAAAGCTAATTTGACCATTTGTCCTATAGATTCATTATCTGCATCATGAGGTCTGCATTGTCTTTCTCTCTGTATCAATTAACCTGCAGCCAATGCATTTCTGTAGAAACCTCCATCCAATCAGAATAGAAATGAGGTTGCCAGGGTTGAGATATGTTAATTGTGTAAGATCAATTATAAAGGGACAATAGCCGCTACGGGCTGCAGTCATCCGGGTGATGAATTATGTAGCATGCTGTATACCTGGGAATTATCAAGGGATGCATTTGGTAATTAGCCTTCAGGGACAGGTACACAAGGGAGGTATAGGTACATTAGGTAACACATGATGAGGTCGACATCCTACTAGTCAAAATGTGCAGTAATAGATAAATAGATATCCAGCGGGGGGAGGGGGGGGGGGGGTGATACTCAGGTAAATTGACACGGGACAAACCTGTCTTTTCTGATTACTAGTTTATTAAAAAACATAGACATTCTACTTGTATTTGTAAGCCATTTTATTTGCTTTACTTTATACCCAGGATTAAAAGTGCCCCCCCCCCCCCCCCCCACACACACACAAAAAAAGAAACAATTCATTTGTTCAAAACAATATTTAAGAAGAGTCGTCAGATAGTGTAACATGCAAATTCAATTCAATTGTTTATTTTCACAAAACCTGTCATGCTTTTTGATAAGAATAATTGTCTGTCTAGAGGTGTATTATACAAAAGTAATATTATACGTTTCTGTGGATATGAATTTTCCTTTAAATATCATCAATAAATGACCATATTCAGTAAACAATGTATCAATTATTCCCTGTCTGTTCCTGGAACTTCTTTTCTCTGAATATGTCAGTATAAATCCATATCAGTTTACTTCAATAAATGAACAGGGCGAGTCATGCAATGACTAGCATGATATCAAATTGATAGGTGTCTGGCTCTGAGTTTGTCTTATTTTCACAGGATGTGTTGATTTAACCCTTATGCTGCTGTAGGCTAATTTGGCAAATACAAAATGATGCAAAAAACCTGAAAACTGATTGAAACCCTGGCACATCATAGGGTTCTCATCTGAGAGTACTCAGTAGTAGCTTTTCAATGAATACCAACATGACAGGGTGTAGATGGTACAAAAGTAGCCTCAGCTTTGGAAGGGTTAAAATAGTATCACTTTTCAAAATGTATTAACTGTGTCATTTATACACTATATCATACCATATTAACCCTTTTCACACCTGGAATACACATATTGTACTAAATCAGTTTGCCCAAATATGTAAGAAAATCAGTTATACAATATGCTATATATAATGCCCATATTAATTGGTGCCTGACTCATGTTGAAACCCGTATTTTCACTGATTTTGATGGTGTGAAGCAAATTATCATCTTGCCTTACCAACTGTAGCTTAGAGACTTCCTAGAAAAACCTAGCATTTTCCTAGCATTATCATAGGAATTCGTAGGTAATCCCTACGCCATGTGGTAATTAAGTGTTCCCCCAATATCATATTTTATTATATGCCTACTGCTCATTCTCTGCTGTGATTGGTCAGATCATGGTCACATGATCACCTTACAAAATTGATATAATTGGTGCAATATTACTTTCCAACACTCAGACTCAGACCTGTCAGGTTCATGCGCTCAATTCTCAACTTGAACTCCTGAAAAGGAACCCAACATAAGTGAATTGAGACAAGGAACTCAGCAGAGTTTGGGCTTCTTGTAAAATCCTGATAAGGAATGGACCCAAAAATACAAACTATATTATTTATATTTAAGACAAAACATATTTTCAAATTAAATGAATAAATCTCTGAAACTAATGCATGTGACTTTTTTATGTATTTATAGTACTTTGATTGCAATATTACTGAATTAACACAAGAATATATTTCAGCTTAGAAATTTACAATAACCCAATGGTTTGTCGTAAAAACCTGGAAATGAAAAAAACATCAATACTATATACATTTAAATTATTGAATTATTGAATTTGAATGAGCAGTGGGTATATAATAAAACAAATATGGCACTTTAGTTTCGTGCAATATCAATTTTTATTGCACTCTAGAAAATGATATTGCACTCGGCGCAAGCGCCAATATCATTTTTCAGAGTGCAATAAAAATTGATATTGCACGAAACCAAAGTGCCATTTTGTATAATATTGATGGGTGTCTCTTGTGTCCGCCTGTCATATTTTCACTGAGTACCTCCGTATAAAGCATTATCAGTTTTCCACAATGAATTTACAGTCAGTTACACCAAGTATCATATCTTATTAATAGGTGTCCCTTAGTGTCGGCCTGTCATATTTTCACTGAGTACCTCTGTATAAAGCGATATCAGTTTGCGCCAATAAATGAACAGTCAGTTACGTACAGTAGGTATCATATATTATTAATGGGTGTCCCTCCGATATTCCTAGGATAATACTAAAAAGGCCAAATTTTCCTGGTAAGTGTCAGCTGGATTTGGCAAGGGTGCGATAATAATGTTGCGACCATGGCATTTTTCCTGCATTGTTTTAGATACCACGGGACCTGGAAACTCAATCAATTATTCGGTAGACTGTATAATGCAGTGTTACATTGAAGCAATCTCAACTGGCTTAGAAAGTGCCACATTTACACAAAGTCACACAGAACCAGCAGGGATGGCCTCAGTCCTGTTATTGCCAGGACCTGCTAGAAAATAGAGTGAAAATCCCGGCAGGATTAGGGCCAATCATGGCCACAGACACACAGAGACATGTTCCAAGCAAGCGACGAATAATTCAATAGAAGTTGCCTTTCTCCAGTAAATAACATTGTTGGCGTGATAAATAGGTTTTCAACATCTGGTCTCCTGCATGATGTCCCTAGCCCCCTTGCAGGGTGGGAAAATACCAGATCCAGAAACTGCTGGCCTGTTTGAGTTCTTGTCTTGGGGTAGGCCTCTGTCTATACTCGATCGTCCTCCTCCCCCTCCTCCTTTTCCTTACCTCCTCTTCCTCCTCTAGGACAGACATTTTTTTTTATAATTTCTCAATTTTGGTTGTGTGGTTGTATTCGTGTTTGCATGAGGTGCACGATCCCTGTATTATACTATTGCAATATAGCAGCTGCCCTATTAACCCTTAGCAGCTGGTAGCAAATTTGGTCATTACAAAATGATGCAAAAATCCTGAAAAATGACATACACTGACACGTGGGTACTCATCTGAAAGTACTCAGCGAGAGCTATCCAATGAATACACACATAACAGGGTTTAGATGATTTTCAAAAATCTCAGCGTTCTTGTGCTTTGGACAAAAGTCGCCTCAGCATGTGAAGGATGCTGCTGGTGATTAATTTGGCCAATACAAAATGAGGCAAAAAAATTTTAAGATTCGACTGAAACCTTGGCACATGGATACTCATCTGAAAGTACTCAGTAAGAGCTATCCAATGAATACCAACATGACAGGGTTTAGATGGTTTTCAAAAATCTGTGCATTCTTGTGCATTGGATGAAAGTAGCCTCAGCATTGGAAGGGTTAAACTCCCAAACCTCCAGCATCAGAGAATAGAGATGGTTTTGAATGGTGATCTGTAGATGAAGTGGCAAACGAGGCACTGAATATAATACCATGTGCCATATCTCTGAATTCTCCATTATTGTTTTATCCCTATCTGTGTGATGTATGCCTACGTGTGGCCGTTCTATTGATCCTGACTCAGCACTGTAACCAGGACTGTGAAATAAATGTGGCAAGGTTTCCGTCACTTTTCTCTTTCATCACATGCAGTCTGGCAGTTCAGTGCTTGCTCCTATGAGCCTTACAAAATGAGGTTTAGAATGCCAAGGAATTCCTAAGAGTTTCCTTGGAAATCCTGGCTTTTTCCCTAAAGGAAGCCTTGACTACATTTGGCAAGGACTTTGACAAAGAATTGGTTGGACTTGAAGTCACCAGATCTTGAGGGTGTGTAGTAGGGCCATAGATCACAGCTGAAGGTTAACTGATATACCCTGCTTACAGCCAATAGGAGAGCTTCAGTAGATTATCTTCAGTAGATTGAAGACAGCTTTCATTCAAATATTTCTTTAACGTCATATTATGCTGCTGGTGGCTAATTTGGCCAATACAAATATATGCAAAAATACCTGAAAATGATTGGAACCCTGGAGAGTACTCAGGGTATTCCAATGAATGCCAACATGACAGGGTTTAAATGTTTTTCTAAAAACTTTGCACCCTTGTGCATTGGACAAAAGTAGCCTCAGTAATGGAAGGGTTAAGCTTTATATAGTTACCACTGAATCACCACCATGGCTATCTTGTGTCAGACAAACATTGAAACCATGTATAAGATCACCATAGTGACCATATGTCAAATCACCATAGCAACTATTTGTCAAATCACCATGGCAACCATAGGTCACTATTGAACAGACCACCATGGCAACCATGTACATATCAGACTTCCATGGCAACCTCAACAAAAATGTGTGAAAGATCAATTTAGGCGTTGACCTCAAAATATAGAATCCTCTGAAGCATGATTCTTATGCTGTACCATATTGCAAAATGAGGGGGGGGGGGGGGGAGGCGTAAGGAAACTCATGTTGGAACTCATTCATGCTTTAGAGTTGTCATTGAGATTGGTGTCTGGATCTCTGACAAGGACAATACCTTGCAAACTATTTATGATATACAAATCATTTGAAGATTTGTTTGTAAGCTTTGGGACATAAAGTAGCTCAGTTGGTTAGGTGTCAGACTAGTAATCAGTAGGTCGCTGGTTCAATTCCGGGCCGGGGCACTTTGGTCTGTCCTTGGGCAAGACAGTTTATTCCATATTGCCTCAGTCTACCCAGCTGCAAAATGGGTACCTAGCATTAATAAGGCAGTGCTTAGATTGTGTGCGCTATATGCTGCCACCTGCTCTGGAATATCCCCTGGGGGATTGAAATGGTTTCCGTGTGTACAGGCCTGCTAGGGGAGGAGGGTCGTGTGAACATTTCGGTGGATACAAAACTATAAACCGAATACCTTTACCTTTATACCTTTAAGCTTTCCTTCTGATTAACAAGGTATTTTCGTGTGAAAGATTTCTCCAATATCAAGCTGTCAGGCTGCATTTGGTTGCCTCAAGCATTGATGGGTTAATATTGAACCAATTCTGGCAAATGTTTCAAATATGACAAGCTTATGAGGATTCAATGAATAATCTCTCGGTTATCCTTCAGATTGAGTTACATGAAGTATCATAACTTAACCCATTCACACTTGAAGCATACATATAATGTGGCACCTATGGGGATATTTTGGTATTAATGCAGTATTTTGAGAAACACTTGAAAGGAAGTTGTTGTTTCGTGTGTTTTTTTATTTGACAATTCTCCTTTGAATTTATATCAAATATCTCACTGTTTGATTAATTAGGTTCAAATTTATCAGAACATGTGTTATTGAAATGTGAGGAGGCTTCTTCCAATACTTCCTGCTGATGACATTTCTGCTGGCAAATATAGGATTTATTCTAGATGGTGTGATTTCTGCATTCTTTAGCTATTAGTAAATTATAATGCAAATTAGGCTTTGGAGGTAGCCTAATATTCAATATACATATATATATATATATATATATATATATATATATATATATATATATATATATATATATATATATATATATATATATATATATATATATATATATATATATATAAAAAAAAAAATATATATATATATATATATATATATATATATATATATATATATATATATATATATATATATATATATATATATATATATATATATACATACATACATATATATTTATACTCATATATATGGTTAAAATACAACATCAGGCATTGGAGGCTGCAAAAAGGTTACATATGGTTGATATACAGCATCAGGCATTGGAGGCTGCAAAAAGGTTACATACGGTTGATATACAGCATCAGGCATTGGAGGATACATTGATTTTGCCAGGTTTAATTGCATTCATTGCTATTCATGTGTGTGTGAAGGCAATTACCTGTTGCTCAATCTGATGCACACTCTTCTCCAGCCTTGTGGGCGTGTCAGCTGTGTGCAGGCTCATGCAGTCTCAAGGCCTCTTGGGGTACAGTACACCACCCACACTGTCACTGTACGCTTAATCCCAGGGCCCGTCCGGAATTCTCAATATCTACACAGCAAAAGGCGAGAAGAATAGGATTTCTTAGCGGGAAAGGAAAGAAAATGTAGGGCTTCATCAAGTGGGGAAGACAAGAAAATATAGGAAATTATAGACGGAAAGGTTAGAAAATGTAAGGTTTCATAATGGCAATATTTATTAACCCTTCCGATGTTAAGTCTATACTTTCATCTAAAGAACAAGGACGTAAAATAAAACTGAAAACCATCATGAGAACATTCTTTTGCTTGTTAATAAACGTATTATACCATGATAACATGGTTAACATTTCACACGGGTAGTTGCTGTCGAGTAGGAGGCCAGAAATATGGTATGTATTGTATTAAGCCATCCCTCAGATCCTTGTGAACAGTCAATCCTTGCCAAATATAGGTGCCATTTTCTCAAGTCTGAGGAATTCTCCCACCAATTCTCCAAGGAATCTTAATGGGTTTCTGATGGTTTAATGCTCACTGCGACTGGTACTAATGGTACCCAAGACGGAATTCCTTTAAAGGGACATTTATATGTGCAGGTGGAAATCAATTGGGAGTTTCTGCATCCAAATTTCTTAGAGAGAGACAATATCTTGAGGCTTAAGAAATATCTTACAAAATATTTAAAATATGTAGATATTCGTCATAAACATTTGAATATCCCTTAATAGATTTAGGTATCACAGAAAATTGGTCGAAAAAGATGATTCCACTTAACCACTCACAACTGAGGCTTATCCATGGTCTGAAGCATATGGAAATATCTTCCTAAAAAAGCAATATTTTGAAAAATATTTGGCTGTATTTCATTCTCCTTGTTGAGAAAACAGTCCCATTTCAAATAATTTCAAATATCACTCAAACAATGAGTTAACTCATTGTAAACCATGAGTGCTAACAAAATGCAAATCAGTTAAATGTTTGATCCTAAAACCCCTTAACCCTGATGCTGCTGGTGGCTAATTTGGCCAATAAAAATTAATGCAAAAAAGCAGAAAAGTGATTGAAACCCTGGTATATGGATACTCATTTGACAGCACTCAGCAAGAGGTATCCAATGAATAACAACATGACAGGGTTGAGATTTTTAAGTGATATGGACGAAAGTAGCCTCAGCTTTGGAAGGGTGAAACCAATTTATGCCTGGAGGTTTCATTAAGAAGTGATATCTTTTATACTTTTGCAAATAACTTGAGAATTAAGTATAAATTCACTAACTATTTGAAGTAGTGTAAAGATGCACCAGCATGCAGAGTTTAAGGCATTTTCTTCACAATACAAGCATGAATGAGCCTGACAATTTTGGCAAAATCTTACAGGAAGGGAAATATTTTGGAAAAAAATTGAAGTAGATATGTTAATCAAAACACTACCAACAACTCTCCTTCAAATATTTTGTAAAATATTTCATTAGGCCAGTCCAACTTATTTACTTGTCTTACGAGCCCCGGCGCCAGGAAATGGGCCGTTTTGAAAAAAAAAAAAAAGTTGAAAAATACGTTTTTTTTTTATTATTATTTTTTATTTAAGCGTCTGCCGACTCAGACTGAGACTGCTATCAGGATGTTTTGATCACCCCAGACATGATCATCTTAAGGCAAAGGCTTATCTTTCATAAGCTTCTGTAGTCAGAGAATAAATGCTCGTGAAACACTAAAACTCCCATTAATT
This sequence comes from Maea johnstoni, assembly GCA_963942565.1. Lineage (NCBI taxonomy): Eukaryota > Metazoa > Annelida > Polychaeta > Spionida > Magelonidae > Maea > Maea johnstoni. Next base: position 24,935,558 of record OZ012693.1, on the reverse strand, counting down.
CCAGAACACTTCTCCCGGAGAGGCACGATGTCATTGTTATCAGCGTTCAATTACAAAGACCGGGCCGTTCAATTACAAAGACCGGCCAGCCTATCATTGTCAGGCAGTTAATGGTTTTCACACATAAAAGGCACATGCCATACAAAGTAGAATGTTAAACAAACGCTCTCTATATCTTTACGGTGTGGGAGTGCGTACTGCTGTGAAGTGGACATTGGTTGTCTCTGGTGTTTGACCACTCATTCAATAAAGCTTCAACAATACACAATTGATAAGGCTGGCACTTGACCTGTGTCATAAAGAGTATTCAAGTGCCAGCCAAAGGGCAGGTTTCTTGTAAAGAATGCTTGTCAAATACGTACTGGTCTGGTGTATACCAGTTTAGCTGGGTTTTTTTTCATTTTTTCTCAGTCAAAATTCCTAGCAACTACCAGTTAACCAAGAAGGTATACAGATTACTTGCAATTGCTTTTGTGAACCAGGGAGGACTGTCCCTGTTTTGATCTGAGAAGTGTATTTCCCCAGCAGAAAACTATTAGAACTAATCTCAGATTCTTTATCCAGGAAGTCCAGTTTTATCAGAAATGGACTGATAAAAAATTCTTCATTCATGTATGTGTATGCGCAGGTAATAATAAAATATCTAATTATAGAAGGAGCCCCTACTTAGATCTTGGTGTTGTTTTAATGTAGAGTGATTTTGTCATTTTTTATCACATTCATATATATTCACTTATCAATACATAGTAGTAACATCAATTCATAGAACTTTGCCTTTGAATATGAAAATTAGAATAATTTGAAAAAGGATTTATATCCCTGTAGCCTTAAGGGTGGGATATTTACATCCTCGAATCTGAGGCTCTGCTACAGCATTGTTAAATGCTTGTAGTTGATTGAACCACCCTCATGAAAAAATATTATTATTATAATTGTTATAATTCCTAATTTGTGTTTCAAATGTTTCTGCAATTGTATTTTTCTTGGTGATAATAGCAAAATATGTGGTTTTGGGTGGGACAGGCATAAATAGTACATATTAGGCTGCAGGTTGTTGAGTGAACTCAGGTACAGATTGACTGATTTTTTTTGCTGGTAGAATTCAAAGAATTTTGCTTATTTTAAATGCACTCTCCTTATCAAAAACAACAACATATATATATGTGTACCCTAGGGTTGACACGCCCCTTTTTATTTGTAATTAGTCTATGTATTCTTATTTCTTAGTATGCTGTGCTATTAGTTCTTAATAATTGAAACTCTGAATACAACTGGGTGAGCTATTTTGTTTCCTATAAATATGGTAGTGATAGATTAAAATATATATACATATGTGAAATAAACTGCTGTTTATATTTGCTTTCTCTATTTAATTTTTATGGCAATGAATCATGACAATGAGCCAGGGCTGAACACTAGCACTAGCCCCGGGCTGGTGAAAGTCCCAAAAACCTAGATAAGGGCTAGTCCATGAAACCATTGCTAGCCCCACTTGTTGTTCATATCTTAAACCATTTGGGGCAGGGCTATTTGAAGTTAAGATGGGTTAACTTACTTAACTTGTATAACTCATGATGATGACTAGAGTTGGTAATTATGAATCTTGGTGCATTATTTGAAAGTTTACAATTTATTTATTTCGGAATACTTGGTTCTCACAATAAATATTTCTAAAGCTTGCACTTTTTTTTTTTTTTTTTTTGGAGTCTGACAGAAAAATTTTCAACCACTTTCGTCCGTAAGACACCGAAGTCGACTTTTTTTTTTTTTTTTTTTGGAGTCTGACAGGATTTTTTTTTCCGAAAAAGCTCGTAAGACAAGTAATTAAATTGGAGTGGCCTTACCCCTAAGTAATTGTCAAAAGTTTCAACGATCCAGACGACATTCACTAAAGGTACTCTAAGCATGAGTGGGTTAAAACATATTTGCATTAGAGTGCACACATGGTCTGACATCTCATAGTGCCCCAAAGGACTTCAGAATCAAACATAGAATACATTTGCATATGAAGAGCACAGTTGCCAAGTTGAGTTAGTATCTGTGCTCTAAGGCATTGCCACTGGCTGCTCGCTGTCTCTCACCACTGCTATTTTAAGGCCTGCCCTGATAGGCAAGTGGTCCAAGGCATTGCCACTAACTGCTCGCTGTCTCTCACCACTGAGGGTCTGCCCTGATGGCTGAGTGGTCTAAGACATTGCCACTAACTGCTCGCTGTCTCTCACCACTGAGGGTCTGCCCTGATGGCTGAGTGGTCTAAGGCATTGCCACTGACTGCTCACTGTCTCTCACCACTGAGGGTCTGCCCTGATGGCTGAGTGGTCTAAGGCATTGCCACTAACTGATCACTGTCTCTCACCACTGAGGGTCTGCCCTGATGGCTGAGTGGTCTGAGTCTTTGCCACTGACTGCTCGCTGTCCCTCACCACTCAGGGTCCGTTCTGATGGCTGAGAGGTCTAAAGTATTGCCACTGACTGCTCGCTGTCTCTCACCACTGCTATTTTAAGGCCTGCCCTGATAGCCAAGTGGTCTAAGGCATTGCCACTTAACTGCTTGCTGTCTCTCACCACTGAGGGTCTGCCCTGATGGCTGAGTGGTCTAAGGCATTGCCACTGAGGGTCTGCCCTGGTGGTTAAGTGGTCTAAGGCATTGCCACTGACGGCTCACTGTCCCTCACCACTGAGGGTCTGCCCTGATGGCTGAGTGGTCTAAGGCATTGCCACTGACGGCTCACTGTCCCTCACCACTGAGGGTCTGCCCTGATGGCTGAGTAGTCAAAGGCATTGCCACTGACTGCTCGCTGTCTCTTACCACTGAGGAACCGCCATATTTGTCACATCTGGCTATGAGTTGTGTCTTAATAGTGGATTTATATGGAGCTGGCAATGTGCTAGTAATGTGAAATCAACGAAAGAAAGCAATAATGGCATCACTTCCATTTACAAAATGGCCACGTTTATAGAGTCTAAGTGATAAAGCATTAACCATAAGGGTAACTTGGGATAAAGGTTGTGATTTTACTACCAGGTTAGTACATACAATGTTATGGTAATGAGATGTAGCTAATATTTTTATCCTGTGAGAGAAATTTGACCACTTATATCCACATCTCCCTTGTAAAGCTGGGAATACCCAATTTCTAGGATAATGTTAGGAAAATGCCGGGATTACCTAGGATTCAGTCTCACTACACTTGACAAAGGAATGGTTCCCTCTTGACATGTGCAAACAACAACTCTCCTTCAATTGTGGTGAAAACTCACAGGCAAAGAATTGTTGGAAAAAAATGTTTGAAGGAGAAATATTAATCAGCACGCTGCCAACAACCCTCCTTCAAATATTTTGTAAAATCATTCTCATTTCTCTAGTTATTGTCAGAAGCGTCATAGATCCAGACGACATTTACTGGAGGACTCTTAACCCATTAACACTTAAGAGTTCCTCCAGCAAAAGACGTCTGGATCTATGATACTTTAGAGAATAACTTTGGAATTGTGGAGGATTTTACAAAAAGTTATTGTAAATGTTCTAATTAACATTTCTCCATCAAATGTTTTCCTATTTATGCTTTTGCCTGCAAGATTTCATCTGAATTGTCAGGCTGCTTTTGGCCGCTGTGAGCATTAAAGGGTTAAGCATGAATGAGTTAAGCCCCACTTTATATCCGTCATTGCGGAGTATTGATATTTTTACGTGTAAATATAAATGAAACCGTATAATAAATAACAGCTGAAATGAGAATCTCTTCTAACGATAGCAATTTTGTTAGCATAAGCTGCATCTCACAAGAGTGTCAGTCAATAGATACATTACAAAGAGGGTTTACCCTTGCATTTCCACAGTCCATATAACAATCTCTCAGGAGTGTCAGTCAATAGATACATTATAAAGAGGGTTAACCCTTGCATTTCCACAGTCCATATAACCATTTATCTCACAAGAGTGTCAGTCAATAGCTACATTACAAAGAGGGTTAACCCTTGCATTTCCACAGTCCATATAACCATTTATCTCACACGAGTGTCAGTCAATAGATGCATTATAAAGAGGGGTAACCCTTGCATTTCCACAGTCCATATAACCATTTATCTCACAAGAGTGTCTGTCAATAGATGCATTATAAAGAGGGTTAACCCTTGCATTTCCACAGTCCATATAACCATTTATCTCACAAGAGTGTCTGTCAATAGATGCATTATAAAGAGGGGTAACCCTTGCATTTCCACAGTCCATATAACCATTTATCTCACAAGAGTGTCAGTCAATAGATGCATTATAAAGAGGGTTAACCCTTGCATTTCCACAGTCCATATAACCATTTATCTCACAAGAGTGTCTGTCAATAGATTCATTATAAAGAGGGGTAACCCTTGCATTTCCACAGTCCATATAACCATTTATCTCACAAGAGTGTCTGTCAATAGCTACATTATAAAGAGGGTTAACCCTTGCATTTCCACAGTCCATATAACCATTTATCTCACAAGAGTGTCTGTCAATAGATACATTACAAAGAGGGTTAACCCTTGCATTTCCACAGTCCATATAACCATATAACCATTTTTGCCTGTAGCAGCAAAAATAAAAGCCTGCAAACTCTTTTGATACAGACATCTGTAGGAAAATGTTTGATGATCCAATATTGATCAGAAAATACAACTTTTCTCCAAAAATATCTCGAATTTATGATCAGTTGTGGAGATATTTCTAAAACTATCATAGATCCACAAATGCGCCACTTAAGATATCAGTTCATGGAATAAATAGATCTTTCGTATGCTATGATATTTTTGAAAATATTAACTATGAAATAATCCAGGACTTTTAAAACATGATGACAAGTTTTCAATATTGTTATGATGAACATTTCTCCTTGTCAGAGTTTGTTTTCCAAATCATGCTTTTACTGGTTAGGCCACTCCAATTTATTTACTTGTCTTACGTGCTCAGGAGGTAGGAAATGAGCCATTTTGGAATAAAAAAAAAAGTTGAAAAATGTGACTTTTTTTTTTAAAATTTTTTTTTTAGAGTCTGTCGACTAGGACTGGTAGAGATATGTTTCTACCAGCCTATTCTCAACTAAATAAAATCAATCAATCAATTAATCCCTGTAACCTGAAGGGTGGCAGGTATACCTCCTCAAGTCTGAGGCTCTACTACAGCAATGAAAGCTTCCTGTAGTTGATTGAATCACCCTTACAAAGAATATTCTTAAAACTTGCACTTTTTTTTCTTTTTTTTTTGAGTCTGACAGAAAATTTTAAAACCACTTTTGTCCGTAAGACACCAAAGGTGACTTTTTTTCTTTTTTTTTGGAGTCTGACTTTTTTTTCCAAAAAAAGCTTGTAAGACAAGTAATTAAATTGGAGTGGCCTTAGATATTTCTAAAATAGACAGGTTTTGGGGCACTTTGAGGTAAGATGGGTTAAACAATCAATATGCATAGCTTGTATGCACAGAAGAATAAATATTGTCTTTTGCACATGAAGCAAAGTTCTGCAAAGAATCTCTAGCTGTGGGCGATGGTACCTGAAATGTAGGAGACTATTACTGATGCACATAACATCACTTGCCATCCCATATACACTTTATACAGATTTGTATTCCTACAAAAAAATTGTATTTTTAAGCTTTTTAGATAAGTGTTAAAATGCTTAATTTAGTTTTCATACGGAAATACCTTACTATTGCCCTGAACTGTAAACTGTTTCTTTTTGATGGTGAAATTTGTTATGTTCCAGTTTAACCTAATCATAGCCTATAGTTCTCAAAACCAGGCTGTAAGTTTGGATGATAATTTCAAGCCAATAAGTAGAACAATATTTGAAGGAGAAATGTTAGACAGTTTAACTCATGCTAAAAATCAAATATTCTATAAATCCATGGATCTTTCCTAAGATAATCATTTTTGTAAAATTGAAAAAAATAATTTAAGAAAAAAGTGAAATATTCATTCTTCTATATCTATCAATGTTGTCCATTTTTGTCTTTTGCAAAATACACTGCTGGATGATTAGGTTCTTATTCCATTCCATGTGCAGGTTAACATTTCCCTTTCAAACATGATAGTATAATATTTCCCAAATGATTTTACCAAAAAAAATTTGGGCGCTGTACTTTAGGCATGTATGGGTTAATATTATGATATTCCACTTCACACTCTGGTTATGTCACCAACACCAATTAGTGCACATCCACACATACTCCATGGAGAGTGTAAGTGACAAATTAATCTGTCTGTCACCTAAAGTCTTATTGACAGCCCTCTTATAAGATACTAGGAGCAGTATATATCTAATCTCTTATAAGTTACTAAGAGTAGTATCTAATAACTATCGGTGCCACCGTCAGTGACATATTATAATGGTCAGTCAGCGAACTTGATGTGAACCCCCCCCCCCCCCCCCCCTTGTGAAAACCTAGGCCTTCCTCTAATCTAGTTATGGGTATGGGTGTCGGCTCCGGCATGTCTTGCTGTCTGTAACAGTATGCAGTATCAGGTGACTCCCCAAGAGAAAATAAAAAGTTGCCACTTAAGTGCAGCTCTAGTGTGGCTCTAGAGCTGCAATTGAGTTGCATTGAATTTCACAGCCACTGTCTTGTGGCGACTAGAGCTGCTTCAGAGCTGCAATTTCTTACGAATTAGTGAGAATGTTGCACTAGTTCCGCTCTAGTGCAACAATAGGTGATGGGAGCAGCTACGTTGCAGCTTCGATTACTGGAAGTTGCACTAAAGTTGCTTTAGTATAACAATGAATGATGAGAGCAGCTTTGATAAGGACTCAAGCAGCACTATAGCTGCTCTAGTGTAACTATTAATAGTCAAAGCAGTACAGTTTTAATTAAGATGAGTACAAGATGCAATAAAGCTGCTCTATTGCAAAAGTTACTCTGGTGGTAAATTCATTGCTGCAACGAAGCTGCTATGTTGTAGCTCATACTTAGTACTTGAATCATCATGGTACATCTTTAAAGTATGAGGTGCAACAGAGCAGCTTTGTTGTCAGTCTGACTTTAATTGCAACAAGCAAAAAAGCTTAGTTGTGATATACCTGCTATATTTCAACTTGAACATATAATTTTGATGACCTTCAAGTTGTCATTTAATTAAGTCCTTGTGGTGTAAAGCTGATATATTATTGTCAGTGTGAACAATTGATAATGATATATAAATTGATATTGCCCATCCCCACTGATTCCCCAGTCATCTCATATATATATAAATATATATATATATATATATATATATATATATATATATATATATATATATATATATATATATATACATGTACATGTATATAATTATATATATATATATATATATATATATATATATATATATATATATATATATACATATATATATATATATATATATATGTATATATATATATATATATATATATATATATATATATATATATATATATATATATATATATATATATATATATATATATACTGCATCCCTGCAATTATAACAGTATTTTGTCAGGAAAATGTTTAGTAATTATCCTCTTACCTCACTGTATCCCTCTCCAATCAGTAATTTGTAATACATTCTTTTTATACATGGTATATTCACCTCTGTTTTGCATGCTTCCACATGAGTTGTGGCTCTGTGAAATGGCAAGTCCAGAATGACTGCATGGCCTAGTTATTTCTGGGTTTGAGATCCAGGTCGCATGCACTTTAAAAGCACCCTTAGAGACAATGTTTCATTATTCCTCAATCTTGTTTATTTGTTGCAAATGTATGCAGCAAACATCATTGAGATATATATACATTGTTACTTCCAAGGGTTTGAGTTCTATAAGCACTAGGGCCTATCTAGATACATTTTAAGATACATTTTTATTAATTTTGGAATCCCTGAGCGGCCTTGAGGGTGGGTCAAATTGGCACACATGCATGTAACTGCCAGTCTGCCTTTCATTCAGAGGTAGCACAGTCAGCATGGCACTGGCAAGATATGTAGGGAATAAAGTGCATAAATCATGGGAAAGTAAGTAGAATTTCTCCCTCTATTATAAGCTATAAGAATCATTATATATTCAACAATTCTTACACTCTGGATTTTTCATCTAGGAGATCAGAATGTAAAGATATTTACATGAAATATATCCAGTGTCATTGCATGAAACATACTTGGAAGTGCAAATATGAGGAAACTGAAAATACATTGCTGAACTGTTTTGATATAATAATGATGACACTACTACTACTACTACTACTACTAACAATAATCATTTATAACTTGATGCATTACTATATTTATGAATGATTTATTAGAATTTAAAAATATTTGTTTTTTGTATGATGATTTATGAAACCATGAATAATTATGAATTATGAATATTTTCTCAATGGTATATATATATATATATATATATATATATATATATATATATATATATATATATATATATATATACACACACACACACACATGTATATATATATATATATATATATATATATATATATATATATACACACACACATATACATATATGTATATATATATATATATATATATATATATATATATATATATATATATATATATATATATATATATATATATATATATATATATATATATATATATATATATATACATATATATATATTTAAATGTGGTGTCTAGAGTTGTTCTGAAGCTGCTCTAGATTGTGGCTCCGGAACCATTTATAGAACTGCTATAATGCAGCTCTATATGTAGAGCTGCTTTAGAGTTACACTGGAGCAGCTGTGGAGTTGCTCTAGTCCATTTTTATATGCAAATTAGGGAGCTGCACCGCATAGCTGCTTTAGAACAGCTCTAGCACCATAGAGCAGCAATGGTGCTGCTACGATTCAGATTTCGAAAGTGGCACTGAAGCAGCTCTTCCTTTATCTTTAGAGCTGCTCTAGAGCGGCAATTTAGTGCAGCTCCCTCATTTGCATATAAAAATGGACTAGAGCAACTTCACAGCTGCTCTAGTACTGCTTTAGAGCTGCAAGGCGTTGCAGCTCAGGGTTTATTTTCCCTTGGGTCAGCTTGAGCTGTGTCTTCTGTAAGGGAGAGTGACAAGCCTTCTAGGGGAATTGGGTGTAATTGGCCTTGTAATCATCTGCTTTTTATCTTGTCAGAGTGTTTTCCTGCCTGCAGACTGCTATGCCTCAGGTCAGTGCTATTCCGACAGTGCATTGGATCCAATGTGTGTCTGTGTGTGACTCACACACACACACACACACACACACACACACACACACACACACACACACACACACACATTAGAACACCCATTTACTCTCTGAGGAAATTAAAAAAATGTAAGTTTCAAGTGAATACTTGAATTAAATGATTTCATATTAGTACATTCATTTTGTAATCTAAATATATTGTGATCTCCATCGAAAAAGTTTAAGGACAGCCAATAGATTTTGGCAATTGCCAATTTTGGGTGCTAATCTTCTAAATCCTTGCTAAATTATAAGACTCGCAGCTGCAGTGTGTAAAAACCAGAGGTTTAGACTTGATTATTTGAATACAGGACATCAGGACCAGTAATATTTGTAGATTACTGGTCCTCCAATTTTTTTACCGGTCCTGTCATAGAGCCCTTATTTTTTTCATAAATTTTCTATCAGGTATGAAAGTGTCAATAATGATTATGACATCATTTAAAGGTTAATTCAATACTTGTAAATGTATGCTAACTAGGTATTCATATTTTCAAAGAAACATTTTGGCTTTATCCATGGAAAACAATTTTCTGTAGTTTGACAGTCAAGTACCACTGCTATTGCAGCAGGATAATTGCCTCTTAATAGCTGACGGCCAGATGTTGTGATCAAGCAAACAAGCAGACAACACATGGACCATCCCACAGCTATTGATAAACACGGCACCTGTGGAAACCCAATGTAGGTCAATTAAATGCGGGGTGGCAGGCATGCAGTGGGTTGCTTCGCTGGTAAGAGTGTGCACTGGAAAGTCAAGTGCTATAAAGTCAAGTGTTACACTAGGCCACCCACTTGAGTTACCGGACATTTTGGGCAGATGAAAAGAATACATTATCGGTCCTGCCTTTCTATTTCCTGTCCCTGACCGAGGACCGACGTTTAAGCTAGACCTCTGAAAAACCCACATATCTCACTCAGTATTCTGGTGCTAGCCTCACATAACTGTGTGGAATGAACCGGAAAGTGTATTCAGAACCGCCACTGACAGCGGACAACCTGGACACTCCTAAACACCAAATAAGCTTAAATATAACATGCACTGTGACAGGAATTAATCTTATACATTTTTGGAAGGTCTGGCAATCACTAAAAGGATGTACTGGGTTAATAGGATCAGTACCCTCTGTAATCCGTTTTTTGCATTTTTGAATTATTATTATTATTATTATTATTAAGATTATTATTATTATTATTATCATTATTGTTATAATAGTAGTAGTAGTATTAGTATCATTATTATTATCATTATTATTATTATTACTATCATTATTTTATTATTATTATTATTAATATTATTATTATTATTGTTATTTGTATTATTGTTAGTATTAGTATTATTATTAGTATTTATTTTTATTTTTTTGCATTTTTTGTTTGGTTTTCATTTTTGTTTTAGGATTTCCATCTTATTGCTTTCAAGAACTCAGGTCTATTGCAAGGAAATAGAAAACACTTATAGGCAAGAATATCCTATATCTACCAAATATCCCTTTTTTATCAGAAAGATACCGATAGATATCTGCAAGATACCAGAAAAGTATTGTAAAGTTGATACTGCCTCTCGTAAGGCTTTTTCTGACATCGCTATAGGGAAGAAATGGTGATGCCATCAGAAGGAAGGAAGGATTTGGGTTTTACGTCGCTTTCAACTGCTTAGGTCATATTGCGACGAAATAGAAACCCCGAACCGGGAAGAAATTCCCTTCTCTTCACAAATAATTCCAAGGGGTCTTTTAGTTGCAGAAGGACCATAGACAGCCCTCCACAACGCCACACATTTATATGGCGACCAGGCCAACCCGCATGGGGATCAAGCGGAGTGTCGAATCTGTGAACTCGATCACGCTTGCGAGCCAGGCATCATAACCACTAGGCCACGGTGGACCCCCTTTATGCCATTGGGTATTAAGGTTTTAAATCTGAACCCTTTTGCACTCTTTAATCTCACAGATTTGGGTTGTGACATTCTACACTCTCCCTTGAGGAACCAATACTATAGATTTGACCTTTACGTGCGAAGGTTGGAATATCACTTGGGGGTCTGTAATAAAGTTGGGCAGCTGAGGCATAAGACGAGCACCACTCTCTATTGATATTGGCAAGGTGGTTTTAACACATTCACATTTTGAGCATTCACATGACGCAAACAGGAATATCTAGATATCTTGATTGCTTCAGAAATATTTGACTGAAAAGTGTTGTTCCCATAGAGTGCAACAATCCCTCTTCAAATATTTTGATAAAAACACTATTTAATGAGTTATGTTCAAAGATGGCAGACCATGTGAGCACTGACTTTTAATATATAACACTTTAGAGTTCCTCCAGAAATTGTCTGGATCTATGATACTTTTGACCATAACTTTGAAATTAAGAGTGATCTTACAAAATATTTTAAGGAGAGTTTTAGGTTATGTTCTGGTTGACATTTCCCCATCAAATATTTTCCTGACTTTGCATTTGCCCACAAGATGTCATTAAAATCGTGAAGCAGATTTTTGGCTAGTGTGAGTATTACTGGGTTAAAGTTATTGCAAAGATGTCAGACCATGTGGGCACTCTTAGAGTGATTGCAAAGATACCAGCTCTCAGGCCCAAGAGTTGCGTGTCTGCAAATTCAGTGGTTTTCAGCTAACTTGATTTCCAAGAAGAAGGTTCAGTCATGTGTTAAACTGAGGAATAAAAATGTTTTGGACACATACATCAACCCTTCCAGTGCTGAGGCTACTTTTGTGCAAAGAACAAGGACGCAACGATACGATTTTTGAAAACCATCTAAACCCTGTCATGTCAATAAATACCAACATGACAGGGTTTAGATGGTTTTCAAAAATCTTTGCATCCTCGTTCTTTGGACAAAAGTAGACTCAGCATCGGAAGGGTTAAGAGTTCCTCCAGAAAATGTAGTCTGGATCTACAATACTTTTGACAATAACTTTGAAATTGAGAATGGTTTAACAAAATATTTGAAGGAGAGTTGTATATAATGTTCTGATTGACATTTCTCCATCAAATATTTTCCTGCCTTTGCATTTGCCTGCAAGATATCATTAAAATCGTGAAGCAGCTTTTGGCCACTGTGAGCATTACTGGGTTAAAGTTATTGCAAAGATGTCAGACCATGTGGGCACTCTTAAAGTGATTGCAGAGATACCTCTCATGCCCATGAGTTGCGTGTCTGCCAATTCAGTGGTTTTAAGCTAACTTGATTTCTATGAGGAAGGTTCAGTCATGTGGTAAACTAGCTAGGCTCAAATATGTTTTGGACACATACATTAATCCTTCAAATGACCAGGTTACTTTCGTGCAAAGCACAAGGATACAAAGATTTTTGATAACCATCTTAACCCTGTCATGTCAATGAATACCAATATGACAGGGTTAAGATGTTTTTCAAAAATCTTTGCTTCCTCTTGTGCTTTGGACAAAAGTAGACTTAGCATTGGAAGGGTTAAAAAGTTCCTCTAGGAAATTTTGTCTGGATCTACGACACTTTTGACAATAACTTTGAAATTGAGAATGGTTTAACAAAATATTTGAAGAAGAGTTGTAGGTAACGTTCTGATTAACATTTCTCCATCAAATATTTTCCGGACTTTGCATTTGTCTGCAAGATATCATTAAAATTGTGAGGCAGCTTTTGGTCGCTGTGAGCATTACTGGGTTAAAGTTATTGCAAAGATGTCAGACTATATGTGGCCACTCTTAAAGTGATTGCAAAGATACCTCTCAGGCCCAAGAGTTGCGTGTCTGCCAATTCAGTGGTTTTCAGCAAACATGATTTCCAAGAGGAAGGTTCAGTCATGTGTTAACCTGAGGCTCATATGCTATGGACACGTATGTTAACCTATTTATGCTTTAAAGTTACCCAAGAAGTTGTCGTCTGGATACAGGATACTTTTGACAATAACTTACGAATTAAGAATGATTTTACAAAATATTTGAAGGAGAGTTGTTGGTAGTGTTCTGGTTAACATTTCTCCTTCAAATATTTTCCCAAATATGGTTTTGACTGAAAGATATCATCAAAATTGTCAGGCTACTTTTAGCTCTAGTGAGCATTAGTGGGTTAAGAATACTGTTGATAGAAGGAAAACATTTCTCTGCTTCCGTGAAAGAATTGTGGATAGACATCAACTTAACCCTTCCAATGCTGGGACTACTACCATCCGAAGCAAACGAAAGCAAAGCAAACGAAGCAAAGATTTTTAAAACCATCTAAACCCTGTCATGTTAGTATTCATTAGATAGCTCTCAGTGAGCACTCTCAGATGAGTAGCCATATGCCAGGGTTTCGGTCATTTTTCAGGTTTTTTGCATCATTTTGTATTGGCTAAGTTAGCCTACAGCAGCATAATGGTTAAATCGACACTAGCAGCACAAGGATTAACCCTTCCATCCTCATAGGTCAGGTATGGGTTTATTTTAGACACTATAGGAAGCGCACATTATGAATACTGGGTCTCTGAGGAGAGAAACTCTCCCCATCATAATTCAAGACTCCTGGATAGACAGAAATTACTGAAGGCGCGCTGCTAGGGCTTGTATAATTTTGGCTGCATCAGACTGGGCCACCACTATCAATTCCTTCAACTTAATCCTTTATACTGGTGACCGCTAATTTTGCCAACACAAAATGATGCAAAAAGCTGAAAAACCCTAGCACATGGGTACTTATCTGAGATTACTCAGCGAGAGCGATCCAATGAATACCCACATGGCAAGGTTTAGATGTCATCTAAACACGTCGGGAGTGTGCAACTTTGAACATAATATATGAAATAAAGTGATATCTTCAAAGCTTTTGAAGAGGAATAGTTAAACCTTGCAGGAACAACATATTTCAGTCAAATATATCAATTCTTTGCTATGTTATCCAGATATTTCCAATTGTGTGTCAGACCAGGTGCATGTTTAACCAGATATTAATGGGTTAAATGTGGCACTTGACCCTTCCTATGCTGAGGCTACTTTGTCCAAAGCACAAGGACCCAAAGATTTTTGAAAAACAGGTTCTAAACCCTGTCATATTGGTATTCATTGGATATAACCATCTAAACCCTGTCATGTTGGTATTCATTGGATAGCTCTCGCTGAGTACTGTCAGATTAGTACCCATGTGCCAGGGTTTCAGTATTTTTTCAGGTTTATTTTGCATCATTTTGTATTGTCAAAATAACCACCACCAGTATAAGGGTTAATATTTTGAATTTTAGATAGGGTTTCTCTGTGCATTAATTGGTGGATTGCTTGATTGGTAAAGGTTGTGATCATTTAACCAAGAGTCTATCATAGTATAGTGTAAATCTAATCCTCTGTGTTTGACATTTGTGTGAGTGAAATATTATAACATAAGTGTTCAATACAATAAATCATCATTTGTATGTACTAATATTAGAACTGACATACAAAGTAGTGCCCACTTAATTTCACAGATGAGATATTATTAATAGATCATAGTAATAAGTGCAGCCATTAGTATATTAGTCAGTGAGTTTCAGTATTGAACAGAATGTGAATGAGATAATTGATTGTTTCTGTCATTACAGTATTACACAAATGACCTTGGGCTATAGGTCACCGTGCATATCACATGATTCTGCATTTAACCCTTGAACTTTCTCTTGAAAATGTCATCTGCTACTTTGGTAATGTGGAATTCTGTAGCTTTTAATCTAATATTTGTAGGAGAGTTGTAGAAAGGCTTAGAAGTTGTTCGAATATTAACCTTAAATATTTTCAAAATGTGATTTTGTCAGAATGAAATAATGAAAATATTTAGGGTGGATTTAGCTTGAATGAGTTCACCTATTCATGCCAGTCAATGGACCCAGATTGCCCTGGATATTTATGTGATACATTTCAAATAAAGTATTTGCAGGAGAAATGTTTATCCAAGCCCAGCCATTACACTTCTCTTTCAAATTTTATTCAAATTAAATTTCCAAATGACAATTCAAGGGAACAATATCTTGGAAATTATGAATGATTTTACAAAATAATTGTCTTTGAAGGAAAGTAATTGATAGTGTTCTGATTAACAATCTCCTTCAATCATATTTCCAAATAGGCTTTTTCCAGAAAGATTTCGCTAAAAGTGTCAGGCTGTTAGCTGCTGTGAGTTAATCAATGGATTAAAGAGATTTTAAAGTTTTAATTGTTTAAGCACTCTTTACCATAATGCAATTGGCAATTTGGGACATCATATAGATCATTAACATCCTAAAATAGGGCATCTTACTGACATTGTAACAAAGTGAGGCAAAATAATCCTAGTGTTTTGGGGAATTTTTCCTGAAAAGAACTGACCACATTTGTTTCCCAAAGCAATAATATGCTGTGTACCCTTACCAAACAGAGATGAGAATACCCAGGTCTTAATCCTTGATAAATGTAAGGATTTTCTGGGAAGTCTCATTTGGAAATGGCTTCAATGTATAATAGACATTAACGAGAATTACCTGACTGAAGAATCACCTGAGGGTCCCTTTATAATACTCCCCAGTATATCACCTCCAAGTGAAACAATGGCTATCACCTGGAGTAACGATATAACAATGAAATATCTTCTCATAATAGTAATGGCTGCTTCATAATTGTTTCACATCCTTCTACATCTATCATCACTACGCCTGAGGGAGACGCCTGACTACTTGATTACGTTAATTTCACTGCATTGCCTAGGAGTTGGATTCTTCAAGAAGTATGTTAATAACCACACACATGAGAATTACTCAAAGTGCAGAGAAGTTGTAACCAACTCAGTAGCCTTAACTTTCAACCTACCAAATGTGGCTTAGCATCAGAATTACTCAAAGTGCAGAGAAATTGTAACCAACTCAGTAGCCTTAACTTTCACCCTACCAAATGTGGCTTAGCATAAGAATTTCTCAAAGTGCAGAGAAATTGTAACCAACTCAGTAGCCTTAACTTTCACCCTACCAAATGTGGCTTAGACTTTCAAGGGAAACCTTGCATTTCTGAGTGTTATCCTAGGATTTCTTTTGTATTCCTTGCTCAATTTGTTAAGGGTAAATTCTTCTTTTGCTCAATTAATTAATTGTGGTACATAATGATCATATTTGGAATTTCATATTTCCGCCCTTGTTAA
This sequence comes from Maea johnstoni, assembly GCA_963942565.1. Lineage (NCBI taxonomy): Eukaryota > Metazoa > Annelida > Polychaeta > Spionida > Magelonidae > Maea > Maea johnstoni. Next base: position 24,919,215 of record OZ012693.1, on the reverse strand, counting down.
TGCTGAAGAAAACTACCAGTACCTAGGCATAGCCACCAACTCTCCTAAAGTAAATTTTTCACATGCCTGATTATAGTTAACAAATTGGTAACTCTATATGTACCAATATTGTTCACTGCGCTGCTCTGAGCAATAATGGGTTAAGTTTCCACATTTTTATAGCTGATCCCTTCTGTCTTTGAGGTGTTTTATGATGCATTTATCTCTCCATACGGCACAGTGCAGTATGGTTCAATACCACCCCTCTAAGGGAATCCAGGGACCAATATGACACTCATTGTGTTTCGTTCATGGCCATAAAGTGTAATTTGAGGTCCGCTGGTTTGATGGTTACCGTGGGAATATCATCACATAGTTTTCAGCCTTTCATTGAGAGTTTATGTCTTGACCTATTAGCAACCAATGTTGTGAAGATATAAAATAGTCACCCTTTTATTTTTACATATGGAGAGTACGCAAGGTTGGACATATATCATGAGAAATAAGCAATATTCCCTGATACCGAATGGACTGGGAATGCCCAGAAATTTCTAGGATAATGCTAAGAAAATATCATAATTCTACAGAAATCTCAGCTACATATTGTTATATGGTTTTGAGAAAGTTTGATTGAAAATTGTTCCAATTTGCAACAATATATTATTTCAAATATACCAAACATTACTCTATTTGATGAGTTATCATCAGTTTAAATATTTCTTAGATATTTCTTTATCTTATGAGTTATGTTATAGATTGTAAGACCATCTGACTGAAAATGAGTTAACCCTGAATAATGATTGAAACCCTGGCAGGTGGATATTCATCTAAAAGTATTCAACAAGAGCTTTCCGATGAATACCTTCGTGAAATGGTATAATTGTTTTTTCAAAAATATTTGGGTCCTTGTGCTTTGGATGAAATTAGCCTCAGCTCTGGAAGGGTTAAGGGAGCAGTTTCAGGTAATCTATTTTAAGTGTTTTATGAGAGCAGCTTAGGGTATGGTGTGAGCTTCATATAAATGCTCTAAAGGAAAGTAGCTGACTACAGGAACCATCTGTGCTAAGTTTATTGCCAGGACTATCAGCTGGGATTGTTTAACCCATTAATACTCACACCGGCTAAAACTGCCTGACGATTTTGATAAGATCGTGCACGCAAAAGCCACGTTAGAAAAATATTTGAAGGAGGAATGTTATTCAGAATAATACTTACAACTCTCCTTCAAATGTTTTGTAAAATCTTTCAGAATTCAAAAGTTATTATCAAAAGTATCATGGACCCAGATGAAAATTTCAACCAAATCTCTTAAGCATTGATGGGTTAACACTTGGACCATAATGCAAATAGCAATAGGTACCAGTATTCAATATGATACCAAATATCGATATTGAATGGGAAAAAGTATCCGATCCAAAAAAGAGTTAAGTATGGAATCATTACCCTCTATATTAAAAACACATTTTCAGGAGAAGTCACTGGTTCCTGCTGACTCTTCTCCAGTCATTTTAGTTATGCTTGAAATGAGATGAAGAACCAGCTCTTAACATTTCCCAACAAAATTATTACATTACAACAGTTATCAACACTTTAATAGATAGATAAAAATAGTATACCACAAACTAACTTCAAATGTGTTTTTATATCATGTCATACGCAAAGTAAATAATTTTCGAAAATGTGACCCAATCACGGTCGACGAATGACAAATGCGGGACTGTGCTCTATAAATAGCCATGAGCGGCGATAAAATAAGATGCAAATACACCCACAGAAGTGTAAAAGGTACCTAATTCGGTAATGTGACAAAATTATGAATATTTCTTTCAATAGAAATATTCTAAACTATTTACAATTTCCATAAAGTTAAAGTTGAACAGTTTTATTCAATCAAATAACTTGCAAAAGTTAATTTGGTCAACTACTCTAAGCACATTACTGTACTCCAATCTACCTATATAAGTAGCATCATTGGCAATGTTAGGCCAAGCACAACCGATGGTTGTTGCGCTTTCCTAGTCGCCCTCCCGATTTATCATCAGGTCGGGAGCGCGAGGGGAATGCTAATTGGTGGTGAGGGTGTGTCGGTGGTTCGCCCCGATACCCTCCACTGACCTTGACCGTGGTCTGTCGTGTGGACCATGGCGTTGCCAATGTCTGCTAGCTATCTCTCTATCCTGTCCGAATTTGACTCCCTGCTGGGGCATGAAAGATTGATGCCTTATACTTAAAACCAAGCGGCGGATTGGTTTCCCTATCATCCACACCTACTTACATGCGCCCTAGCAGCAACTTGGCAGAAAAACTGACCAACAATGAAAATTCCAAATTTAAGTTTTAGCGTGTTCCTGCGCGGCAGCGTAAGCAGGGTCTACCAACTGCAAGATCGCATTAGCATGCGATACCTTCACTACCCTAACCCCAAGAAACTTGTAGCATTAAGAAATTACGAACAAATATGTAAATTTAACTGAATGACCAAAGTTCGTGGAGAATAACTAGGACGACTGCAAATGACATGAGCTTCAGCCGGTTTAACATCTCATTTATCAATTTCCTATCTGTTAACCGAGCTTTTTCAACTTCTGGTACATAAGTTAGGTAGCCATAAGTGTGTGGTCGCAGGGATATCTGTGTGCTCTAATATTTATTTCATTAAAAGAATTGCCAAACGAAAAAAAAAAAATTCTCTAATTCCTCCACCTGTTACAACTGCCGAAATACGCCCTAGCCGCAATTTGGCAGAAAAAACTGACGAAAAATGAAAATTCCAAATACTGGTCTCAGCGTGTTCCTGAGCGGCAGCACAGGCAGGGTCTACCAACTGCAAGATCGCAGTTCGTATAGAATGCGATACCTTCACTACCCTACCCTTGAGAATACTCGTAGTTTCATTAAAAGAATTGCCAAACGAAAAAAAAAAGGATTTCTCTAATTCCTCCACCTGTTACAACTGCCGAAATACGCCCTAGCCGCAATTTGGCAGAAAAAAACTGACAAAAAATGAAAATTCCAAATTCTGGTCTCAACGTGTTCCTGAGCGGTAGCATAGGCAGGGTCTACCATGATCGTAGTTCGTGTAGAATGCAGTACCTTCACTACCCTACCATCGAGAATACTCGTAGCGTTATGAAATTACGAACAAATATGTAAATTTTACTGAATGACCAGAGTTTGTGGAGAATAACAGGGCGGGTACTTTCCAGTTAATTACAAATTTATAAATCAATAGTTGTTGTTTTGTTTTTATTTTTGCATTTCCACCATTTGAAATTTGCCCAAAGTATGCCTTTATTAGGCAGATATTACATGCACCTGGATGGTAGGGCCTTTTTGTGACTACTGTGAAAGCTTTGACATGTCCAGGGCATTATGTTTGATTGTTAACCCACATTAACCACCTGCATTAACCAATGATTAAGATAATTGGTTTCGCATCGTTTTTCTAGGGTTGTCCTGCCACTGAAGAATCAGTGATATTAATATTTCATATTTTCCTTTGAATATAACTCCATTCTCTGAGTGCAATTTAACTGCCAGCAGACTCCCCGCAGGGCTTGTATCATTTAAGAATTGTAAAGTTGTACGAAATAGACTTAATTGCTACCTGAAAGTCTCCGCACAAAGGCTGTATAATATTTATTAGTAGAATTTCTGAAGCTGATAGTGCTAAATTTGATAAAATGAGGTCCCTGGGAGGCAGGGAGTATTGTTGAATATATTTTTAAATTATCAAATCGTTAAGGAAATATCAATATTGTATCATATCACGAAAAATTCTAAGGTGTCAATCCCCGAATGCAAAACCAAAAAAAATGTATTAAAAATCTGATAAGTGCTCCCTAGTTTGAAATCCAGGTGTCTATCTTTTATTTTATTATCAAGTCAGTATTTCACCCTCTTATTAATTTTTGATTGAAATTAAGATAAGAATAGGTATAAAAAAAATTGTGTATTAGCATCCAGAAGATAAATCTGAAATCCATTTCAGTGAAAATGTAATGGTACCCAGTTGTATATTTCATAATAGATAATGGAAAAATATCAATCTATTTACATCTGGAATTTACACCAAGTCTTGCATACATGGAAATATCTTATAAAGCAAGCAATGTCTTGCATTTAGTGTTATCTAAACCAGTGATACTTTTAAGAAATAACTAAGAAACTTTGTTATTCGGCATACATTCACAAAATGTATAAATAAGTTTTGGCTGGCTTTTGTTGAACATTTCTTCTTCAAATATTTTCTGGAAAGTCCCCAGGTAATTAATTAATGTATTACCAAAACATTCAGGGCAATTTTGCTACAAACAGTAGCTCCGTATATGTTCAGAGCTTGCAAAGTTCATTTATACAAAATAGTAATACCTGTTTTGCCCTCGGCTTTGCCAACTGCATGTAAATCACATATTACTAGATAACAATTCTTTCTCTTTTGTATATCTGCTCAAATTTGCATGAAAATCACACTACAAGATAAAACTTTATTTGCTATCTGCGCTCACTGCATATGAATTATCCTACGAGAGAACATTATTATGTTGTTTTCTTTACTGAGACACTCTATGTAAATGACACTACACAATATGAAAACATCCTTTGTTATCGCTGTTCACTTCATGTAAATTAAGATATATCTATCATGATAACAATACCTCTTTGTTATTTCTGCACTTTACACTCTGCTGGGCATTGTGCCTCTTGCTTTGAAGCCAAAATAACAACAATTTATTATTCTTGCGTAATGAAATGAAGAGCCACACAGGTTTTTGCAAACTTGTTTTATTGAAGTGATTGGGGACAAAGTAGCTCAAATGGTTGGGTGTCGGACTAGTAATCAGAGGGTCGCTGGTTCAATTTCCGGCCGGGGCACTTTGGGCTGTCCTTGGGCAAGACAATTTATTCCATATTGCTTCAGTCTACCCAGCTGCAAAATGCATATAGGGTACCTAGCATAAATAAGACAGTGCTTAGAGCGTGTGCGCTATATGCCGCCAGTTGCTCTGGAATATCCCCCGGGGGATTGAAATGGTTTCCGTGTGTACAGGCCTGCTAGGGGAGGAAGGTCATGTGAGCGCTTCGGTGGATACAAGACTATAAACCAAATACCTTTTACCTTTTACCTTTACAATTGCAGAATTGCTGGGCTCGAAAGTATGGATTGTCTCATAGTGCTGAAGTCTTGAATAAGTATACCTGAACCACATATAGCAATGAATAGATAAGTAATAGATAAAAGTGTGTACTTATTATTTGGACAACCATAAAGGTTGAAATAAGCTTGGAAATAAAAGAAAAAATACCTGTTTAACCTGCCAATTTTGCTGAAATCTTTCTGGTGAAAGGATAGTTTGTAAAATAATTGAAAGAAAAAAGTTACTCAGAGCAACAACTCTCCTTCCTATAATCATATTCTTAAATTATTAATTCCTAAATTATTGTCAAAAGTAGCATAAATCTTGACAGCAATTTTAGATAAGAAAATTTTAAGTATGAATGGGTGAATTAAAGCAATTAATTGGCTATGATCCAAACACTCATCTATATCTGGAAAGTAAAAATACTCCTAGAGTTATCTAACACATTTTTCTTTATCTTCATACCATATGGCTCACAAAATAGCAGAAAATGTGTAGATTCCATCTCGGATTTTACCACGAAATGGCACCATGTCCCCTGGTTATCAAGTACTTCATGGACACTAAAATAACCCATCAATACCTGAGAGTTCTTCACAAAGTTTTGACGATAAATTTTGAATTGAAAACGAATTTACAAAATATTTGAAGGAGAGTTGTTGGTAATGTTCTGATCAACATTACCCCTTCAAGTATTTTGCCAATTGTCCTTATATAGCCTTAAAGACTTCAGCAAAATTTGCCGGCTGGTTTTGGCCGCTGTAAGTATTAATAAGTTAACCCATTACTGTTCCCAGCAGCCGAAAACAGACTGCCAATTTCAGTGCAATTTTTTAAGCGAAAGCTTAGTTGGTGAAAACATTTGATGGAGATTTGTTAATCAGAGCACTATCAACACTCTCCTTCAAATATTTTGTAAAAAGATTCTTGATTCTCAGGTTATTGTCAAAAGTACCATAGATCCAGACAGCATTTTTCTGCAGAACCCTTAAGCATGATTGTGTTACTGGTATGATTAACCCTTATGCTGCTGGTGGCTAATTTGGCCAATACAAAATGATGCAAAAAATCTGAAAAATGACTAAAACCCTGGCACATGGGTACTCATCTGATGGTGCTCCACAAAAGACTATCTAACGAATACCAACATGACAGGGTTTAGATGGTTTTCAAAAATCTTTGAGTCTGTGCCTTGGATGAAAGTAGCCTCAGCATTGGAAGGGTAAAGAATCTTCAAACATGGAGGGTGGATTACTCGGGGTTTCTATGACCTTGCTATACCAACTCCTAGTTATACATATTTGATGTCCAGTGTAAACCACTGAATCCTACACCACAGCATCAAATACCACTTCCCAATAGATTAGCTCTGGTGCGTAGTCGGCTCTCATGTACAATAAATTCAGGTGATCTATCACATTAACCCTTTTATGCCTGTAGCAGCCAAAAATGGTCTGACAATTTTTATAGTACCTTTCTTGCAAAGGCATACTGCATAGTTGGTATTTTTTGCAGGCATTTAATTTTCGCGCTTCCCATAATATTCATAATATCCTTCAAATAATTATCTATATAGTAATAGATATACAGTTTCATTGCATGAATGCGCAAATTTAAAGTAACACAAATACCCTCCAGCAGGGCTGTAAAGCTAAACTTTTAGCACGCTAAATTAAAGTCATATACCTAATGGAAGCTGGGAATATTAAGGAATTCTCAGTATTCTTGGGAAGTCTAAGCTGCTTAATAGCTATTTTGTATCTATAAGTTGAGGGTTTATAATTGGGGGAGTTTTTTTTGTAAATTTGGTTTCTCTTTTTCATCTTTTTCATAATTTTCAAATTTTGTAAATATTTTTCGGGGGTTTGAAGTGCCAGATTTCAATTTCACCTATGTTTACCAAGTCCTAATGGATGAAGCTGCATATGGAACCTCTCAGCCAAATCAACAGCATTCTAAAATGTCAATTTTTTCACATTTCTTGCATAAAATGCTTAACCTTTCCAATGCTTAGGCAGAATTTCCTCCAAAGGACAAGGGCGCAACAATTTTTGAAGTCCCTTTTAACTCTGTCATGTTGGTATTCATTGGATTAAGCTCTCAGATGAGTACCCATATGCCAGGGTTTCTGTCATTTTTCCGACTTTTTACATCATTTCATATTGACCAAATTACCCACCAGAGGCATAAGGGTTGATATCAAAGTTTGTCATCACAAATTTGCTTTGATATTTTTTGGTATGAAATAAAGTTTCACGGTTAACATAGTTACATAGGTCTCTGAAACCAGGGAGTAAGAACGACTAAACACTGCCACTGGGTTGGAAAAAGCCTCATAACATCAGAATATTCTATTTCCAGTCTCTCATTATCCCTCCAGAGATCTTCTCTGCAGTTGAATGATCCCATGTGTTTCCTCGCTCACAGGAACAATTATCCGCGAGCGGTAAAATGTCAATAAATGCTCTTTTTCTGGTCGGACTCAATTCAGAGGATGAGCACAATTGATGACTGAATGAGGATAAATGTTTCATTGCCTTGAATTATTGCGACTCTGGAGACTCAAAACACATAACTTTTCTCCCGCACTCATTTCGCCGTTCGTGTTATAATAGCCAGGGTCTGACCTTGCTCCTCTCAACCAGAGTGTCTCACAATACACTCAGGATGAAACTGTCTATCACTCGAGTACTCATATCATGTTTTATGCCATAATTTATTGATAATTTGTGGAAAATTAATAGCTTCAGTTTCCCTATGGAGGTTATTGTCCTCCATACAAGGGCAGCCATCTTTTTTCTGCTAGGAGTTCATGCCACATTTGTCAGTTAAGGACGTTAACTATGAGAATTATCTTATGGATGATTTCCTTTTGTATCCCTATGATAGCTTTTATGTGACATTTTGATGAGATCATGATAATTTGAGGACATTTTTGATTTGAGAACCAACGTAATATGCATCATTTTCAGAGGTTTCTGGATGCTGCTGATTTAAGTTGAATGAATCTTTTGTTATGTTCAAAAGAACAAAATAATAATTTGATGTTATTCTTTCCTTATCCTATTCACATAATCTAAAAAAAAATTGATAACAAATGTTTTTAAAATTGTTTCGAGGAAAATTGTTGTCCTAGTTTGTTTAAAAGAGCCTCCTCACATTTTTCTTTCTAAATGTACTTTTTTTGATTATTTATTTTAGAGTTTTTAATCTATCTGTGCACTCCTGATTAGAATTTGTTAGAATAAAAGGTATTCTGTTTTAGTAAAAGGCAAGCCATGCTATATAACCACTCTAATATTCCACAGTATCATCTTTATCCATATGGAATAATATTTCAGAATCTACACGTAGCATCCCTATCAAAATGTGGGACGTAATACCAAGAAATTCCTTGGAAATGCTAGAGAATACCAGAATGTCCTTGGAAACCAGAGTTTACTTATGATAAGAGGATGATGCTAGAATGACCAGTTCACCACTGACTACTCTAGCATGCTGCAGTGCCATCTATATCCATAAGGATGACCTTTCAGAACCTGGCTTGGGCCCATGGGAGGCAGGCTATAATTAAATTACCATTGACCACCCTCACATAATTACCACAGTGCTATTTTTTTATATATAATATGTGTCATTCCAGAATCTGAGCTGAGAGTAGAACATCCGTGCCTGCCGTAACATAACATCCCTATGCTATCGTTGCTTTGACGGGACTTACCATTACCCCTTGGCAACTGTACGGACAGCTTAAGGGGGGAAGTCTCCTTGTCTAGGCTGAGAGGCAGCTATATAGCTTATTAGGTGGTTTGGGAATAAGTGGCTTTGATGAATGTTATTGTTACCGGGCAAGACGCCTGATGTCAGGCATTTGTCTTAGACACACCTTGTTTTGTAGCAACACAGTGTTAATTGGACTAATTGCTTCCTGACTTACCTCATTATTGTAGTTCTCTGGGCAGTAATACGCTTTTTATAGTTTCCTGTGTGAAGCTCTAAATCAACGAGCAGGAAGGCCGATTAACTCAATCACACCCAGTATGTACCCGTGTTCTGACAACCAACAAAATAGTTCCTTTTAGTGTGTACCTGTTTTCTGACATTTTTTACCAACAAAATAGTTCCTTTTTAGTAGGGCAACAAAACAATCATTATTTGAAATATTGTAATGAGTTATGAAAAAATATCTCATTAACCGATTCATGCTTGGGGGTTTCCTTGACCATTGTCGTCTGGACCTGTGATGCTTATGAAAATAACTTTGAAATTTAGCATAAATTGGAAAAATATTTGAAGAGGAGTTTGTTACATAGTTTCTGATTTACATTTTTTCTTCAAATATTTTCTGAAAATTACTCTTGTTTGAGAGATATCACTTATATAATCAGGTGGTTTTGGGTGCTACAGGCATGGAACAGTGCTCGTAAGAGTCAGTGTCCAATTACACGCGAATGAAGTCTCCTGTATCTGCCAATACTAGATAGTAGTATTGATAAACACTGGGAAACCTGTACATTTTTAAATACATAAACCCAGACAGCACCTTTAGTGTGTATCTCTAATCACGAAAGAGTTAACCTTTCCAATACTGAGGGTATCTTACTGAGGGTATCAAAGCACAAGGACGCAAAGACTTTTGAAAACCATCTTAATCCTGTCATATTATTGGAAATCTCTCGCTGAGTACTCTCAGATGAGTACCCATATGCCAGGGTTTCAGTCATTTTTTTCAGTTTTTTACATCATTTTGTATTGGTAAAATCAGCCACCAGCAGCATAAGGGTTAACCAGTAGCCCACTGGTGCATAAGGAAATAGGGGAAATGGGCAGGGCACCTGCATTTACTGCTAATTGCATGATGTGACATACTCCCCAAACACTAATAGCTGAGACAGACAGGACAACATGGCAGTAAGGTGGTTTTTAATCAAAATTGAGCCCCTGTTTTGTACATGGTAACTGAGGCCTCCCAGGAAATTCTGGGATTACTCTTCTAAGGAAAATCCTAGGAATTCTTTGGTATTCCAAGTTTTATTTTGTAAAGGTTAATTTGGTTTCAGACTTTCATGCTTAAGAAAGCCCTTGGAATTATCTTCCAGATCTGTGATACTTTTTACAATATCTATAAGGGAATTAAGCACTACTTCCCAAAAAGTCTCTCGCCATGCACTAACTGTAGTGAGAGACAGCAAGCAGTCAATGGCAATGCCTTAGACCACCCAGCTTTCAGGGCAGGCCCTGCAGGCTGTGGTGAAAGACAGCAAGCAGCCAGTGTCAATGCTTAAGACCACCCAGCTTTCAGGGCAGGCCATGGCTGTGGTGAGAGACAGTAAGCAGTCAGTGTCAATGCTTAAGACCACCCAGCTTTCAGGGCAGGCCATGGATGTGGTGAGAGACAGCAAGCAGTCAGTGTCAATGCTCTTGACCACCCAGCTTTCAGGGTAGGCCCTGGCTGTGGTGGGAGACAGTAAGCAGTCAGTGTCAATGCCTTAGACCACCCTGCTTTCAGCGCAGGCCCTATCTGTGGTGAAAAACAGCAAGCAGTTAGTGTTAATGCCCTAGACCACCCATCTTTCAGGGTAGGCCCTTGCTGTGGTGAGAGACAGCAAGCAGTCAGTGTCAATGCCCTAAACCACCCAGCTTTCAGGGTAGGCCCTGGCTGTGGTGAGAGACAGCAAGCAGTCAGTGTCAATGCCCTAGACCACACAACATTCAGGGTAGGTCCTGGCTGTGGTGAGAGACAGCAAGAAGCCAGCGCCAATGCCTTAGACCACCTAGCTTTCAGGGTAGGTCCTGGCTGTGGTGAGAGACAGCAAGCAGCCAGCGCCAATGCCTTAGACCACCCAGCTTTCAGGGCAGGTCCTGGTGGTGAGAGACAGCAAGCAGTCAGCGTCAATGCCCTAAACCACCCAGCTTTCAGTGCAGGCCCTGGCTGTGGTGAGAGACATCAAGCAGTCAGTGTCAATGCCTTAGACCACCCAGCTTCCAGTGCAGGCCCTGGCTGTGGTGAGAGACATCAAGCAGTCAGTGTCAATGCCCTAGACCACCCAGCTTTCAGGGTAGGCCGTGGCTGTGGTGAGAGACAGCAAGCAGTCAGTGTCAATGCCGTAGACCACCCAGCTTTCAGGGTAGGCATTGACTATGGTGAAAGACAGCAAGCAGTCAGTGTCAATGCCCTAGACCACCCAGCTTTCAGGGTAGGCATTGACTATGGTGAAAGACAGCAAGCAGTCCGTGTCAATGCCCTAGACCACCCAGCTTTCAGGGCAGGCCCATCGTAAACACGGATGAGGACATGACCTCTTGTCGTGCTCAGTGATATTTCATATTTCCTGTGGAATTGATTATTAGTATTGGCACCCACGCTTATGTAGCTATTTCATGTGGCTGATGACGACAATTGAAAAGAGGTGGGTTATTAATTGGGTATCATTTACCTGTGACATTATCCAGAATTCTTCTGGGCAGATTTTGTAGTTAGCTACCTTAATTGCAGTCCCTATGAAAAAAATGTAATATTTTGGTCATCTTTAGTGTCTAGTAATAGTTTGTTCTAGATGCATGGCCAATAGTACCTCTTTCTGTTTGTGGTAGAGATGTGGCATAATAGAAGTTAAAAGAATGGATTTTTTGTAAAGATTTCAATGATATATCACCAGAAATGACAGGAAAACCGAATCGCATAAGGTTCTAAATGTTTTGGATTGCATGAGTATAATCAGAGAATCTGTTTTTCTGGTCCTTTTGGATCTTTTAGTTACTGGTTAACCCATTCATGCTTTGAGATTTCTTTGACTTTTGTCGTCTGGACCTGCGATACTCATGAAAATAACTTTGAAACTAAGCATGGATTGGAAAAATATTTGAAGGGTAGTTGTTACTTAGTTTCTGAATAACATTCCTCTTTGAAATATCTTCGGAAAATATAATTTGTAAGAGAGATATTGCCAAAAAAGTCAGCCATTTTATATCCCAGAATTCCTTAGCATGAATGGGTTAAAGCTAGCACTTTGTATTCTGTAGAGTAAATAGATATGGCTCCACAGATCCTACCAGATTTACATCCCATAAAATAGTTACCCCTGTCACAATGTAGACCCTTGCAGATGCAGGTAATAACCCACTCATATCTGGAAATCTTGACAACTGTCTTCAGGACCAATGATACTTTTGATAATACCTTTGGATTAAAATTGAAATTTACAAAATATTTGAAGGAGAGTTGTGGGTTGGGTCCTGCTTAACATTTCTCCTTCAAATATTTTCCTTAAAATGCTTTTACCGGTATTACAATGATATAACCAAAATTGTCAGATTATTTTTGGAGATCTAGGCTTGAGTTGGTTAAGGGAACAGGAGAACTGTGAAAGGTTGGTGTTGGCTGAAGTCATTCCCTGGGAGGCAAAGCTGGAGCGAGGAGGTTCCGTGGAAATCTCGTCACCTGTCCTGCATAGCAATGCCTTCATCTTACGACCCCACTCTTCGCAAAAGCGCACAGAATAACAGCCGGCTCAAGACACGCTGACCTTTTTCATGCATACGCAATAAGCAGTACAACAGCAAGTGGTTGATTTAACACATGGTGGTGGTCACAATGGCACCCCTGTGAAGTACTTTGTCATTGAAATTGAACCGGCAGAACCACAGAATTTTTTACTTTGATTTGGAAGGAGCTGTGTAAGGAAAAGCAGTAATGGAAATACAAGAGAACTTGTCAGAATTTAAAAAAAATGTTGACACCTTTTATTAACCCTTCCATTGCTGAGGCTACTTTCGTCTAAAGCACATTAGAACGCAAAGTCTTCTGAAAACCATCTAAGCCCTGTCATGTTGGTATTCATTAGATAACTCTCGGTGAGTACTCTCAGATGAGTACCATATGCCTGGGTTTTGGTAATTTTTTAAAGGTTTTTTGCATCATTTTGTATTGGCTAAATTAGCCACCAGCAACATAAGGGTTAAGACACTAGAAAAGTGCCCTTTTTGTCATTGAAATTGAACAGTGTCAGAACCACAGAATCGTTTACTTTGATTTGGAAGGAGCTCTGTTTTATTAGGTGTTTTCTAAGGATTTTTTGTTGCTTCTAGTAGGTAGCTTATGTGTTAACTTTGCTTATCAACCCATTATTAACCAAAAATATGGCTCGACAATTCCAGGCGGCATTCTTATGGTCTCTATTTATGCCTACCTGCCATCCGTAAATTCCCCTTTAGGCAGGGTTTGCAAGAATAGTAATATCTCTTTAAGTGACTGCTTCTGACATGAATGGGTTAACCCGTTCACAATTGTGCCCCCTTTCAAAATACTCCTGAGACTTCCCAGGAAATCCTAACATTTTCCAGACAATTGTGTTAGGAATTCGTAGGTATCTCCAGCTCTGTTGTATGAGGAAAGTACCCATTTCTCTTACAAATATTTTCAAAAGTATACTTTAGTCAGAAAAATATCACAAATAATAGTAATGGCCTCTTAAAACATAAACATGTTAATCCATACATACACCTGGTGTGACACGTGAATAGCTCAGGCAATATTGAAGCCTTAATGACTGTTCAGCAGGGCATCAAATGTATATAATGTACAGCTGAAGGCATCCTGGCCAGACCGAGGGCCAATTTGGCAATATAACATTTTATTGACTCATTAAACATGAAGAGGGGTTTATTTGAAGCAGTTCAGCCCTGCACCCTTACAATCCGCTGCTGCTGCTGCTGACAGCTACAAAAGAAACATCTGCCTGTATTATAGAGCTTCTACAAGAGAGAACCCTTAATGCCTCCATTATAGAGCTTTGAGTGCATTGGATGCTCTTAACCCTTCCAATGCTGAGGCTACTTTTGTCCAAAGCACAAGGATGCAAAAATCTTTGAAAACCATCTAAACCCTGTCATGTTGGTATTCATTGGATAGCTCTTGATGAGTACTCTCAGATGAGTACCCATATGCCAGGGTTTCAGTCATTTTCAGGTTTTTGCGTCATTTTGTATTGGCAAACTTAAGCCATCAGCAGCATAAGGGTTAAAGGACCAACCAATCTAATTCAATGTCTTACAGGTTTTTTTTCCAATCTGGCATCATTTCAAGTGGAGGTTTTGAAAAATCAGTTTTTTCTCAAAATCTGAAAATTTCCAATGTTGCAAGCAGGTGACACAGTTAATGTGCAGATTTTGTTTTGATTATTTGCATTTGCATTTGATTTTATATCACTCTATTGTACAACCTTTGTGGAATATCTATCGACTATGATTGCAATTTCATTCATATGGCATTTTTTAGCACTTTGCTTAAATATCTGTCAGTATTATCTGTTAAACAAGAAATAAAATTAGTCTTGCCTTAGGGGATCATTGGGCTTTACGGAGGTAGTGGAGAAGATTGTGGCCAATGCAAGGGGAAGCCACAGGCACCTGATCAGAATGCTGAGGACTTAAACCCTTATGCTGCTGGTGGGTAATTTGGCCAATACAAAATAATGCAAAATACCTGAATAAATGACTGAAACCCTGGCACATGGGTACTCATCTGAGAGTGCTCAACGAGAGCTATCCAATGAATACCAACAAGAGAGGGTTTAGATGGTTTTCAAAAAATGTTGCGTCCTCATGCTTTGGACGAAAGTAGCCTCAGCATTAAAAGGGTTAACCTAGGAATAGGAATTGAATATACAAGTCAAGAATTCCTGTGAATTCTGGCAAGTGTAGGAAATGAAGTGGTTCTCTAATAGTGTTCTGTTAGGCTTGTATCTGTAATGTATTTCCAAAAGCCTAGCTAGGATGCATAGAAATATTCCACTTAATAAAATGACATGAAGATCATGTTAACTACTGTCTATAACTAAAATATTTGACATGTGCAAATGTTTGATTAAATGATATGATAGGTACTTTAATTAAAATTTGAGATTGTAAACAACAGAGTTGTATCTTAATACATTGTTCAATGTATTAAGTGAATTAACGAGATGCCAACCTTCACAAAATAGTAGCTGAGAATACCCTTGAATTCTTGGGAGCAAGTTACAATTTTGGCAGCAATTAAACTAGTATCACCTTGTCCAACATGGCAATAAATCATGGTTAAGTTGATTCTCAAAAGACTAACAGGTAGCCCCATATCTATTCATGGAAAAACAGCATTTCGGGCAAGCTGAACAAGCCCTCAACTTGCCCTGCTTGACTTTCTATCATAAGAATGGAAATTGAGAGGTGTATTCATTGAATTTGTAACAGGATCTTTCGAATAACAATATAGTTGACAGCAACCTTGAAAAGTCATAGAGGGTACAGGCAGAAATAAAATGGGCAAGAAAAATATACAGAAATGACATGAAACCTAAAGTTTGAAAAATTAAGATTTTTTTATTGTCTCTATGTCCAGGTTAAACAAGGTAATTGCCATCGAGTTGAGCCAGGCAACCTGAACGCCTGGCGGTACTATCCGATCTTAGGTCCAATTTGCCCTGCCTGACTACATGGAGATGCTGGATACTGTTGAGCGCTGATATTGTTTGTTTTTTCTGAAATTCTGTATATGTCCCTCATGTTTTACATCCAAGCTTCTGTAGTATTTTCCATGTTAATTATTGCTCACTCAGACCAGAAATATTATACATTTATTATCTTGATATAGGAGAGTCAGCTATTCCCACGCACAATATGCATCGTGTGAACCTTACCTAGGAGCAGCACCTAGCGGCGAAACTCCGAAACTGGAAGTAGGCACAAATAAACCTGGGTGGCGAGGAGAGCATTGTTCTTGTGTTTGCTCTCACTTTTACAGGTTCGTAGGGGAAAAATGAAGAAATAATTGACCAGTCATAGTGAAATAACATACTGTGAGGCGAATTAGTGGTGTCCGAAATTGAAAAAAAAATTGTTATAGATGGAGGGAAGTTCAGGAACTTCTAGTCTTCTACTACTACTAATACCACTTCTACTAACTTCTACTACTACAACTAATATGATGCTGGCATGGCCAGGAAGCGAGCGCGAAGCTTCGGATGATTTTTTTTTCTGACCATAAGATTAATTGTATGAAATCACTACCATTTCCACCTGTCGCAAAATCATCAGTTCGTAACAGGTTTAAGAGTAGTAAAATGATAGTAGAACGAATTGCGCGATTTTGAAATTTGAAACTTCATTCATTTTTGCCGTAAACATCGGGTCCATCACAGTGGCAACTCTTCCCGCTACTAAAGATGTCATAAAACTTACTAAGATTTCAACCTTTCCCGGAATCTTGATTTCGCTACAGATTTGAAAGCAAATTGAGAAGCATGTACAGGAAATTGTTGCTATTAAAATGATCTACACGGCATTAAAATTGACCCACGGAAAGACGTAGCTTCGGATGATTTCATTTCATACTGACCAAAAGATAGCACTGATTGAGCAAAAAAATAGCAATAAATTTACAACAATTCAACCTGTCCCTCGATCTTCATTTCCCGACAGATTTATAAGCAAATTGAGGAGCACGTAGAGGAAATTGTGGCGCTTCTAACGATTTAAACCGCAACAGAAAGGCGTAGCATTGGATGATTTCATTTCATACTGACCAAAAGATAGCTTAGATTATGCGAAAAAGAATTGGCATTAAAATTACCACGATTTCAACCTGTCGTAAAATCTTTATTTCTCCACAGATTTCAAAGCCAATTGAGAAGCCTGTAGAGGAACTTGTGGCGGTTCTATCAATTTATAAAGCATTAAGATTGACTCACGGAAAGGCGTAGCCTCGGATAATTTCATTTCAAACTGACCAAAAGAGCATAGATTGAGCGAAAAAAATTGAAAAAAATAATTACAACAATTTCAACCTGTCAGTTAATCTTCCTTACTCAACAGATTTTAAAGCAAATTGAGGAGCATGAAGAGGAAATAGTGACTATTATTCTATTGATTCAAACCGCATTGAAATTGACTAATGAAAAGGCGTAGCATCGGATTATTTCATTTCATACTGGCCAAAACATAGCATAGATTGAACGAAAAAATTTCAACCTGTCGCAATATCTTCCTTACTCAATAGATTTAAAAGCAAATTGAGGAGCACGAAGAGGAAATAGTGACTTTTATTCTATCGATTCAAAAAGCATTTAAATTGACTAACGGTAAGGCAACTAGCTTCGGATGATTTCATTTCATACTGACTAAAAGCTAACATAGATTGAGCGAAAAAAATTGGCATTAACACTACAACGATTTCAACCTGTCGCAAAATCTTTATTTCTCAACAGAATTTAAAGCAAATTGAGAAGCATGTAGAAGAATTTGTGGCGGTTCTAACGATTTAAACCGCATTGAAATTGAGCCACGGAAACGCGTAGCCCCGGATGATCTCAGTTCTGATACTGACTAAAAGATAGCATAGAATTAGCAAAAAGAATTTTCATTAAAACCACAACGATTTCAACCTGTCGCAAAATCCTTATTTCGCAACAGATTTGAGAGAAAATTAAACGGCAGGTAGAATGAGTTGTGGCGGTTTTAATGCTGTAAACCGCATTAAAATTGAACCTCGGAAAAGCGAGTATTCATAAATACTGTTCAACATATCGTCCTGACCACCGTCATCGTATCGGTTTCCCCGACGTCGCGTGATCGAGCTTTGTTGCGTAGTTTCGCGTGATGCCTGATCAAAACGCTCTTTTGATACAATTAAAGGGATCAGTCCATACTTATTACGTGACAAAGCAATGTTCAAAGCATGAAAAGATCTGGCGGCAAAATGTGCCCTTAAAGCAAAAGGTGATGTTCATTTCCCAGACTTCTCTTCAGACTTCAGAAACTTGCGCCTGCGTGACCGGATGTACTAAAAAATACTTCCGTTTACGCGCGTGGGACCATATTGTTGGCACCTCAAAACTTTTCTGGTACATATACAGATTGGATATATACATTGTATCTACTTTACGTACACACACGTACGTTACATGAATGCTCGCTTGCGCTTGCTGCACTTCGTGCAGCAGCGCTGGCGCGCTCGCTATAATTGACCAGACCAGGTGTTATGAAAATCCTATCGAAAAAAAATTGGAATCGGTAGAAGATTTTCCAATAATCATGTAGGAAAGTTTTCCTTATCAATGACACTCCTATCTTGATAGCCGCAGTGTGCTAATTGTGGAAACTATTAGCAGTCTTACCTGAATGCAAATCTGCTCTGTCACTAGCTGACACCTGGAGGAAAGAAAAGAAACTAAGTTATTGATGACTGCTTCTAACACCGTGCACGTTAAGCATGAATTCAGATCATCTGCTTAAGGTATATGTTGAATAGGAGGATGTTTCAATAAAAATGTACATAGCCTCTAATGAACTGTCAGCACCTGCCTCCTGGTGGACAGATTAAAAACTAAATAAGTGATTTATAAGATAGTGGTTGGTGCACTCGATGTATGTATGATTTACACTGATTTTATGTGCATTTAGTAGAACAGATATGATTTTTATAATGATGATCAGATGATGGTGATTATATTTATGATAATATTGATAATAATAACTACAATAATGATAATAATAATAATAATAATAATAATAATAATAATGATAATTATTAATAATTATAATGAAATTGTTAATAATAATGATAATGTATCACTAATATTACTAATGATAGTGGTAGTGATAATAATATTGATAGTAATAATGATAATAATAATAATGATAATAATAATGATAATGATAATAATGATAATAGTAATAATAATAATACTAATAATAATATTATAATAATAATAATAATAATAATAATAATAATAATAATAATAATAATAATAGTAATAATAATAATAATAACAATGATAATCATAATGATAATCATAATGATTATATGATTATGATAACAATAACAATAAAATAAACACCTTTTGTGGCTTATGAAATTGCATCATCTCCTTAATATGTTGTAACTAAAAGCCAACTAGCAATTTAATCTGCCAACCCTCAATCTGTAGACCCATGTCATTTCCAGTTATAATGGAAAAAACCCTTAGGATTAAATATTATGATCAGCCAATCTAAGTTTTGAGCCTCCTTCCCCCCTCTATGATTGACCAGAGATTCATTGAGTAGACCTGGATTTATGCACTGGAACATGTATCATGCTGACACTGCAGTAGTGTTACTGCATAAATAACTGCGTTAAATCACTGTAAATCATCAGCTATTGCTGGTGAAGATGAGTGTCTTGACTTCATGTATCCACCCAGTCACCTTCATGAGCAAGCTGTCACTTTGTATGTATATATTTATAAAGTGACTCGATCCACTTGCCGTGAGTGTTTATTGAATGCTTTCAATGCTGGCACAGTGGGTGTTTTAACTACTTTAGCCTATGACAGGTGGCACTTAAAGTGTGTCCCCACTCAGTGCCACAAGTGCTGCTAATCTTGTGGTGTTTGTAATAAAAATGCATTTTAAAAGATTCAGTGTCACTTTTGATTGCCAACAAGTATTACTGGCAGTGTTGCACGTAAAAAATGTATATATATATATATATATATATATATATATATATATATATATATATATATATATATATATATATATACATATATATATATATATATATACATATAAATATATATATACATATAAATATATATATATATATATATATATATATATATATATATATATATATATATATATATATATATATATATATATATATATATTAAGAGAGAGAGAGAGAGAGAGAGAGAGAGAGAGAGAGAGAGAGAGAGAGAGAGAGAGAGAGAGAGAGAGAGAGAGAGAGAGAGAGAGAGAGAATCCCATGATGGTTTCTGGGTTCAAGGACGAATAGATTTTTGAAAACCATCTAAACCCTGTCATGTTGGTATTCATAGGATGGTTATCCCCGAGTACTCTCAGATGAGCCAGGGTTTCAGTCATTTTTGTAGGTTTTTTTTCATCATTTTGTATAGGTCAAATTAACCACCAGCAGCATTAGGGTTAAGCCAGCTCACCCATGGGATGTCAAGTCTTATTAGGAGACAAACACAATTTTCTTGAATTAAATACCTCTTTTCTAATAAATTTCTTCATTCTGCTAATGGAAACCCACAAAAAAATCTGTCAACTTCAATTGAATATTCAGTTGGTGAAATTTAAACTTAATTACAGCAATCAAACAGATGAAAGAAACCTCAGACAAATGGCGCCATTGATTCATTTGAAAAGGTTACTCTGACACCTCAGTGGAGGCACGATACACATTATTGTAGTCCAGATGTGATAAATCCATTTACTCTGAGCCTTAAAGCGTGATTTAGGTAGTTGATGGCCTAACTAGTGAACTAAAGCCAGAGGAGACCCTTTTAAGACTTCAACTCTGATTTGCTTCAAGATTGTTGCTGAATCCAAAACATTCTCCAATACTGAGGCTTCTTTTGTCTATGGCAGAAAAATACAAAAAGTTTTAAAAAATAATCTAGACCCTGTCATGTTGGTATTCATTGGATAGATCTCGCAGAGTACTCTCAGATAGCCGAGTACTATCAGATAAGTACCCATGTGCCGGGGTTTCAGTCATTTTCCATGTTTTTCGCATCATTTTGTATTTGCTGAATCAGCCACCAGCAGCACAAGGGTAAAGCATGAGTTTCAAGCTTGGGTTTTCCATTTGTTTTCTCTAGTTGTTTAACCAGGCTTTTATGCTCAAATAATCTTAAAAAAGGCATGGCCATTTTGGCTTTATCATTTATAAATCATTTATAAATATGGCGGAAGGAAAATGTATAAATCAGTATTGTATTGGTGATCAGTATCAAATTCTCTTTCTAGTCTTGTTCTATCTTTTTGAACCAATTCATGCCTGAGCAACTTGGATGTATTTCACTATTTTAATGAAGTATATCAGTTTTAGCTTTTGTATGGCACACCATGTGGACTTCATGCACCAAAATATTGATAGAGTCACCGCTCATCTATATCTGGTGATAGACTGAAACTGACAAAACATGTACTGTGAATTAGAAATGACACATATATTCTTTATTTATCAAATATTTTGATGAAGATAGGTCAAAAACTACACATACAAGTCATAAAAACCACTTAATTTTTTTTCAAATACTGGTGCACACTTCTTACATTTTTTTTTCAAATATGTAAATGAGGGCACCACTAATTACACACAGCTTGCCATCCACATACCCTCACATGTGTTGAAAGTGTATATAAGTGTAGCCTCGATCCCCTTTGCTTTTTTCTGCATTTCAAAATTCATAACTTAACCCATTCGTGCCTGGAGTTCTCACATGGAGTCATCAGAAAATTTAATATTTTTGATCTTATGGGATTGAGCAATTATCTGGGCAGCATGCAGACAACTACTTGGGGTAACAATTATAACGTGGAATATATTTATGGTACAAAAAATGCAATACGATAGACCAATTGGTAGTGATGAAATATCAGTGTCAGCTTCACCAGATTGAGGACTATCATAGATGGATCAAATAAATGCATGGTCATGCTGAACTTTCACTTTAGAATTATGGATAGCACTAATGTATATGATTATAAATAAGAACTGATTGCAAAAGTTCCAATCTCATAGTGACAGAGAGCGCCCCCATGTTTCCTAGTATTGCTGGTTCCTCTCTAGCTTGATCTACAGGGCTCGGATGCTAACAGTGAACCACTCGCCCCAGTCAGTTAAAATCCCCCCAAAAATGGCTTCGGGCCAGTAAAAAAAGATCTCAACTTGTCCTAAAGGGCCAGTATACATTTGGGGACATTTTTGTTAACAAGTTACCCCTCAAGAATGTCCCCAAATGTTTTTGAAATAAGATAAAACAAATGAAAATATATATTGTTGGTAAATTTTATGCATTGTTTTTTCTTCTTTAATATGTTAAAGAAAAATTTGTAGAACCAGTAAAAAAATTGCAGGTCCAGTAGCTCCTAGGTGTAACTTGTCCTATGGGGCCAGTAAGATTTTGAGTTAGCGTTGAGGCCTGCACTAGATTCTCTGCGAAATGTCCACACGCAGTGACATCCTTGCAGCTTGCTTGAGATTGCAGACTGATTTCCCTTGGGGATTCTATGAAAGTTCAATCTGACGCAATTAATCTGCCCACGCTCTGTTACATGGTAGCAAAACATTTAACCTGTTCACGCTTAGAGTTCCTCTTTACCCATATAAATCTGGAGCACACTCATTCCCATTTTGTTTAACAGTGGCAGTTGGATTTGGCCTGTTACATTATTGAAGCCTCTGTAGCAGACTTTTGGCTGCGGCAAGCATTAGAATGTATTAAATCTTTAAACATAAATCATCAAATAGAGTAATATTTGATGATTGTTTGAAGGGGAAGGGGAAGTTTTTACCTGACTTAAAATCTTAAAATGAGATACTTTTATATATGACTGTCAAAAACGAAAACAAATGGAACATTTTGTAACTAGGTTGTTCTGTGGTACAAATGTGTCTAGTGATTGGTAATGCTCCACATGCGAATGGGTTTAAAATGTGCATTTAATCTGTTAGTGATAAAATCATAAATTGTTCTATAACCAGCATCTCAGCTCTTCAAGACATTCATCTCATTTATTCATTTGAACTTTGACATTGAGATTTGTGGTGGGAAATTGTCGAATTTCCTCTGTAATATGAATGGCGTGTCGATTCTGATGATATAGGAGGTGTAGATTGTGTGATTAGCATTATATTCCTGATATCCCTGGATGAAAAGTATTCACATAGGAATGCTAGATGATAAATGGCCAAGGTACTGTATTGATCTCAAGATTAACAGGTTGGTGAATACTTATCCTGCTGGTGGCTGAAATTTTGCCAGTAAAAAATGATGCAAAAAAGGTGAAAAGATGGCTGAAACCCTGGTAAAATTGGGTACTCATCTGAGGGTGCTCAGCAAGAGCTATCCTATGAATACCAACATGACCTCTACATTGCTACATAACCCCAACATTGGCACCTGAGCTTTGCATTAATGAATGGCCTTTTCATTATCCCATGACCTGTGTAAATGACCTTTACATGTGACATGCCCTCTCTCTCATTAAAACATAAGTAGGAAATATTTGATGGAGAAAATATTCAGCAGTATAACTCATGCTACAGCTCACAGAATTTATAAATCCATGGATTTTTCCTAATGTATTTATTTTCATAATATAAAATTATACAACCAGATTTTAAAAAGCTAAACATCCATTCGTCTATATCTATCAAGTATTTGGTGTCCATTTTTGTTGTTTCTAGGTGATTAGGATTTAATTCCATTTCTCTCTCTCTTTCTCTCTCTCTCTCTCTCTCTCTCTCTCTCTCTCTCTCTCTCTCTCTCTCTCTCTCTCTCTCTTCTCTCTCTCTCTCTCTCTCTCTCTCTCTCTCTCTCTCTCTCTCTCTCTCTCTCTCTCTCTCTCTCTCTCTCTCTCTCTCTCTCTCCCTCTCTCCCTCTCTCTCTCCTCTCTCTCTCTCTCTCTCTCTCTCCCTCTCTCTCTCTCTCTCTCTCTCTCTCTCTCTCTCTCTCTCTCTCTCTCTCTCTCTCTCTCTCTCTCTCTCTCTCTCTCTCTCTCTCTCTCTCTCTCTCATATATGATATGCCCTCTACATGGTATATGACCTCTGCATTGATCTTGACTGCTACATTGGTGCAAGACCGCAGCAAGGTTCATGATACCTCATCAAGAATTTCATTTTATTTTTGAAGCCTTGCAACATTGTTCTTCCCTATATTTATATTCAATACCATACCTTAATCTACCACATGTTTGGTAAAGAGCCAGTGAAACTAATCAGTTCTATGGGTTCAATCAGGTGCAATGAGCACTATATATGCATGATATAATACACCTGATTGCTTACATCATTGCAATCTACAAACAGATTTGTACGGAAGGTTTTGCCTAACATGAATTTCCTGAAAGAGGTCAACTAGTGCTTTAACCCTTTATGCCTATGGTGGTCATAAAAGCCTGTATGACTATTGTGGTGATATCTCTCCAACAAAAGTGTCTCAAGGGAAATCACTATGGAGGAATGCAAAGTGAACTTCTCTTCAAAACAAATAATGTTTCATATTATTCCTGAATTATTTTCAAATGCCTTACCAAATAGAACTGGGATTACGCAGAAATTCCTAGGAAAATGCTAGGATTTCCAGAAAGTCCCAGTTACATTTGGTAAGGATATATTCATTTGGTAAGGATATATTCATTGATCCAGAATATGCTTTAGGTTTTTGACTTAAAGCATCATTTGGTTAATCAACATATCACTGGTGTATGAATATGATTAGAGACAATTAATTTTCAAGAGATTGTTTGGTTTTTCAGCTTATTCATATCAAGAATGTTTAATATGTATGACTATGTGAGTCCATTAATTTTCATGTGATTGTTTGGTTTTCAGCTTATTCATATCAAGAATGTTTAATATGTATGACTATGTGAGTCAATTAATCCTCATGTGATTGTTTGGTTTTGCAGCTTATTCATATCAAGAATGTTTAATATGTATGACTATGTGAGTCAATTAATCCTCATGTGATTGTTTGGTTTTTCAGCTTATTCATATCAAGAATGTTTAATATGTATGACTATGTGAGTCAATTAATCCTCATGTGATTGTTTGGTTTTTCAGCTTATTCATATCAAGAATGTTTAATATGTATGACTATGTGAGTCAATTAATCCTCATGTGATTGTTTGTTCTTTGCCGCTTAATCATATCAAGAATGTTTAATATGTATGACTATGTGAGTCAATTAATCCTCATGTGATTGTTTG
>OZ012693.1:24701240-24894129 GCA_963942565.1 Maea johnstoni | reverse complement strand
GTGTTGTGGGGGAGAGTCACAAGCCTCTGTTAAGGGGGAGTGGATTTTTGGCTGTTGGCAACATGTTTGATTTTGATGTGGTGTTATTTGCAGGCAGCCAGTCAGTTTGTTACATGCATCAGTGATTGACTTTAACATTTTCAGACAGGAGCAGATTTGGCTCCCAGGATTTTAAGTTTAGGGGCTATTAAATTCCTGTGCGGCCACCACGACGGTATGGTTTTGCCAGGGGTGCATTGTCCAGGTTTGGGGATCTTGGGGCATGCTCCCAGGGAAAAGTTTGAAAGGTTTGTGTTTCAGCTGTATTTTTTGGCACTATTAGGTATGATGAAAAGATAAAGAATTTCAAAAAAAGGAAAAGTTTTTAAAATGCTTTAAGCTGATATTTAATGTCCGTTCACAAACTTGGCTCCTATAATTCATCATCTGGTAGCAAAATCACATGGTTCAGGGGCATATGCCCTTTAAGGGACCATAAGGTTGATCCCTGTGCATGTTTGCATTCTGGCAGTGTTTGGCCATTTTCATGTAAGGGTAAGTCACGGACTAAAGTTCTTCAGGCAGCATTAAGTAAGTTGTGGCAAGCATGCTATTGGTGGGGTTTTGTTGACTGTCATTTGCAGTGCAGGATGTGGGCTTTTCCCGTTCATGTTTGGTGATCTACTGGATAGGTGATGGTGGGTGGTGAGTTTGTCAAAGTTTCTGGATAGCTAGAAGTGGGTTATAGTTTTGGAAAATATTTGAGGGAGGGTTTTAGATAGAATTCTTTTGAAAAAATTGAGGGATATGTGTTTCAGTTGTATTTTTTGGTACTATTAGGTATGATAAAAAGATAAAGAATTTCAGTGGAAGGGAAATGTTTTAACTGTCCAGGTTTGGGGGTTTTGGAGCATTTTTCCAGGGAAAAAATTGAATAGTTTGTGTTTCTGATGTATTTTTTGGCACTATTAGGTATGATAAAAAGATAAAGAAGTTCAAGAAAGTTGAATTTTTTTTAAAATGTTCTAAGCTGATATTTAATGTCCATTCACAAGCTTGGCTCTTATAGTTCATCATCAGGTAGCAAAATCACATAATCCAGGAACATATGCCCCTTAAGGGACCATAAGGTTGATCCTTGTGCATGTTTGCACTCAGGCAGTGTTTGGTCATTTTCATGTAAAGGTAAGTCACGGACTAATGTTCTTCAGGCAGCAGCAGGTAAGTTGTGGCAAGCATGCTATTGGTGGGGTTTTGTTGACTCTCATTTGCAGTGCAGGATGTGGGCTTTTCCCATTCATGTTTGGTGATCTACTGGATGAGTGATGGTGGGTTTGTCATAGTTTCTTGGATATCCTTACAGAATACCATTCAACAGGTGTCATCAAAACGTATTACTCAGATCACGACCAAATATACATAACACTTAAATAAGTCAATCCAACAGAAAAAGTAAAACCACTGTAACCACTAACGAAAAAACACAAAAATCAGAAAAATTTCAAAATAGCAAAATATTAAAAAAACAAAAAATTGCAAATGATTAACTACAAAAAGACATACAAGGAATCAACCTTTTGACGCCACTGGCGTCTATCTTGTTACTGTAAATGTGAGCAAGTTTAATCTTGAAACTTCTTCTTGATGAGGCCCATGCAGCCATTGATCTAGCACAGCATTCAGAAAACCCAGTAGTTGTGTTATTAAGGTGGCTTGTCGTCAGTAGGTGCGCTAATATACGTCCGTTGTACTAATGGACTGGGCACATTGAAGTGACAAGTCCACCGTATACCATTCCTCTAACGTGACGGCTTGCCCTTTCTCGCCATTGTGCTGCCTGCAACCAATCGCGTCATTGAAACCTATGCCAGCCTTGCGCTTGATACACTGGGCTTTTAGTCTACACAACTAAACTGTATCAATTATGCTGCTAGTTGGGCTTTAAAGCCAAATTACTGTCTCCGCCCATTAAGGCTTTTCAGAATGTTTAGCGGCTTAGTGAGAGACTTAGCACCCTCCCAATAGGGTTTCGGAGTGGATTTTACGATCGAAGAAATCCCCTGAGTGTTATTGATAACCTCTGCATGCCAAGAGCTGTCTGGTGAAATGGTGTGGAATTTTCTTTATGGAGGCCATCATTTTTTCCTGTCATTTTAGGCAATAGTGTGAATAAGACTGAGTTTCATTCCTGCATATCCATTTTCGGTAGCAGGGGGTTCTTATTTAATAGACCATTCACAAACACTACTCTGTAGCCAGCTGGGGCCTCACCGAATGGAAGTGGTAATATCCAAGAAATTATATCATATTGCTAAGAAAATGAATGGTTTACTGGAAAGTCTCAACTACATTTGGAAAAGATTATATTCTGGTCTAAGATTATATTAATTGGGACCACCGCTCTTGAGACAGTTAGCAAATCTAATGATCATCAAAAAGGATACAAGTAAATCTCACAAAGGCTGAACAGTTGAGGTGCTCTCATTACCTATGCATTGCAAATCATGTAAATAGGCCTTTGCTGCTAGTCATTTCTGGTTATTTGTTCTGGTAAAATAAATAAAATAAGATAATACTTGCACTATTATAGTCAAATACTGTAAATCACTTAAGTATAGCGGGCACAAAAAGATAGCGATAATAGCGCTCTGTCCATATACGCTATTATAAAATCCCCGTCTTTATTAAATTCTTAATTGAACTAACCGCGGCTGTTCCCGTTCACCGCTATACTTAGATCACGCTATCCAGGGCAGTACCGTAACTGCGCTATATAATGTCCACGCCATATTTAAGTGACTTACAGTACTCAAAGTTAATTATTTCCTAAGAATCAAATTCCCACTAAATCTCATTCTGTGTTTGCTATATTATTGAGAATCAGGAAATCAGCTTCAAGTATTTTCAAAAAATGCTTTTGTTAGAAAGTATTAGCCATAATGGCTGGCCCTTTGCATGACTGTTGGTATGGATTGGTTCAAATCCTCTATTTATTGCCCTTGTAATTTTGGAGTTTTGAAATTTATATTATCATTAGTTTTTCTCTCATACTTCTGTCATACATAGCTAGTTGTAAGTTGTGGAGGAAACCAGAGTACCTGGCAAAAACTACCACCTAACCCAAATAGTAACCCATTTACATCTGGTGCATATGCTTAATGTTGTATAAATTGGAATATCTTGATAAAAAAGTAATGTTTTTATGGAAAATCTGACTTAAAGTTGTTAAGTACTGGATTATAAGCAATCTCTCTTCAAACACTTTTCAAATATTACCATTATTGATGAGTTATATTGAAAATTGTCAGACTGCTTGAACTCCTGGTAAAATTATTGAATGAAATCCGTCAGCACACCAGCTGGGGCTGTCTGGAATTTCTAATGTTGTTATATGTTTGAGTGACAGCCATCAGTGCAGTTTAACCAATTCATGCTTGTAGCGTCCAAAGAAAGGTCTCACTATTTCAGTGTTTGTTTTCCAAATGAAATGGTTCTTTAGAAACCATTTGAAGGAAATATTTAAAGTCCAAATCCAACCTACAACTCTCCTTCAAATAATCTTTGATTGAATGATGTATCATTAAAAGTAAATTCAGATGATACTACAAAGAGAACTCTAGGCATGAATGGGATAACTCATTTGCATATATATACAAAATGATGCAAAAAAACTTAAAACTGACTGAAGCCCTGGCACATGGGTATTCAGCTAGATCCATCCAATGAATACCAACATGACAGGATTTAGAGGGTGATCAAAAATATTTGTGTCCTTGAGAGCAATGGGAAAGCTCCTGCTGGTTACTCTCAGATGAGTACCGATTTGCCACGGTTTCAATCATTTTCAAAGATTTTTGCATCATTTTGTATTGGCAAAAATAGCCACCAGCAGCATTAGGGTTAAGATTACTATTTCAGATCTCGAGATGTATGACATACATATGACACTGTCACTGCATAGAAGAGCATCACCTGATGTTCATTCCAATGATGTGGCTTAACTTTTATTCAAAGCACAAGGACTCAAAGACTTTTGAAAACCATCTAAACCCTGTCATGTTGGTATTCATTGGAAAGCTCTCTCTGAGTACTCTCAGATGAGTACCCATTTGCTAGGGTTTCCAGTCCGTTTTCCATTTTTCAGCTTTTTTCGATTCATTTTGTTTTGTTCATATCAGCCACCACCAGCACGAGGGTTAAGAGTACTATTTGTAATCTCGGGATGTATGACGTACGTGTGACACTGTCCTGCATGAGAGCATCACCTGATGTCCATTATGGTTATGCTGAGCAGTATAATGGTGGGCTGCAGGACTTGTAACTGCCACTTTCCCAGAAACTTCCTCAGGAAATCATCATCAGCCAAGTGTAAGTGGTCATAAAAACAACATTTCCTGCAGTCTCGCATACCATTACCGATGACAGGACATCGAAATCATGCTGTTTTGGTTTTGTCCTTTGGAAAATTCACTCGATAACATAACATTGGCTTTATTTTTCATTTTCCTGTGGCAACTGGGGAACTTTAGTTAAGAGAGAGAGAGAGAGAGAGAGAGAGAGAGAGAGAGAGAGAGAGAGAGAGAGAGAGAGAGAGAGAGAGAGAGAGAGAGAGAGAGAGAGAAATTAAACAAAAACAAAGGGAGGTAGGTGTTAAGGAGACAGAGTCAGAGAGGGGGAAGAAGTATATTAAAGTGGTAATAAGTGTAATAGTATTTCTCATTCTATATTAAAAACGTGCATGAGAATACTGCAAGGAGAATGGTAACCATTAACACATACCTGGAGACCTTATTGTGGCATCGGCCAGGTGTTAAATTGCATTAGCCTTTCATTCTAAGAGGTGCTAAAGCCCATCATCTTTAGAGATGAAATGTGTTCTCTCTAATTATGACTCCAATATACAGACTTAATGATGAATTCTGGTAATAGTACTCTGAATGTGTTTACCATCAAATACATCAAACATCACCCCTTCAGAAAACTACTTTTCATTAAACTGTTTATCTTGGAATGGTTACTGTCAAGTAAATATGCAAATAAATTAAGTAGAAATTCCAGGCATTATTCTAGAAAAAAAACTAGAAATTCCTGGTATTATTTTAGAAGAAACTAGAAATTTCTGGCATTATATGATAATGTCCTAGAAGAAATCTAGGATTTCCCAGAATTGTCTTTGAAAAAAACAAGGAATTGACCCAGGATAATCCCCAGAAAACCTACATATTTCTGGCATTGTTCTTGAAAGAATACTTCGAATTAAAAAAAACTAGGAATTCCTGGCATTATGCTGGAAAAAGCCTAGGAATTCATAGCATATTCCTAGAAAACCTAGGTATTTCAGGCATTATTCTAGAAAAAAATCCTTGTAATCCTTGGCATTATCAATGAAAAACCTAGAAATTCCTGGCACTGACCTAGAGTCAGAGAGGGGGGAAGAAGTATATCAAAGTGGTAATAAGTGTAATAGTATTTCTCATTCTATATTAAAAACGTGCATGAGAATACTGCAAGGAGAATGGTAACCATTAACACATACCTGGAGACCTTATTGTGGCATCAAGTAGAAATTCCAGGCATCATTCTAGAAAAAAACTAGAAATTCCTGGTATTATTTTAGAAGAAACTAGAAATTTCTGGCATTATATGATAATGTCCTAGAAGAAATCTAGGATTTCCCAGAATTGTCTTTGAAAAAAAACAAGGAATTGACCCAGGATAATCCCCAGAAAACCTACATATTTCTGGCATTGTTCTTGAAAGAATACTTCGAATTAAAAAAAACTAGGAATTCCTGGCATTATGCTGGAAAAAGCCTAGGAATTCATAGCATATTCCTAGAAAACCTAGGTATTTCAGGCATTATTCTAGAAAAAAATCCTTGTAATCCTTCGCATTATCAATGAAAAACCTAGAAATTCCTGACCTGACCTGACCTAGGAAAAAAACTAGGAATTCCTCGAATTGTTCAAGAAATAAACTAGGAATTCCTGACAATGCCCTCCAAAAAAAACTAGGAATTCCTTAGTATTTTATGCTTCATTTTAGGCAAGGATACACTTAGAAAAGGACTAAATTTTTATATAATCTTAGTTATTTTAATTTTTTATTGTATGATACTCTACTCATGAAATATATACATGGTAAACATGAATACAAAATGTTCACATAATGTGCTACATTTTTGTAATATTGTTTGTTCATTATTTCATTTTGTATCAAACTTAAGTATCCATTTGCATGCTGAGTGGAGGCTTGTTATTTGTGGCTACATAGTTATTCTGAAGGAGCATAAGAATTTCATGATGAACTAATGTAGGCCTTGTTTTCCTTTCTTATAATGGGTAACATGATTTACAGGAGTAAGGAGTTGTTTAAGATCTTAATTAGTGCAATCATGTTTGCGAATGTATGATTAATTACTTCCGACATGAATACACAACCTGTTTATGACAGGTAGCACTACCTGCCAATTTCCTTACACTGTGGAGCAGTCTTCAAGGGCCTACTTAACGCATTCATGCCTAGCAGTTCTCTTTTTAACCCTTATGCTGCTGGTGGCTAATCAGACCAATACAAAATGATGCAAAAAAGAAATAATACTGAAACCATGGTACATGGGTACTCATCTGAGAGTATACTCAGTGAGAGCTATCTGATGAACAGCAACATGACAGGGTTTAGAGGTTTTCAAAAATGTTTGCATGCTTGTGCTTTGGACAAAAGTATCCTTAGCACTTAGCATTGGAAGGGATAAAAATTGTCGTCTGGATCTACGATACTTTTGATGATAACTTTTAAGCTATGAATGGTGTACATAACAAAAAAAAATGAAGGAGTGTTGTTGGTAATATTCTGATTAATATAAATTTCCTTCAAGTATTTTCCCAACTTTGCTTTCAAGATTTTGTGTCTTGGGACTCGACAAGCCTGAGACGTTCCAAGATACAAAATCACTCACTTGTGCAAGATACCCTTTCTTTCCATCCAATTATGATGGAACCTCTATTTTCATAATAAAACAAATCCTGCAGGATTGTAAGTATTCTAAGAAAGGTCAAATGCATTGTAGAATTGAGAAACCATACTGCAGTGTGTAGTTAGAGGTACGATGTGAGAGATGGAATATATATATATATATTAAACCCTCCTTAATTCTCCCGGGTACACTGTATGTTGTAGCTTGACTAAGATTAAAGCTAACACCTGCACTTCCCTAATTAGTATCCCCAAACTAGTACCTTAATGGTCTTCAAATCACCCCACGTGGATAGCAGCTAAACTGCAATACAGACAGACTTTGTATGACTTTAGAATTAATTGAGGATAATGATGACCATGTTAAGCACCAAACAGAGGCTACTTAGACAAATTAGACATGCATACTTACTGATACAGAGGGATCGGACACAAAGCTAGGCTTTAGATAGGAGTACAGGTAGGTAAAGTATAGGTGAAGAGAAAGGTTTTGCGTTCTGGATCTTTTTGCTGGTGGCCGCTATGGAGAAAGTTACAGAAGTGGAGATGTGCACGCTGGACCCCCAGGATGCTCAGGACAGAAACCAGAAAAACATGTCCAAAGAGAGGCAAAGGTAAGCTCATGACATAGCTATTATTCTTAATTAAAGATGTGCTGGGAATTTTTAAGGTACAGAAGTTGAGATGCAAAATTGCGCCGTGAGAATGCCAAGGACGGGATACTAAAAATGCTTGTCAGAAGAAGGGAAGCTCATAATATAGCTATTGGTCTTGATTAAAGGTGTGCTGGGAATGTACAGAATTTGAAATGCAAGATGCAAAATTGCACTCAAAGAATGCCAAAGATGGGTTTAACCCAAAGTGATTGTCAAAACAAAGGGAAGCGCAAAACATTGATGTTGTTCTTAATTAGAGGTATGCTGGAAAGGTACAGAAGTTGAGATGCAAAAATTGCACCATGCGGATGCCAAGGAAAGGTTACCAAAGTTACCGGTACTTGTCAGAAAAAAGGGAAGCTCATGACATTGCTATCAATTCCTGATTAAAAGTGTGCTTGGAAGGTGGAGTAGTTTTGATATGTTCACATTGAATTCAGCAATCCCAACCATTCCTCTCAACAAAGATATGCTTATGTCAATGCCATTGCTGTGTTCCTTAAGGATTACAGATGTGCGGTAAAGGTAGGATAAGATGCAAAATTGCACTCTGTGGATGCAAAAGATGGGTTACCCAAAGTAATTGTCAGAACAAGGGAACCTCATGACGTGGCTGCCGATTCTTGATTAAAGGTGTGCTTGGAATACAGTAGTATATTGATATGTGCCCATTGAATACAGCAATGCCCGTTAGAAAGGTTACAACCCAACCATTCCTCTCAGCAAAGATAAGCTTATATCACTGTCATTGCTGACTGGTCCTGGGATTAAATATGTGCTGGAATTAGGTACAGTCGATGAGATGCAAAATTGCACGCAAAGAACCTTTACCAAATGTTGCTTAGATATATATCAGGAAATCCTTGTATTTTTCTCACATCATCCTAGGAATTTCGGGTTCCGAGTTTCATTTGTAAGGGAATTCTAAATAAAGACAGTTTAGCCTAAAAGCTTTTCTAGACAATAGGAAGCTCATCATTGCCATTGTCCTTCAATGAAGGTGTGCTATGTAGGTACAGTAGTAAGATAGGTAACAATAAATGGTTGTCTTGACAAAAGTAAGCTTATTATTGCCATTGTTCTTGATTAAAGGTGTGTTTGGGATTATGGAGGTTGATCAGTTGAGAGATTTGCACACAGAGGCTTCATAACATAATAGACAAAATCCATTAAATGTTAAAACACTATCAATTTAATCACAGAAGATTTGGAGAGCAATTTGTCAGTAAATTAAGCCTCCTTTTGTGTATGTTTTGTTTTGATATAGTCTAGGTATTTCTTTTGTTTTTAAAGCTATAGCTGTACGAATATGGTAAAACTAGTGAAAGAATTTTTGAGGAATTTAACTGCACTTCCACTAATAGCATTTCTGGGGCGCTGATGGAATAAATGATTTCCTATGTTATATAGCTGTTTTAAAGTAGCCCTATTGTGCACTTAAAGACAGAGCTATTCTTAAAGAATCCAATGCTGAGGCTTCTTTCATTCAAAGGACAAGAATGCACAGATTTCATTGGATAGCTCTCTCTGAGTACTGTCAGATGAGTACCCATATGCCAGGATTTCTGTCATTTCTCAGGGTTTTTTGCATCATTTTGAGATGGACAAATTAGCCACCATCAGTGCATTAGGTTAAAGATAGAGCTATTCTTAAAGAATCACCTTTGCTTGATATTGTCTTTTATGCTGGCAGTTAAGCCATGGATTGCTGACAGTATTGTGGCAGGTATGAACCAGCATTGTGAACGGTCAATATTAATGATAGTGACTTCGACAACCTTTGGTAAGCACCACATGAAAGGTTTCATCATATTTTTATTAGCCATATATGCATAGAATTATATTAAATAGTTGATAATTTTAAGAATAAATTGCGAAATTACACACAAGTTAGATAAACCTATTTGGATATGAGTTGTTGTGTGAGTTGTGATGAACATTTTTTGTCTATATATTATCAAAAATTAGTTTAAACCAGACAGGTATCACCATATTGCATGTTAATTGGGTTCTGATGAAAGTCTCTCTTTTTTTTCTTTTTTTTACCAAAAACGGTTTTGTCAGAAAGGTATCACCATTACAGTCAGAACTTTTGTATTATGCTGCAAGAATTCCATGGAAAGCTAGAATCATTTTATTCCTCTTGTTATAAAGGTAATTAGAAAATTAATGGATTGTGGCTGTGACATCAAAATGAGCAAGCAATTTGTAAAGTGGTGTCATAAAAAATTGATATAATAATAAATAAACTTTTTATGTTCACACGACTCTATACATTTTATTCCCCAGCAGGGATATGATATACTGTTCAACTAATCAATATATACAAAATATGCAATGTGATTTTGCCCCTTCTAAAATTAACATTCATCTAACAACTATCCTCTAACTATTTTGTAAATTAATCTTCATTTCCTTTTAAATTTTAAAGGTGCCCTAGACCCAAAAAACACCTCACAAGAAAATCTCCAATATCGAAATATACATATATAATATGTTGAATAACATTTCAAGAATATTGCAGTAGTAGTGTTGATAGTGAAAGTTACAGGTCAAGGTCATTGCAGTAAATATAGTAATGATATTGAAGGTGACGATCAGGTCACAGGAGTACAGTATTATAACAGTGACACTTACTGCTTACTTGATCATAGCACAATAGATTGCACTTTTTAGATGTTTTACATTTCAAGTCTTTGAAGTAGTAACTTGTACTGTTGATTCTGAAGGTCACAGTGAAGGTCACAGGAGTACAGTATGATAATAGTGACACTTACTACTCCTTTGATCATATCATGATAGATTGCCCCTTTTTAGATGTTTTACATTTCAATGCCATTGAATTACATGTAGTATTGATGATTCTGAAGGTCACAGTGAAGGTCACTGCATGAAATACAGTGTAATGAAAGTGGCACTTTGATTGCTTACTTTATCATATCACAATCGATATTCCTTTTTTAGATATTTTACATTTCAAGACCTTTGAAGAGTAACTAGTATGGATGATTCTGAAGGTCATAGTGAAGGTCACTGAAGTACGGTGTAATGAAAGTGTCACTTTGATTTCTTACTTTATCATATCACAATCGATATTCCTTTTTTAGATTTTTTACATTTCAAGACCTTTGAAGTAGTAACTAGTATGGATGATTCTAAAGGTCAGAGTGAAGGTCACTGAAGTACGGTGTAATGGAAGTGTCACTTTGATTTCTTATTTTATCATATCATAATAGATATTCCTTTTTTTTAGATTTTTACATTTCAAGGCCTTTGAAGTAGTAACTTGTACTGATGATACTGAAGGTCAGAATGAAGGTCATCGATGAAGTATGGTGTAATGAAAGTGTCACTTTGATGGCTTACTTTATCATATCGCAATAGATATTCCTTTTTTAGATTTTTTACATTTCAAGGCCTTTGAAGAAGTAACTAGTAGAGATGATTCTGAAGGTCACAGTGAAGGTCACCAGAGTACAGTGTAATCATCGTGACACTTTGATTGCTTACTTTATCATATCAAGACAGATTGGCATTTTAGACGGGAGAATTGCCTCTCACTGATGTCTTTACAAACGGCGCGCTGTTATAGCGCTCAATCACAATCTGGCTCTCGGAGGATGGCATGCGAGCAGACTCATGATTGATCTCTCCCAAAAACTCATTAATGGTTACTCCCTCAATCGCGGCCATGGTAAATGGGGAGTAGATCTATGGGAGGGGAGATGGATGGCGAATGCATTTAAAGTCTTTCTGTGTTTGTATAATTTATAAGGTTTAAACTTGAAAAATCCTCGCAGTCTGGGGGTGACGTGTGATGGTAAAATAGACGGAAGCCTATGTTTATTATAAAGCTGCATGAGATTGAAAAAACAACCCATTTCTGCCAAAGATCTAATAGTGACAAATGTCATACCCTTGGTTCAAAAGTTTTTTTGTAAGGTTAAGGTAGAAATTGGCCTATATATATGCATAGTGTCTCTTAGATAGGTAAAAGTTGGAGTAATCTAATACTTTAATTATATTGAAAACATTAATGAAAAAATTCATGTATTTGAAAAAATTCTGAAAACACTTATAGAATAAAACACGAATTTGACAATCACATTTGATTCGTACAGCATGATTTTAGAAAAAGAATTTGAGGGAAGGTTTCGCTTGTTTTTGTTGGTTCAATTTTACTCCTCAATAAGTTTTAAATGACATTCATGGCCCAAGATCATGCACTCCATATGATGTTTGTCACGGTGCACAAAATTGAGAAAATAGCTTGGGAATTTTGCAAAAGATTCATGATATTTGAAGTTAAGGTAATTGGTTGGGTCCTTATCATAATTTTTTCCTTCAATTTTTTTTCTAAACAAAAGCTCTATTTACCTTCCAATACTGAGGCTACTTTCCCGTCAAAGCACAAGAACGCAAAGATTTTTGAAAAACATTGAAACCCTGTCATGTTGGTATTCATTAGATAGCTCTTGCTGAGTTCTCTTATATGAGTACCCATATGCCAGGGTTTCAATCATTTTTAAGGTTTTATGTATCATTTTGCATTGTTCAAATTAGCTATCTGCCACATAGGAGTTTTAAGTAAGATATACCCAAAATAGTCAGCCCACTTTGAGCTAGAACATGCCTGAAAGGGTTAACAGCTACCCGCTGTGAGAGTTGATGTACGTGAGACCAAGCTTTTAGGAAACGATATCCCAATTCTGGTATTAGATGACATTTTAATGATCTGCCATTAGTAATAATTGGGGGTAACATCCTGTTATGTTGAGTAAATCATGTATTAAATTGTTACCTGCTGTCTCAGATGAATAAAAACAAGTGGATATATGAAACCAGCTGGTCAACCTATACAGGCTGGCTGTGACAAATAGCCCAAAAGTTGCATTCTGCTCATGTTGGCATGCAAGTTTCTCTGTAATGTAGATTATACAAGAGCCCTCATTGGTCTTTGTCTCCTAGTGACGTCAAACTTAGGCCAGATTCGAGTCCACTGGCATATAGCCATGTCTTCACTGTTTGCCAATACAAAATGATGCAAGGTCCAAGGATGCAAAGATTTTTGATTACCATCTTAACCCTAGCTGGCACATAGGTACTCATCTGATAGTACTCAGAGAGAGCTTTCTAATGAGTACCAACATGACAGGGTTTAGATGGCTTTGGACGAAAGTAGCCTTTAATAATTAAGCATTGGTTTTAGCAAAACTACACTGGAAACAACATATTCTCCCTCAGATATTTTGGGAACTTTTGCTTAACCCTATCAATGCTGAGACTATACTTTCATCCATTAGGCACAAAAACACAAAGAATTTTGAAAATCATTAAAATCCTGTCATGTTGGTATTCATTGGAAAGCTCTCATTGAATATTTACATGCGAGTACCCATTTGCTAGGTTTTCAGTCATTTTTCAGCTTTTTTCACATTATTTTGCATTTGACCAAATTTATAGCCACCACATACCAGCTAAAATGTTGATTCTGAAGTACTTCTCAAATGTATGCTTTTCAAATGATTTTCAAAGGGAACTCTGAACAATATTGAGTGGGTTTATGTACTTGGTGTAATTTTCAGTGTTTGTGTAATTCTATAAAAACAGTATTTTTGTGAGAAGCAATAAGTTAGCTGACTGATCATCTCTTTGTGTTTAATCAAAGCATTGCACAAAATGATATTACTGAGACTTTGACGTTTACTATGCTTTGAAAGAGTTGTTGATGTTTCCCTCATATTCAGGAGCTTATCTTGTCATGTATAGCCTGACCAGACTCCATTCGCCATCTCATGACTGCCCCAAGATTGATGTACTGGAGATGACTGTACAATGCTCCACCAAAGACCATTCCATTTAACACTTTCAGTGCTGAGGCTACTTTTGCCCAATTCACAAGAACGCAAAGATTTCTGAAAACCATCTAAACCCTGCCATGTTGGTACTCAATGGATATAGCCCTCACTCAGTACTCTCAGATGTAACCCATATGCTAGGGTTTCAGTGGCTTTTCAGGATTTTTTCATCATTTTGTATTGGGCAAATTAGCCATCAGCAGCATAAGGGTAAACTCATAATTCAGCCAAAGACCATTGCGTTGTTGTTTGTCTTCTGATTAACATTTCTCTTTCAAATATTTTTCTAAAAAAGCTTTTATCAGTAAAATATTTCCAAAATCATCCGGCCTGTTATGGCTGCTATGAGTGTAAATGGGTTAACTCCATGCTTTAGGAAGAGTAATCCATCCACTGACATGTCTGGTAAATAGTGTGGACAATGGAGGATATTTGCCCACCATGGTGGTGTGCGTCCATTTGACAAATGAATTTCTCAGGGAAGTTTTCTTGAATGTTGGAGTTTGTGACTTGGAATATTCTCTGCCAAACACCATACATTCAGTGAATTAATCTGTAGAGTAGGAGTACTAATATTACCAAAGCTAAAATACAGGCAATCATAATTACATTAACAATGAAAAAAGTCAACATCCTGCAGATACTTAAGATAATTACATAAACACAAACACAAACTCACCCCCCCCCCCCCACACACACATATATATATATATATATATATATATATATATATATATATATATATATATATATATATATATATATATATATATATATATATATATATATTTATATATATATATATATATATATATATATATATATATATATATATATATATATATATATATATATATATATACAGAGAGAGAGAGAGAGAGAGAGAGAGAGAGAGAGAGAGAGAGAGAGAGAGAGAGAGAGAGAGAGAGAGAGAGAGAGAGAGAGAGAGAGAGCATGAAATGTAAATTTCACAGGCCATGATCAGTGAGTGATCCATTGCATAACTATCTGATGTTCTCTGCAGTGCTCCAGTTAAGCGTGACCTTTGCATGCTGTGGAGAAGCAGACAGATTCTCTATCTGTCTGAAAATGAACATTGACAGGCTCATATGTTATATTGTCAATATGAGAAAAAAAAGACACGAGAAATCAGTGGAAGAATTAGACTAATAACAGACTTAGACACATGGCTATCTCATTTAATTTAAATGTGTACTCCCCTTTCCTATTACAAATACCCATCATAGTGAATCTTAATTGTAGTAAATATACATATTATGATATTAAATTTATTGCTTATTATATTATTCAGTCACATGTTATAAATAGGACTAAATTGGACAATATTCATCAATATATGAAAATGTAGATGTCCATTGAAATGACTGCATGATAAAAATCCATTTCTTTTGGAAAACACTACATATGATTTATAAGGGTCATCTGCAAGGGGTCACCTGTCAAAAATCATAATTGAGACCAAATGTATCCTGATGTACTTCATGTATAGTAGTTGATAGGTTTCCTACATGCAATGCTACTTGAATCTATAACCACTTACCTGACCCAGTCTTCAGGTAATATAAATGATTAGTTTTCTTGCTAATGAAGAATGTCAGAGAAATACAGAAATAGATGTAGAAACCATATATCCTATTAATTGCATAGGGCTGGCAGACTTGCAAACACCATCTGTATTATGTAGTCTTGAGGACCCCTTTAGAATTCAGGGAGACTCAAACATCACTTATTTTGAGAAAAAGAAGTTGAAAGCAGAGCAGGCGTTATCAGGTTGGTGTGAAAAAATGTAAGGCAGACATTAACCCATTTACACTCAGAGCGGCCAAAAGCGGCCTGATGATTTTGGAAATATTTTACTTATAAAGGCATTTTCATGAAAATATTTGAAGGAGAAATGTTCATCAGAAGCCAAACAATAACTCTCCTTCAAATATTTTGTGAATTTATGCTTTATTTCAAAATTATTTTCAAAACTAGGAGAGTAGCAGACGTTACCTTCTAGAGAAACTCTGAGTATTAATGGGTTAAACTGATCAGGTATTTACAACAGTGTTATTACTTGGACCAAAAACGGCAAAATTTGTCCATGTAAAGCCAGGGGTTGCATACAAGGTACTGATTAGTTCACTAGCAGCCTCATATTACCTATTAACTTTTAATCAAAACCATTCATGCCAATCAATGTTATATTTTGATGAAATCCTTCAGGGGATAAAGCTTAAGATAACAACATTTTTGAAGGAGAAATGTTTATCACAACACTGGCAACAACTATCTTAATGTTTTATCCAACCATCTTTTAACTAGAATTTAAGTATTGTCTAAAGTATCAATCATAGATCCAGATGCAATTTCTAGAGGAACTCTTAACCCTTTCAATGCTGAGGCTACTTTCAACAAACGCCACAAACACAGAAATTTTGAAAACCTTTTAAACCATGCCATGTTAGTATTCATTCGAACGCTCTTGCTGAGTTCTATCAGATGAGTACCCATTTTCCAGGATTTCAGTCATTTTTCAGCTTTTTTTGCACCATTTTCTATTGACCAAAATGGCCACCAGCGCCACAAGGGTTAAGCATGAATTAGTTAATGGAATTGGATTAAGGTACATTCTGCACATGTGGTATGTTTTCCCATACTTCACTGGTTTCATATCTTTGATCTTTACATTTCCTATTAGAATATAGTGCTTGCAACATCGTCTAGTGCACTCTGTGGGCTTGGTATTGACTCTACTTGATATACACATGTTTGTTCTGGGGCAGTTATTTCAGAAAGAAATATCATCTAGGTAAGAAGCATAGATTGATCTTCAATACTAAGAGGGTCAGTGGCAGTACTAAAGATCCAGGGGGTGAAATCTCAATTTGGGGTATAAACTTGCAACATTTCTTATCATTGCCAGCCAAAACCATCATTTGGTATGTGTTTGATATGAGTTGGCGTGAACATTTTCTCCTGTGCAGTTTAACCATTTGGCTGCAGATTGTTAATTTGGTCAATACAAAATGATGCAAAAAAGTAGAAAAATGAGTTAAACTATGACATATGAGTACTCATATGTTAGTACTCGGCGAGAGCTTTCAAATGAATACCAACATGACAAGGTTTATATGGTTTTCAAAACTTTTTGCATTTTTCTGCCATGGAGGAAAGTATTCTCAGCATGGAAGAGTTTAAATATTTGCTAAAAGATTATCAGGTTAAAAGATATCACCAAAACCCTCACGGTCTTTGGTCAGCTTTGGGAATATAGGGTTAATGTGAATCAATCCTAATGATACTAACTCAATTTTATCTATCCTTGCTATAAGTGCATGGAGTGGTACGTGCTGGCTTTCACCTCTTTTAAAGAGATTACTGTGATAAAAGCTTGATACACTGTGATTAAGATTGAACATGCACACCCTCTCAGTGTTAGTATTTATTGGACAAAATCTATTTATTATCCTTAACCCTTTCATGCTGACAGCAACCAAACACAGCCTGACAATTTTGATGAGATCCTTAAAAAAAAGCACTTGGAGAAATATTTGAAGGACACAGGTTCATCAGAACACTACCGACAACTCTTCTTCAAATAATTTGTTAAATGATCATTAATTTCCAAGTTGATGACAAAAGTGTCATAGATCCAGACGGCTACTTCTTGAGGAACTCTTAAGCGTGAAAGGGTTAATGGTGACACTAAGTCATGGTTGGTTAGTGGTGATGGTTCAGTTCCCTTCCAGTTGATGGGAGGTCTGCGGCTTTTACCCTTATGCTGTTGGTGGCTAACTCAGGACAATACAAAATGATGCCAAAAACCTGGAAAATGATGGAAATATCCTGGAACATGTAATACTCATCTGAATGTATACTCAGCGAGAGCTATCCAATGAATACCAACATGACAGGGTTTGAACGAATTTTCAAAAAGATTTTGCGGTCTTGTGCTTTGGACAAAAGTAGCCTCAGCATTGGAAGGGTTAAGGTTTTAATGGAAGCAAGATCTATGGGAAATGCTGACCTATCTGAGTCCTCTTTAAGTTATTAGGTCAAAACATGCTCAGGTAATGCCTTCATGTAAGTGCCAAAAATAACAGGGGCACGCAGTATCTGTGATGAGGTCAGCACATACATGTACACAGCCACAGCTACATGCAATTATGTCTCAGGCTTTCAGGTTTTACTGTAACCAAGATATATGGTTGAATTTTGACATTCCTAGGATAATGTTAGCAATATACCAGGATTTTCTTAGCACTTTCGATGCTAAGGCCAGTAAAATGCGTCCAAAGCACAAGAATACAAAGATTTTTGAAAACCATCTAAACCCTGTCATGTCTGTATTAATTGGATAGCTCTCACTGAGTAATCTCAGATGTGTAACCATATGCCAGGGTATCAGCCATTTTTCAGGGACTGTTTTGCAACATTTTGTATTGGTCATATAACTCATATCATTTACTAGCAGCATAAGATTCAGAACTCTTATGCTGGATAAGGGTAAGTACATGTGAGCCAACTTATGTACAGGGGATTGGCATATTTTAATCCATTCATGCTTAAAACTTCTATGATACCTGGGAGAAGTAGACAGGGAGTGGGCACTGTGCATGCGTCATCAAATTTCGCTGCCTCACACCACTATGAGTCATAGATAACATGTGTACCCCAGGATTGGCTGCCTGCTGGTTTCACAGGCCCTGGGTCAGACTGAAATTGCCGCGAAACCAATCACGTGACCAATACTTCCCCAGGCTACACCGCGTAACCCGAGGCGCACATACCTAGGTACTAGCATGCTGTGCCTATGGGGTTGCGGATCAAGGGGATGTATTTCTCTGATGATAATTTTGACAGCATAACTTGGGAATTGATTATGGTTTTACAAAATATTTGATGGAGATTTGTTGGTAGTTTTCTTACAACATTTCTCCTGAACATACTTTTCTTATCTTGCTATGCTTTACCTTGAACGATTTCACCAATATTGTCAAGCTGCTTTTGGCTGCTGCAAGCTTTAATGGGGTAGGGTCTCTAAGTCATCTGGAAATAAGATTATTAATGTATAACTGTGATATATAGAATATTTTGATGCTGTTAATTAAGTCTTTAACCGAATCATGCATGCCTTAACAGTGCCCAAATCCGCTTAACTATTTTGGTCATATCTCTCTAAAAAAAGCATTTTCCAGAAACTACTTGAAGGAGAAATACTAATCAGGAACTCGGACCAACCACTCTCATTCAAAGACTTTTCTAATTTATGATTTGTTGAAGAGGACTGTTTTTGATAATATTTTAGGTCTGGACCACGCTTGTCAAGGATATCTCCAGGCATGAATGGGTTATTAAGAGATATAGTGGTAGTGTCAGATGTGTTAGGTGTTAGGTCATGTACAAATAATATCATATTTCTCCCTAACCATGGTTTATGGAAAATGTCAATAAGTAATGTCAATTCTTTAAGTAAGAATTGATGGTAGCAAATTTGAATGTCAGATATTCTAGGTTTTGAGGTTATGTAAGGACACAATTGACATCCATAATGATGATGTATGAAAAGTGTCAGTAACCGACTCTGCTCAGAGTAATGGGTCATGGGTAGTGTCTTTATGTAAGTGTCA
This sequence comes from Maea johnstoni, assembly GCA_963942565.1. Classification (NCBI taxonomy): domain Eukaryota; kingdom Metazoa; phylum Annelida; class Polychaeta; order Spionida; family Magelonidae; genus Maea; species Maea johnstoni. Next base: position 24,875,025 of record OZ012693.1, on the reverse strand, counting down.
AATATGTTATGACTTTAACCCTTCCAATGCTGAGGCTTATTACTTTGGTCCAAAGCACAAAGATGCAAAGATTTTGGAAAAACATATAAACCCTATCATGTGGGTATTCATTAGATATAGCTTTCACTAGGTATCCTCCGAGGAGTACCCATATGCCAGGATTTCTGACAATTTTCAGGTTTTTTGCATCATTTTGTATTGGCTAAATCAGCCACCAGCAGCATAAGGGTTAAGATCATTGGGAAACAGAATTGACATGTATAACCATGATGTATGAAGTATGTCAGAAACACAGTCTTCTAAGTAAGGGTTATAATGGAAGTGAATTAATGTAAATGTCAGATATGCTATGACTTTATGTCTTTGAAGAACAGGATTGACATGTTTATTACCATGCTTTTATGTGAAGAATGTCAGAAACTGACAGTCCTCCACGCAACCATTAATGGTATTGTCTCCGGGCATTGTCAGACTTGTCCCTTGAATCTGAGACGCAATATGAATCATAGCTTGAAAAAAAGACATTGCATGTGTTTTTTATTTTCTCTTTATTTATTCCCTGACTGATGGAAATGAGTTATTTATTCCAAATCTATGATATTTAAAGGTACACTCCTTAACAGAAATTCACTATATTTTTAACCACTATATTAACATATGTATCACCACACACCACTTCTATGGTTGTCACTTTTTCTGCTTTTTTCTGGCTAAGTTGCAACTAGCCAATTGTGAGTGATGGAGAAAACAAGAGAACTATTTTTGGAATACTTCAAGGAAAGTTGCTGATTCAATTATTATAACCCTTTTTGGGAAGGATATCCCGAAAAGTTTTTTTATTTATCATTTATTTATTGATTCAGTTATTAAACTTATTTATTGATATATTCATCTACCTATTGTTCTTTTTTTTAAATTTTGAATTTATTTGATTGTTAATTTAGATATTCATTCATTTATTTATTCATTTACTTTTGAATATTTATCTTATTAATTGATCAACTAATGTATTCATTTATTTATTCATTAGATCATTGATTTCTTTATTTATCTATTTATTCATCTATTTACTTATTTGACTATCTATTTATTTATTTTGGGTGGTGATTAAGGGTGAGTGTATTTCTAGCTTTCAAAAAACAAGCTCATAAAACACCTCATGTGATCATGATAAAAAATCCAGTAAAAAACATAACCATTATTTTAGCATTCTGGTTGACCATATTGTTAATGGCAATTAGATGCCATTTCTCATCATGGAGGAGATAAGTTCTTCAGATAGGCCATTACCCTAACAGTAAAAGCTCTCTAGTACACGCAGGGCAGTCAAGATAGAGAGCCTTAGCTGTACATCATGCTGATATGAGATCACCGAGGTCTGAGACAAACACTGCGACTCGTCACGAGAGCAGAGTACCATAAGCCGCTATCAGTATGTTCACGTACATGTCTTAACTGTTATGCTGGCGGTGGCTAATTCTACCAAAACAAAATGACGCAAAAATGCTGAAAAATAACTGAAATCCTGGCGTATGGATACTCATCTGAGAGTACTCAGTGAGAGCTATCTAATGATTACCAACATGACAGGGTTTAGATGTTTTTCAAAAATATTTTCATTCTTGTGCTTTGGAAAAATGTAGCCTCTGAGCATTGGAAGGGTTAAGCCACCATCAGTATGATCACGTACATGCCTTAACATTAAACCTAGATCATAAAATCACAACTCAAGGCTAGGTGGGAATAGGCTTTTGCAATTTATTTTATTGTCACTTTTTATACCATATCAAAGTTAAAAGATGACCCAATAAGAGAGTAGTTAAAAGATGAAAAAATGGAGTAACTGGGGAAAATTACCAACTTAGACCTCTTTAGGTCACTCTGCTGTTGGGGCACCCCTAAAAGATAGGGATAAATGGGTAGATATGAAAATATAAGCCTATCCATCAACCCCCTTTTCTGTTTGAGAACCCTGGAAATCCTAATGCCACACATACTGTCATGCAAGGCTAGAATTATTGTAACACCATGCACTCACTCAGAGATATCACCACAGTGAAATTATTGGATTTGGTATTGCAACCTGATCAGTGCATCCTGCAGTATCAGTTGACTAGACTGGCACTGGAAACTGGGAATCGTCATAGCTGGCGGCTGTGGTCTTATCCTGACAAAAAGCAGCCAGGCACAGAGTCAAGATTAACTGATTACACCCACAACCTCTTTATCATCATCATCCTCATCTTCTTCATAGTGGTTATTTACCCGTAGCAGCCCGAGGAAGAATAACATTGCAGTATTATTGCATGCTTGCTGAGCAGTCACTATGAGTACGCTGTGACTGTTATCATGTCTCTCTGCTAGCCAATACCGGGGGATTGTTCGTAGAGCAATACATGAAGAGGATTTCAAATCAAGTGCGATTAACTGGTTAACCCACAACCTCTTTATCATCATCCTCGTCCTCCTCATCTTCTTCACAGTCGTTATTTACCTGAGGAGGAATAACATTGCAATATTATTGCATGCTCACTGAGCAGTCACTACGAGTACGCTATGAAGATGATTTAAAATCAAGTACGAATAACTGGTTAACCAACAACCTCTTTATCATCATCCTCCTCCTCCTCTTCATAGTCGTTATTTACCCGTAGCGCCCGAGGAGGAATAACATGGCAGTATTATTGCATGCTTGCTGAGCAGTCACTACGAGTATGCTGTGACTGTAAACATGCCCATCAGCTAGCATGCAATACTCAGGGATTGTTGATACTCAGAGCACCAAATGAAGAGGATTTCTAATCAAGTACGATTAACTGATTACACCCACAACCTCTTTATCATCATCCTCCTCATCTTCTTCACAGTCGTTATTTACCAGTAGCACCCTAAGAAGGAATAATAATGCAGTATTATTGCATGCTCACTGAGCAGTCACTACGAGTGCGCTGTGATTGTTATCATGCCTCTCCGCTGGCCAATACCGGGGGATTGTTGATAGAGCACCACGAGAAGAGGATTTCAAATCAAGTACGCCGTGGGTTGGATCTATCGTCTATCAATCGTAGGACTCGAAAAACGTTTGAATTACTGCACACTACAGGGAAAGATTTCACTATTTTGACTCGCTGTACTGGTTTTATTATGGCACGTTCAGGGGGTTCATATTGGGAATTTAGATTTTTCTTCACTTCACAAAAAGTAGTAGTAGTAGTAGTAGTAGTAGTAGTAGTAGTAGTAGTAGTAGTAGTAGTAGTAGTAATAATAATATTTTTATCATTATTTAACGATAATTATAATAATGATACCACTAATAATAATGGTAATAATAATAATAATCATTATACTTAAATACTAATAAAGATAATGATGATAATAATAATAATAAAAGTAATAATGATGATGATAATAATAATAATAATAATAATAATAATAATAATAATAATAATAATAATGATAGTAATGAAAATGATAATAATAATAATAATAATAGTAATAATAATAATAATAATGATAATAATAAAAAGAAAAAATAATAATAATAATAATAATAATAATAATAATAATAATAATTATAATAATAATGATAATAATAATGATTATAATGATAATAACAGTAATGATAATGATAAGGATACTAATACTTACACTACTTATAATGATAATAATATTAACATAATAATAATGTTCATAATGATACCTTCTATTCACATTTTTACAATACCTATTGTCTACAACTTTCTGCCTGCTGTCAGTTACTTGGGGTATTGTTGTTGTCGAAGCACCTGTGGCTATAGGTTTCAAATCAAAACCCCTACAGGGTGGACCTGCAATCCATTAGGCTCCAAGAGTATGATTTGTTTTACCACTCTCTATATGGAAAGGTTTATTTTTGTCGTTCAACAACTGATTTAATTTCTACCTGCTAGCCTCTGTTGGAGATATGTAAATAGAGTACGAAGTGAGAAGAGGGATTTCAAATCAAGTCCACCACGGGTTGCTCCTATACCCCCTACCATAGGGTCAGCAATAAGTTTATTTTACATCTACCAAGTAAAATGTTTCGTGTAGAGGTGGACATCCTACCATTTATATCATTGGGAATTATCTAACGACAGCCGAGGGAAGTGATATTAGGAAAATCGATTGAGATCTGCACGACGGGAATGATTTAGTTTTGAAGACTCTCAGTGAGAGATAATGTGATATTGGATAGCTGTCACCACCAAGGGCGCTTACCTGATGTAATATTTGTCTTCAGATATATTTTATCGGCGGATTTCAGGCCCAAGACAGACAAGGACATTCAACCCAAAATCTTAAAGATTTAGAGTGCTAAATGTTCCTTTTATTTGTACTTGCCTCAAAATCGATTTCTATTGGCTGATTTTTCATGTGCACACTTTGGCATTCGAACTATCACCATATTGACCTTTCCAATGCTGAGGCTACTTTCGTACAAAGGACAAGGACACAAAGATTTTTGAAAACCATCTAAATCTTGTCATGTTGGTATTCATTGGATAGGTCTCGCTGATGGGAGTACCCATGTGCCAGGGTTTCAGTCATCTTTTAGGTTTTTTGCATCAATATGTATATTGGCCAAATTAGCCATCAGTATAAGGGTTTAGAGTGCAAAATGTTCCCAGCATTTGTACTTGCCTCACAATTGATTTATATTGGCTGATTTTGCATGTGCTCGCTTTGGCATTCAAACTGTCAACAGATTAAGACTAAAAACTATTCTTTTCACCTCGTGCATGTTTTCAAATTAATTTCTATGGCCAGCTTTCCTGCTGATGCAAATCCAGAGCATTCAACAATAGATCTGGAGGATTTGAAGTTAAAATATTTACTCCATTTGTGCTTGTCTCTAGATCAATTTCTATTTGCTCATTTTGTGTGCAACCAAGGCATTAGAACAGTCAACACACCAACTTGGAAGATTTTGAGTACTAAATATTCCCTTCTCATTAATTGTGCTCCTTTTAAGATATAAATTTTCAAATTTAGCTGATTTTGTTCAAAGTTAGATGTGGACATTCAGAACAGAAACTTAAGGGTTTAAATTACAAAATGTTTCTTTCACTTCATTTACTTTCCTTCAGATTAGTTTTGATTGGCTGATTGTGTTTACAATCAAGACATGAACAGTCAATACAGAACTTAAGGGTTTTGGGCACATTAGGGTTATTCACCTAATTAGGCCACAGGAATATCTAAAAATAACCTTGCAGTCCTTCAAGCAATCAGTGGTATGTTAGGTTTGATTCCTTTGCATTGATGATGTCATCCTAGTTCAGTATTTTAACCCATTGATATCTGGATAACACATATGGTCTGACAACTTTTAACAAACTAATTAATTTTAGTATGATTAGAAAAAAAATTGAAGAGGGAATGTTAAATCTAACAGGAACAACAACTTTCAGTGAAAGATTTTTCAAAATAGAGCTTTGTTATCAAAATATATACATATACATAGTTGAATTCATATCATTTTGGCACACCATAAATTTACGCTTCATTCCTAGATCTCCACGCACTTGATGTCAATTAGATGATTTCCATGCTTAAATAGGTTAATACATTTGCAGGCTTGATGTGCAGAGTGTCTGTGTGAATCCTAGTCTTAAGTTCACTGTATGCAGAGACATGTGTGAAGAAGTGCACTCAGAAACAAAAATCAATAGTCCTTGTCTGAACTTTGTTGCTGTAGAATTAGTTTCCCCGAGGAGACAGTAATAGTATTTAGCTCATCACGTTTCTGATGAATACCTGATAGTTAGTGATTATAGCGGTTACGTGGTGAGATATCGCATTATAAGCCTCCCTTCCCACCAGCTTAACTGTACACTCTCGGCTAGAGCCGTGCTCAGATATCACTAGTGAGGCTCAGTGTTACCGTTTCATACTAATCCCACCACTATAACCCTCATGCTGCTGCTGGCCAATGCAAAAAGATAAAAAAAAAACTAAAAGATTACCGAGTCCCTGGCAAATGGGTACTCATCTGAGAGTACTCGGCGAGATCTTTCCAATGAATACCAACATGACAGGGTTTAAATGATTTTCAAAAATCTTAGCTATCTTGTGCTTTAGACGAAAGTAGTCTCAGCATTGGAAGGGTTAAGGTAACCATCTGACTCAGGTGTTGCATTACACTGTAACGTACAGCATACATAATTCATAGGGACTGAATCTGAATAAGAAATGCACCTTTTAAGCCAGGTAGCTCAGTCCACTGGCATTCTTTGGCTGATTGTGCTTGATTAGCAGTCAAAGTAATTAATGCTCCCCCGAGGGTTCTGTTTGGTATCGTAACCAGGCTCCGCTACCGCCGACGCCGCAGCAGCCACAGATTGGCTCCTTGCCGGCTGGCTGTATGAAGTGAGCGTCGACGTTGTCGCAGGCATCAGTTGCACTTCTCCACTGTAGTCAGCAGTGGTGGGTATTTCTACGGCATTCCCCCAGCACAATCACTACAAGCAACAAGTCAACCTGTAAGCTGGGTCGTTATTGATCTTCACGGATATCATAACTGACTTCCTCGTAAGCTCTCTCTGGATCACTCAGATAAAAAATCATACAACTCACATTTAACGGAGAGTTTTTTTCAATTTTCGAGAGGAAATCCTGCTTGTGGAATTGTACCTAGTTATTTGACCACGTTGATCCGAGGATACTATTTGTCATGTCAGAAAAAACAGGGAATACCGTCACTTCAGAGGAGCCTAATGGGAAGGAGAAAGCTAGTGTAGGGGATTCACCTATAGGTGGCAGCACCAGACCTAGTCCAGGAGCCAAGCAGATTCATCATCTGCACAAGTTAGAAAAGTAAGTCAGAGTTTTTTTGTCATTTTTTGCATTGCACTGATTTTATAGGTATCTTAACTGGATATATGTCAAATATATTTAACACATTCATGCCTTTATCAACCTAGCAGCACCTGACCATTGCAGTGTTGCCGCTCTTACGAAAACATATTTGAATATATTTGAAAGATGATTGACATCTACAAAAAATCGTGCATTTTGTGAATTAGTACTTTATTTTAAAGTCATCAGAAAAAATAATATTTGATGTAGAACATGGCAACCCATAAAATGGCAATTTAAAAGGGTAACGGTTGAAATCTTATTCCTTTCTTTGGAAAATCCTCAATGGTTACTTGGTAGAGTATAGCAAAATGGAGACACAGGGATGTCCAGCTGTCAAATTTGTTGCACTAGCATGTGACAGAGGGTTCAAAACAATTGCAACAGGCTGAATACCAATACCCTCGCCAAATATTCAAACATAATGGCCTTTCAGATACTTCCTGTATTAGTTATTTTTGATACAAACTTTATCTTCTCTATGTATTGACCCAGGCGTTATCGTGGATAAAAAAGGGTTACATGATAGAACCATCTGGTGACAATAAGTGAATATTTGAATCGTGGCATGTCACCCTTAAATAGCTATTTACCATGACTGATAGCCTCTGCTGCCGAATCTGCATACTGGGACACCTTTGGGCTTCACTCAGGTCTGGTGAACATACATCCTACTCAGGAGAAACCCATAGGGGTTCACTGATAGAAAGCCTTTCTATACCCAGTTACTTTTTATTACTGACAGGCTATATATATAGGTGAGAATGTTTGCAGGATAAGTATGCTGGTTTTCACTTGAGACCTGCACCTTAAGTACCCCATTCATACCATTAGTGCCAAAATTTAAAGCCTTTAACAAGTCACCAAGACAGTCTCTTGTTTAAAATATATTTTTGGAAGATACTTGGAGATTAAATGTTGATCATTACTGAACTAAAAAAATCTTTCAAATATCAAACATTTGCATGTTTTGATACATATATATATATATATATATATATATATATATATATATATATGTATATATATATATATATATATATATATATATATATATATATATATATATATATATATATATATATATATATTCATAACAATAGTCAATGTTAAAAACATATTCTCCATATTGGCATCTGACACAAAGATCAGATATATATGTTAGCCCTATGATAAACTAATTTAAAAAAAATAAGCTCATTTGAAAATATGAATGAAATCTTTCACTTACAGACTTTTGCTGGTGATCTGATGTTAATACATCTGGAATGGCTTTTATAAGTTTTCAGGTTAAACTGTACTGCAGGCTTTTAGATAAATATGTATTTGTAATGTAACAGGTTGACATATTTAAGGATCAACAGGCAGATATATGTTGGACATCTGACCCCGATGTATAAAAAATGAGAGAAAAATTGACATCAATCCAATAGATCCTTTTCTTCCTTGTTAATAAAGTTTCAGTATGTGCCACACCTATATCATTACCTTTCCTATATCCTGTTACATCCTTTTCTAACTTCAAACTCAGAATGCTACTTAAAAACATGTAATTCTACACAAGAATCAATGCATTCACCGCAGGTCCATGAAATAAACTCATTTAACCTGTTATCAGCCATGAGCATGTTCTGCAATTGATTTTTGATTGCCATGGTGACGACGGCTCCCAATATTTATCAAACATGTCTGACAAATGGTATTGTACCGTTTGCGGCAAGTTTGGGTGCTATTGACTACAGAAACAAACACGCCCTACTGTGATGTAGGAGATAGAAGACGTACATCAAGGCGACCAAGACTAGATTGCGAATCTCCATGATATCAAAGCGTGTGCCCGTAATTGACAATAAAAGGAACAAGTGGGTGTTGTGGGTCTTGATGAAGAGTACCAAGGGTGTTATCATTATGTGAGACCCAGTCTGCATGATATCAAAGCGTGCGCCTGTAATTGACAATAAAAGGAACAAGTGGGTGTTGTGGGTCTTGATGAAGAGTACCAAGGGTGTTATCATTATGTGAGACCCTGTCTGCATGATATCAAAGCATGTGCCCGTAATTGACAATAAAAGGAACAAGTGGGTGTTGGGGGTCTTGATGAAGAGTACCAAGGGTGTTATCATAGACCCTGTCTGCATGATATCAAAGCATGTGCCCGTAATTGACAATAAAAGGAACAAGTGGGTGTTGGTGGTCTTGATGAAGAGTACCAAGGGTGTTATCATAGATCCTGTCTGGATGATATCAAAGCGTGCGACCGTAATTGACAATATAAGGAACAAGTGGGTGTTGGTGGTCTTGATGAAGAGTACCAAGGGTCTTATCATAGATCCTGTCTGGATGATATCAAAGCGTGCGCCTGTAATTGACAATATAAGGAACAAGTGGGTGTTGGTGGTCTTGATGAAGAGTACCAAGGGTCTTATCATAGATCCTGTCTGGATGATATCAAAGCGTGCGACCGTAATTGACAATATAAGGAACAAGTGGGTGTTGGTGGTCTTGATGAAGAGTACCAAGGGTCTTATCATAGATCCTGTCTGGCAATTACCGGGCGGCTCTTATTGTGATGGGTAGGAAAACCCCCAAGGGGATTAAGTAATTCTCCTGCTCTCGTCAGCTATCACCGCTTTATTAGTATCCCCAGGCTACAGGCCGGCAATAGCGCAAAAAATATTCCCTTTGCATCTTGAAGCTTTATAAATATATATGCCACAGTTTGTGATCAACAATATAGGGATGGTCGCATAGGTGTGGGTTGGTGCAATTGTTACCTAAGAAATCTTAACCCACAACCATATGGAGTGTGCACATTTTGAACAAAACCAGAGATACAAATACTGGTACTCAATGCAAGAGGGAAAAAAACATTACTTTTGCAAAAGTTTATACTACAGTTTGTGGTTTATTATTAGAGATCTGATGGTTCAATTGTGGTGGGTTGGTACATGTTACCTCAGAAATCTTAACCCACATACATACGGAGTACGTGTGCACATTTTGAACAAAACCAGAGATATAAATACTCAATGTAAAAATGTAACATTTGAAATTTGCTTGAAGAGGTATGATATTGTTATATTAAACTCAACAGGAACAACAACTTTCAATCAAATATTTCTCTTAATTATGCTTTGTTATTACGATATCTTCATTTGTGGTAGATATTTTGCATGTTCCCAATATGAATGGGTTGAGGGCACAATTGTATTAGTTCTGTGGTTTTCATTTATAGGTGCCATCTCACCATTTTATTTTAATTTCATACACATATATGAATATGGTCACAAAAAATAATTAAAAGTTTAATGTTCTCAGTTCACAGGTGCTCAATGAACATTTCTAATGAGGGAGGAGGGGTGCGGCGCGGCGGCAGGGAGCTGGAATAAAAAGAAAAGAGTGCTCAAATGTATGCTGATGCACAATTTACAGAGGTTGTATTGTGCAAATTCCTTATGGGGAGGGCCTGTCCTGATGGTCTAGTGCCTAAGGAGATGTCAATGACTGGTCAGGGCATGTGAGAAAGTTGCCAGTGACTTGTGTTCAGGTGGTGAATTTTGCAGGTCACACTGGTTTTTCCACCACCTACAAATGGCTAGTTGCGATTTAGCCTAGATATGGCAGAAAAAGGGACAAGCAAAAAATTGCAAATTATAATGTGCGAAAGGTGGTGACAGGAAGGAAAAGACTACAGCTCATGTATGCCAGTGTTTAATGTACAGAGGTACACAACAGATACAATAGCAAGAGATGTGCCACAGTACCTTATAATACAGGTACTCTAGAAGAGTCAAATGAAATAGCAGGCAATGATATCATTATCAATATCATTGACTGATCTGCAAGAAGATACCGTTATTGTCACTTAAGTTTAATCCTTCATAAGCTAAATTGAGGCTACCTATATTGTCCAAAGCACTGGAACGCAAAGATTTTTAAAAAGCATCTAAACCCTGTCATCTTGGTATTCATTGGAAAGCTCTCGCTGAGTACTCTCAAATGAGTACTAGTACCCATGTGCCATGGTTACAGTCATTTTTTCAGTCATGATGAAAAAAATATTTTTGCATCATTTTGTATTGGCCAAATTAGCCAACAGCAGCATAAGGGTTAAAGCCAGACATAAGTGTAACTATATCAACACCAACAAAAAATATCTGAGCATCTTTCAGTGCCATACTAAGAAATTTAGCTATACATAATCGTTTATATTTGTAATGTTTAATGGTTTATGGAGTTCCACTTGCTTTGGTTGTTTACTTATCCTTATGCTGCAGGTGGCTAATTGCCTATACAAAATGATGCAAAAAATGAGTAAAAGCCTGCCATATAGGTACTCATCTGAGAGTACTCAGTGAGAGCTATCTAATGAATACCAACATGACAGGATTTATATGGTTTTAAATTATCTTTGTGTCCTTGTGTTTTGAATGAAAGTAGCCTCAACATTGGAAGGGTAACATATATAGAACCATAAACCATTCTTAACATCCATCGAAATTGCTGTTGAATCTATTATTTATCCAATTGGTATTTCTGCCTCATTAAGTCCCTTATCTATTTTTAGGGCTTCCAAGAAAATCCTGGCATTTTCTTAGCATTATGCTGGTAATTTCAGGGAACTCCATTGTCTTACTTGGCAAAGGTGATTTTGTGAGAATTTATTGATTAATACTAGAACAGAATTTTTATGCTCTGACCAGCTGAATTTTCTCATTTTGTCTCTAGTTTTATGAATGGAATTGTGCTGAATAATCTATATATTACAATCTGTTGATGGAGGTTTTGCATGTCATGTTACAATTTCTGTTCAAAGGAACATCTCTTATCGCAAATGGTATTTTTTTAATATGATGTTTATCTTTTTATAGATATACTCTTCTGGCTATAAGATTAATTATAACAAGTTATGCTATTTTGGGCTATTGATATAATCTCTCATCAAATGTTCCACACATGTTGATTAAGTGTAAGCTATTTACATTATACAAATATGGCATCCCAGTGGGGTAACATAATTGAACTGATCCCTGCGGAAGGATGGTTTTCCCCCAAGGACAAATACCGAGGGAAATTATCCTCTCGAGAAGATCTGTTCCATCATGATGTTACCCCCACTTGAATGTTATATATATATTTTTTATACACCTCAACTGGTGGGTATTTTACTTTATTCCCCTAAACTGAGACACTTGCGCATGCTATTTCTTTATTGTTGTTCTCCACACTAAGATAATTCCACTGATGACGGCGGCATTCTTCTCAGGTCGTGAACTCAGAGTGTCATATTAAATACATCAGGATATTTCCTGATGTTGGAAGCACATGCGAGTGTGACGCTCCCATTTTTGAGGGAGGAGGTGTCACCAGTGCCTTAAGTGTGCGCAACATGGCTTCGCCCTCGTGAGCTCAACAGCATCACATACCTTAGTTAGCCAATCACCACTTACCATCTTCATGTGAGGTATAATAATTGTTATTACCTATGGCATAAAGAGATTATGTCCTACTTCTCAGATTTCCTGAGAGATGCTTTTGTTTATGCGATATTACACCACAACGGTCCTGCCTTTTGGCTGATATATATATTGGGTGTGTTATTACCAATAGCATAAAGGGGTCACGTCAGATTTCCTGAGAGATGCTTTTGTTTATGCGATATCACACCAAAACAGTCTTGCCTTTTGGCCGCTATGGGTGTGTTATTACCAATGGCATAAAGAGATCATATCCTCCTTCTCAGATTTCTCTCAGATTTCCTGAAATGATCATGCTTTTGTTTACTGTATATTTTATAGGCATTTAATTTTTGCTATTTTTGCACTCCCCATGATAGCGCCAAAAATAACATCCTTCAAATGAATATCCTGCTTTGTATCTCCTATAGTTTAAGTGCTTAAAAGCGCGAACTTTAGTAGCACAAAAACCCTTCCATCAGGACTATAAAGCAAAATTTTTAGCACTCCAAATTAATGCTGAATACAGTATGTGATAACACCAATGCAGTCTGGCTCTTTTGGCAGCTACAGGTGTGATTGTGATGAATTGAGGGTAAGATCTGGTTTGGCAAGTGATGCTGTTAGAGCCATTGGTCGCACACCTGTCAGGTGTGCCCTCTCACACTCATCTGATTAGAAACTATAGCACTGACACTTGCAAGACCAGGTGCTAGTTTATTCTATAGAAACGTTGCAACTGGACACCCATTTATATCTCAGGGCTATTCCATTTAAAAATACATGGGGGGGGGGGGTGGAACGCTCACAATTTCAGACCCCACCCCCAATGATTTTTTTTTTCATCTAAACCCCCCCCACCAATGATTTTTTTTTCATCTAAACCCCCCCACCAATGATTTTCATTATTTTTTCAAAACCCCATACCCCATGTTTTTTTTTCCGAAATCGCCGTTCACAAAATCGCCGTTCGCAAAAAGGCCGACGCTTAAAAGGGCCTTATTCATTGAAAATCAATTAGGCTTAGTGTCCGCGTATACGAGTGTGGGAAGTGATATAAAAGTTTTGGATTGGTTTTAAGTGATGTCATTTATCATTAGACGAATTTTGAACTTAAAAAAGAATATTTCAAGAAGAAAAGTCGGCGTAGCTATCCACTCTGACTTTAGGATGTCTTGGCTTTGTGGCGTAATTACGTCTAGAATCAACATTCAGATTTAAACAAAAACATATATTGAAACACAGAATACTTAATAAGAATGTTGATGATACTTAACATGTAGAGAATGTAACGTTCAATTACTGAATTAGGGGAATATGAAGGTTTATTTCAGGAGGGCCCAATGAGTCATCGGCCGTTTTTGCGATCGGCCATTCAGGTAGTCGGCGATTTTCAGATCACGATTTTGACCTATAATTGTATTCAAGTATAGAAATGAAGGCAAACGTTTGCACAAAGAGACCCAGCTCTAAATTTCATTGACTGAAATTTGCAAGCGTCTGCTCTCTTTTGGTTTTTGGATACACCTGTACAGCATTTTATGGCAATGTCTTGGCACCGGCCCGACCTGCGACTTACCCCACACCCAATGTTTTTTTTGCCAGGTAGCCCCCCCCCCCCGCCCCATGTTTTTCAATATTTGACAGACCCCTCCCCCAATGATTTTTTTTTCATCTTGACCCCCTCCCCCCATGATTTTTTAATAGGTGAGCGTTCCACCCCCCCCCCCCCCCCATGTATATTCAAATGGAATAGCCCTCAGGGTTACTCCAGAAGTTGTTGTTTGCATCTACTAGATTCTTTTAACCCTTTTAATGCTAAGACTACCTTGTCCAAAGCACAACAATGCCCCCAAAAATTTAAAAAACAACATCTAAACCCTGTCATGTTGGTACTCATTGGAAAGCCCTTGCTGAGTACTCTCAGATGAGTACCCATTTGCCAGGGTTTCAGTCATTTTCTAAATTGTTTGCATCATTTTATATAGGCCAAGTTAGCATCCAGCAGCATAAGAGTTTACAATAACTCTGAAATTGTAGATGATTTCACAAAATGTTTGAAGGAGAGTTGTTGGTAATGTTCTTATTTACATTTCATTACTAGGGATATGTCTAACTAGGCTTTTATCTGCAAGTTTTCATTGAAATTGCCATGCTGCCTTTGACTGCTGTGGGCATTGATGGGCTAAAAATCATTATCATCAGCTCCACTCTGAATCTCGCTGCTGATTGGTCAAATTATTTGTTGTACTGGACTGCATTGAAATACTCACAATGCCTTTCACAACATTCGTTGTTAGGAGCCCAGTATAGATACTGTATTGGGATACTAAGCATTGCTTTTTACATACTGCCGTACAGCATTTTCACAAGCATAACCAGTATTGCTGTAATAGTATCATGTCTAAATGACACAGTGTTCTATGGATCTTTAACAATTCTGGTTCCCCATTGCTAAAAAAAGTAGTACCTATTTCAATGTGTTAGAGAGTATCTCCAAAATGAAAAGTCATAGTTCGTAACTATTAAAAGAAATGTTTGTTTACAAGAAGTGAGACGAAAAACTTTCTTTTTTATTTCTCAGAAAGTTCATAACAAGTTTCAAAATAATCTGTATGAGTAGATTTTATGCATTTGGCATTTTCCCCACAGTTTCCCCTTGTCGAGTTGTCATTTCTTTCCTGTATGCCTATTGCTGCGTGACTAGTAATTATCTGGGACTGACATCATTAGAGCGGTATAAACACACAAGATACAGCTTATCAGTGCCAGTCCTGACTCCTTCTTTAAGGTCATCTGTCTGTTCATTAACTAACTCACACCTGCAGAATACTTATGGACGAACAAAAATACAATTATCTTGATAATAAAGCTAATTTTTGAGAAATAGTTGACGGATGTTGTTTTTCCTGTTGGTTTAAACAAAACACCTTCAAATATTTTATTTTCATATTTTACATGGTTTAATGTCAGTTAGCTCCAAGTTGTCAGATTGTGTGTGTACTTGTGTTTGTAAAGTGTTCTAAGTGACTCTCACTGGAGGGATTATCCTGTAGGGCTGTCAGAGGCTACGAGGGTGCGTGCAGAATGCTCTACGCAAAGCGTGACATTTTCACCAGCCCAGCGAAAAACTTTGACTTCATCAACCCTGGAGAATAAGAGGGAATTTTGTTTGTCATCCTTTTTCTGCCGTATAAACTTTCAGTATTCATGGGTTGAAAAATTAGCGAAACCCTGGCAAATAGGTACTCATCTGAGAGTACTCATCAAGATCTGTCCAATGAATACCAACATGACAGGGTTTAGACGTTTTTCAAAGATTTTTGCATTTTTGTGCTTTGGAAGGGTTAATGATTGGCCTGTCTTTAGGTAATCTAGCCCAGTAGCCCTCCTCTGTCAACATATCATTTTCCTGCGCCGCTCAAGGCTTGCTGTCTAATAATTTCTTTATCCTGTCTCACAAATCTGCCATGGTAAGCAGCGGTTTGATTGGCAAAGTTTTCATCTACATGTCGGCAAATAATAAAGGAGCGCTAAGCAAATATTGACCCAATCATTATGGAACAATGCAAAGTAGAACAAAGGAAAACAAAGCAGAAAAGCCAGAGTGATCTATTGTGATGCAAATATATCATAAATATGTCAACTTAGTTCTAACTACTACTTATACAAAAACCAGAGTGATTTATTGAAATGCAAATACAGTATACATGTGCATATCATAAATGTGTCAAATATTTTTTGATGTTTTAAATATAACAACAGGTGTGTGCTATAGATATGTATGGTCCAACCTTTTTTTATTTTCAGGTTTTGATCTTAGCTTTTCTTTATTATTTCATCAAATCTATCGCACCTTCTCTCTAAATTTTAATGTGTTCTGCTTGAACCTTTTTAGCATATTTTCTTTTTACTGAACCTTCAACCCAGTATTTTTCTTGTTGTCATGATTCCTTTTTGGTTCAGCCCACTTGACATTGGTTCCTTATGACGATTTTCAGTCAATTATTTCGTGGTTTAATGTTTCAGTTTGTGAAAAATACTTTTATGGGATTCAACATTGGTACCTAGAGTTTGCTTTCATGGTTTGATATTATCATTTAACCCTTATGCTAGTGGTGTCTAATTTGGCCAATACAAAATGATGCAAAAAACCTGAAAAATTAACTGAAACCCTGCCACATGGGTACTCATCTGAGAATACTCGGTGAGAGCTTTCTAATGAATACCAACATGACAGGGTTTAGATGGTTTTCAAATATATTTGCGTCCTTGTGCTATGGACAAAAGTAGCCCCAGTATTGGAAGGGTTAAACATGTTGCCTAGGGGTTTACTACTGCCCAGTATGAGTCTACTGCTTACAGGTGTTGCCTGGGATTTAAGGGGCTTCTGGATTCAATTTATAAGGAAGCCGGAACATAATAAAGTTAACTATTATCATGTTAGGAGAAGAACAATTCATCCCTTAGGTTTTTACCTGATTTATAATGGAATTCATTTATCTATTATGGGTATTCTACTATTTAATCCATTTTCGTCTTACGCTGGCCTTGTTCCTAACTACAGGAATAGAAAATGGTTCATGATTTTAACCCTTCCAATACTGAGGCTACTTTCGTCCAAAGCACAAGGACGCAAAGATTTTTGAAAATCATCTAAACCCTGTCATGATGGTATTCATTGGATAGCTCTCACTGAGTACTCTCAAATGAGTACCCATTTGCTAGGGTTTCAGTCATTTTTCAGGGTTTTTGCATCTTCCTGCATTGGCCAGCACAGAAGGGTTAAAATCAACTCAATTATTTTCTATTGTTTAGCCGCTTGATGTTCGCTAACCAATCATGACTGTGATTAGCCAATTATATTATAGGTTGTTTCAGTGCTTCCGTAATCAATCAGAGCCTGAATACTGATCAGAAGTCATTTTGATTCAATTTCTGTCAAGACGGTCTAAATGCTAATCTACAGGCAGTCATGATCAGCCAATCAGAAGCCAAGAGTTTTATCATCTGACTTCAATTAGTACCGGTACTAATGAGAAGGGCGATTTGGGGTGTGGGTGTTCTTGAATACCCTAAATTGGATGAAGGCAATCATATTGACCTCCAAAAAAGGTATTTTGACTCTAAAGCATTACCCCCCCCCCCAAAAAAAAAAAATGTGATTATGTAGGGTTTAGCGTATCCTAGTTCATTCCAGCTCTATTAAACAAAGGTAATTTATCAAAATTGTTTTTGATAAAGCAATTATTGCAGAGCATAAAACAAGCATTATCAAGTCACTTGTGATATCCATCACCTAAAGAGCAGAGAAGCTTAGTAAGAGAGCCATTGCCAGAGGAACATAAAACAGCACTTTGTTAAGAGGAATCAATATATCTAATTCTTCTATAAAATTATGTCTACAGTGTCTGAAGAGAGCCTGCATGACTTACTATCTGACTTGGACAATTGCACCAAAATGGAAGTTTTGTTCTGTCTGTCTTATATATGTGTGTGTGTGTAAATATATATATATATATATATATATATATATATATATATATATATATATATATATATATATATATATATATATATATATATATATATATATATATATATATATACTGTAGAACACATATATGACGCGTGTCCCAAATATAGCGAATTGGGGAGTTTTGGCATCATTGCGTATCTTTATGTTAGCGACAGTAGCCGCCGCTAACGTACAGAAAGTACAAATAAAAAAGTACAGCGTTTTTATATATAGCGAAGCGGAACCACACGCTATGTACGCTATATATAAACAGACGCGTAAATTGTGTGTTCTACAGTATATATATATATATATATATATATATATATGTATATATATTGATAATATAATTCCTTACATGATGATAGATGGTTTGAAGTAACCCTTTAACACAATCATGTCTGTAGTATGCTAACAAAAAGACAGATTATAAGCGATGGAATTGCATGAATACTTGTATTCATTTTCTACTTAATCACATTGTAAATTTTGTTTCCTCAACAATTGTTATCTATTTATGTATGGCTACTTTTCCCATCGTTATTCCAACAAAGTAGTCACTCCCATTACTGCTATTGATTGGTTTTATTGTATCCAGCATTTGCCACAATCATACTAGTGTTATATACATTGTTACCCTATATTGGTACATGTTCCCCACCACTTAAAAATTTCAAAGTAAAAATCATGACTCATTTTCTTGAATTAACGTATTGTACCTGTTAATTCTATCTACACTACCGGTAGAATTTGTTGGAATAAAATCCATGGGCAGAAATAACATATCAAATGCAAGTGTTTGTTTCAGGAAGTGGTTTGCATATCAGCAAGATCAGGAAAAAAATGTATTTTTTCGCTAGAATAGAGTACTTTCTCATCTGTACTGGTATCTGGATATGCTAATACTGGTATCTTTAATATCACTTGAGTAAGATGAGCTGGTAAGACTGCCAGCCTGCAGTGCACGGGTGATAAATCAAGATATTGTGCTTATCATTCCACAGTGGCCATTTCATCATACCAACCACATCGTGTAGTACCGCTTGTGGCTGCACTGATCCATATGATGTGTAATATAAGAAGAAATGCATGATATGAAGGAGATGTTAGGTTGAGTTAGGTGATTTGACAGCAAGCTGACATACTCACTGCCTACAAACCTTGACAAATGAAGACGATACCAAGAAATTACTAGGAACACCAAGGATTAATTGTTTGGGATAAAAATGCCAGAATTTTCTAGGAAAAGTGTAATATTAGAAGGAATAGATGATATGAGTGAGATGTTAGGTTGAGTTAGGTGATTTGACAGCATGTTGTCATACTCATTGCTTACAAACCTTTCCAAATGAGGACGATACCAAGAAAGTACAAGAAACACCAAGGATTAATTGTGTCCGATAAATATGCCAGAATTTTCTAGGAAAAGTGTAAAACTAGAAGTAGTGGATGATATGAGTGAGATGTTAGGTTGAGTTAGGTGATTTGACAGCAAGCTGACATACTCATTGCTTACAAACCTTGACAAATGAGGACGATTAACCAAGAAAGTACAAGGAACACCAAGAATTAGTTATTTCCGATAAAATGCCAGGATTTTCTAGGAAAAGTGAAATACTAGAAGGAGTGGATGATATGCAGTAATTAATTGTCAGACTGTCATATATATTAAGGGATTTGACGTCAGAAAGGCACAATCACTCTTAACTCTTCTCTTATGAACAACCCCTCTTTTAACCACTAATATGCCACATTTTCCCCTGTCAGATGGAAGGTCCTATGTGATCACTGGGAGTGAGTATAATTTAACAGAGCCTTGCACATTCATAGACTGCAATTGCAACCCCTGTAGTAGAAACAGGTCAGGTCAATGTTTCAATTTCCATGGTCTGACCACTGCAGTCAGTAGGTGAGATCGACTGCAGTGGCAGATCTGTGGTTTTCTGCCATGGTATGATATTAATATGGGTTAGTTATGTGGTGGTCACTAGGTAGTGTGGTTAGTATTTTTTCTCAAAAGGGCTATAATATATATATACAGTCAAACTTGCCTCAACGACCACTTCTCTTAAACGACCACTTGCCTTGAACGACCGTTACAAATCCCCCCAAGGCTATTCCCTCGCTCAGACCCTCAACCCCTTCTTAAGAGACCACCTCTTTAAAAGACCACTTTTGACATTTCCCTTGAGCTTAGTAGAGGTTTGACTGTATATATATAAGTAATACATCTATTTGTCTCTCAATCTCAATACCCCACTCTTCTTTTTGTTCTCTCTCATTCCCACCACCATGGCCACAGGTCATTCTCTCTCTCTCTCTCTCTCTCTCTCTCTCTCTCTCTCTCTCTCTCTCTCTCTCTCCTCTCTCTCTCTCTCTCTCTCTCTCTCTCTCTCTCTCTCTCTCTCTCTCTCTCTCTCTCTCTCTCTCTCTCTCTCTCTCTCTCTCTCTCTCTCTCTCTCTCTCTCTCTCTCTCTCTCTCATAGCATCAAAGTGTCTACAGTCAAAACATGTCTGGCGTAATTGTCTGCGCCTCACTGGGTTGATACCTCTGATGCCCATTCCAAGGAAATTCCCACATGATACTTTATAAAAACCTGATACCTGTGCATTGATAGTTCATCATGCTTATATGTAATATGAAGTGACTGTAATTCACCAGGGAGGACTGGTGTTTTGGCTCATGAGTGATTAATTCTTATAAGCTTTGTGGTTTTAGCGCAATCAAAGGATATTTGTACTAGATGATACATAAATGATTGCATATGATAGACAAAAGAGAAAATAATATCATATCAGTGAGTGATAAATCAGATATGATTAATTAATGATAGAATAATTCCATATGCTAATGTGACAATCCGTCATATATTGTGATATAGAAACTCATTATTCTGATCTAGAAATGTATATGATAAATGTCAAGTGTACATACAAAGAGCAAAGATATAAAGTTTTTTGAAAGCAGTAAAGGTTTTGAAAACCATCTAAACCCTTTCATGTTGGTATTCATTGGATAGCTCTCACTGATTGCTCTCAGATGAGTACCCCATGTACCAGGGTTTCAGTCATTTTAAAGGTTTTTTGCATGATTTCCTATTGGCCAAATTAACCATCAGCAGCATAAGGGTTAACAAAATTCTATATTTATTCAACCACCTGGTATATTTATTCAACCACCTGGGGTCTAGCAGCCACCACAGGCCCATCATAGGACTGCCACATGTTTCCCAGTCATGACCAATGTTTGAAACATGTGCATTGAAATGCCATGCTGCTGATGGCTACTCTGGCCAATACAACAATGATGCAAAAAATCTTGAAAAATGATTGAAACCCTGGCAAATGGGTACTTATCTGAGTGTTCTCCCGGGAGAACTATCCAATGAATACCAACATGACTGGGTTTAGATGGTTCTCAAAAATCTTTGCTTCTGTGCGCTTTGGACAAAAGTAGGCTTTTCGTAAACCAGCTTCCATCATGGGCACTTTTATGATGGTATCATGGCATGCTGCTGCTGCTGGTGACATACAAAATGATGTAAAAAATTTGGAAAATTACTGAAACCTTGGCACATGGGTACTCATCTAAGGGTACTCAGCAAGAGCTATCCAATGAATACCAACATGACAGGGTTTTATATGTTAATCAAAAATTTGCGTCCTTGTTCTTTGGGCAAAAGTACTCAGAGCCTTGGCATTGGAAGGGTTAAAAGGTTTTTTCTGCAAATAAATCAGTCATAAATATACATCTATTCATTCTCTGAATGGAATTGAAAGGCATGTGTAAAAAGGGGTTTCAAAATAAAATGAATACAGATTTGCCGAAAGTATTCCTTGAGCCTAGCGGTTCCAGTGTTCACGATAAATGCGGTGCTCTCTTCTCCCCTCCTTGCAGTGGAGATTGGATTTTTTGTTGATTACCTGTCAATGTCGGGTTGATAGCCTCTGGCTGTATTGTTCGTATTTGGCAAGCTGGCAGTATAATGGAACTCCCCAGGAAAGGAGGAAGTAAAGAGAGAGGGCTGATATCCGGCAGGACGCTTAGGTTTCAAATAAACTGTTGATACGTCAGCAGCGATTGCGACTAATGGAATTAACCAAATTGGGAAAAATAAGAGCTACTGCCATTGTTGTACATATTACAATAGCCTATTGTTTCTGTAACGTAAATATCTGGCATTGTGTTGATAGTGCTTATTATCTAATGGTGTTTTTAATTTGTAATCAGTGATTTTTTCAAGATCTACCTCAATATTGAGCTTCCATAACTCGATTGATTAAAATCAAAAAAGTTGGTAAAATGTATGATTAATTGTCTCTCCTTTGTGGGGAATGTATGGATGGAAGAGGTACTTTACCGTTATTGCACCTTTGCGCTCTCGCTGTTCAGTTTGCTTAGACGTTTGCCGCAAGTGAAAAGATCATTAATTGGTCAATAGTATGATCATGAGGCAAATATGAACAATGAGAGCGCGAAGGAACTGCTGAAATGGTGGAATTCAGTGCTGGGCATTCCCTCGCTAACCATGAAAAATAGGGGCGGGTGCGCTTAATCGGGACCATGGGCTTAATCAGGCGAATACGGTAACTTTGGAATGACGCCTTAATTCACATACTATTTAAAGGAGAGTTGTAGATATACTTTTAATGAACAACTCCCCATCAAATATGTTCTAAATACTTTTTTGTTAGAGAGTTATCACCAAAATAGTCAGCCGGTTATGGCTGCAATGGGCATGAATGTGTTAACACCTTTTTTGTTTTGTTTTGTTTTGTTTTGTTTTGTTTTTCTCCGCCGGCCACTTAGCTCTTTGTTGAGAAACAAATTATCCTGGATTGATAATGTTTAAGCAATTTGCCAGCATTCTAATTATATACCAATCATATAATTATGTAAATGTAATTATTGACCAAGGAAAGTGGGACTTCTATCTATTTGTATCAAGAGATGATACACTGCTGGCATCTGAGATCCCCACTCAATACCCTATTTTCCAGAAGTCTTTGAATTTTAGTTTTAAATGAACTAAAAAATCTAACCTTTGAAATATTTTCAAAAATGTTTGGTTGCCATTTTATTTTTTAAGTATCATGGATGATATTTTTAAAGAACTTTTGAGGCGTGTGAATAGGTAATGAAATGAACCAAATGTGTCTGTCATAGATAGACACTACGTCCTGGCACTTCTAAAGATGATTGAGGGTTGAATAGGGAACAGGTCAAGAAATGTATTTTTGTCAAGAAAAGAAAATTCCCAGACATTTTAACTCATTAATGCTTAAGAGTTCCGCCAGAAAATGTTGTCTGGATCTACAATACTTCTAAATAAAGAATGATCATACAAAACGTTTGAAGGAAAGTTGATGATAGTGTTCTAATTAATGCTTCTCCTTCAATTATTTTCCTATGCTATTTATGCTTTTGCAGATTTTGTCTAATTTGTCAGGCTGCTTTTGGCTGCTGCTAGCATTAATGGGTTAAATTAGGGGGTGAATGGGTTAAGATATGTACAGGATATTTCTGTGCTGAAAAGACAGAATTCCCTGTTGACAACAGACTAGCGTGTTTGCTGTCTACAGGCAGTCTGTACTCCACAGAGACAGCTTTAACGCTGAGTGACCTTGATAAGTGCGCAAGGTGAAAGCTAGTCCAGCACGTTCAGCAGGTATTACCTGTCAATTAGGGCCTAATTAGTTATTTATTACCTGTCCACCTTAACCTGCAGACAGTCAGGTGCCTGTAATGGCACCATAACACAGGTAACTCAGTCAATGGCCTCCATAGGAGAAAAGCTAATAAATTATTGCATGCTGCGTCACAGGTTCTTGCTTTACCAAGAGGCACCTGCAGTGCTAACCGAATGCAGCCAGGATCTCCCAGGAAGTCCTGGCATTTTCCAGCATTATCCTAGGAATTCCAGGGACTTTCCAGAACCAGAAACCCTTAATGATCAAATGCAGCTAAGATTTCCCAGGAAATCCTGGCATTTTCCAGCATTATCTCAGGAGTTCCTGGGTATTCCCAGTTCCACTTGGCCAGTTTGGCCCTTTTTGGTCAGTTGACCCATTTGGCCCTTTTTGCCAGTTGGCCTGCATGGCTATTTTTTATTTGGCCAGCAAGCCCGCTCGACACAGCTAGCCCATATGGGCATTAGGCCCTTTTTAGTTATTTGGCACAGTTGGCTTTGCCTATTTTGCATGTTTGGCCCAGTTGGCTTGATCAGGTTGACCTGTTTGGCCTGGTGTCAGCCAATCAGTATGTCTTTGCCCAGCATAGTGAAATTTGAATCTTACTCAAATCAGAATGTTAACTAATTGACTCCGCACTGCATATCCCTCCACGCATGTGAGGGCAGATTATTGATGTCATCTGATGGCAGTCTTGCCACCTCTCACTCAAATCTCGCAAGATTCTAGCATGATTTGATCATTTTTATTATCATTATTATTTTTATTATTATTATTATTATTATTATTATTATTATTATTATTATTATTATTATTATTGTTATTATCATTATAATTATTATTATTAGTATCATTATTATCATTATTGTTATCATTATTATTATCATTATTATTGGTTTATTATTATTATTGTTATCGTTTTTACCACTACTACTACTAGTAATACTACTACTACTACTACTAGTAATACTACCTCTACTACTATCATTTATTATCAGCATCGTCATCATCATCATCATCATCATCATCATCATCATCATCATCATCATCTTTGACTACTAAAGATGCAGTACCCCAGTCTAAAATTTGTATTTTAGTATATCTGAGAGTTGGTATATCCAGAAGTCTCCAAGTCTCCATTTCCCAGGTTGTCTATGCCGTCCCCTATGCCCCAGCAGCAGGGCATGTGACTGCGGCGGCCAGTACTATAGCTGCCTTTATTGGCAGCAATCTAATCTAATTGATCCTAACACAGATTTCCGCGTTCCCTAATACCCTAAATAGAATTATTGCCACATCTCATCATTTATATTGTATGAACTTGTAGCATTTAGTGTAATTGTATTTCCATCGTGCCGCAACATTGAGGCGTTTCTGGTAACAACATGCATTCCAGAAAAAACAATTCATTACCTAATGCTGAACCCTTCTAATGCTGAGGCTACTTTCGTCCACAACACAAGGATACAAGGAATTTTGATAACCATCCAAACCCTGTCATATGTTGGTATTCATTAGAAAGCTCTCATTGAATACTCTCAGATGAGTACTCATGTACCACGGTTTCTTTCATTTTTCAGCTTTTTTGCATCATTTTGTATTGGCAAAATTAGCCACCAGCAGCATAAGGGTTAACCCATTCATGCTCAAATTACCCTTTGTGAAGTGTCGTCTGGTTTTCTGACACTTGAGAATATTAACTAGGGAATAAAGTATGACTTTGCTAAACATTTTAAGGAGAGATGTTTGTCCAGTTTCGATCAAGATGTTTGACTTGAATCAATTTTCTGCTTTGGTAGTAAAGATATAACCAGGAGTAAGATAAGAAAATTGAAAACCCAAACAAATTTTCTTTTGAATACTGTAGTATAAGAAATGATTCCGAGAATGTAATTAATCCAAATTTTCTGATTTAGAAAATCTCGGTATAATCAAATTCGAATTAAAACCTGCCCCCATCTTTATTAATGTGTAAACTGACTGTTCGGTAAAATCAAATTCGGAAAGGCCATTTTTGGTTAAATCGGGTATATTTGCACCCCAGAATAATTTCCTATTCTACAGTACTTTGTGAATTCCAAATATTTCTTAATTTTTATGATTAAGTTGAACATGGACCTTGAGCAGTGTTAAGATGTGTCAAACTGTTGCAATACATTGGATGGATTGACAATGGAGGAGGACCCTGTCAACGATTATCATGAAAATTGCTTGTCATACTTTATCATACTTTTTTCAGGCTATAACGAAGTAGCTCCAAATTGAATTAGGTTTATGAATTAGACTTGATTTATTCTGGGACAAATATCCAATACATACCTCATTGCTGTCATTATTATGAATTATTGTGCTATGTGAGGTAATGAAATCCATATTTCTTAGTGATTTATTATGATTATATATGATAAGGGTAAAATGTCTGCATTATATTCTTTTAGTGGCATATTTGAACTGTTTTGATGGCAGCTACAACAGTACCCCTTCTGATTTATGCAATACATCTACCAGTTAGAGGGAAAAGGGGAATTTAGAATTTTGTTTACCCTCATTTTTCTGCCATACTTAAAGGCTTAATTATGATTATCCAGGTGTTAGTGGTGGAGGGGACTGGAGTACTCTTGGAAAACACTAAAGCAACCTCCCCTGTTGAATATTATTAGTAATCCTCATTGTGAAAATGGTATATGGCAAGATGTCTGCGAGAAGCCAGCGTTACAGCTGGCTCAAATCAAACATCGGCTGTATACCATTTTCACAGAAAGGATAACAAAGTTACCATCAACCTAGCAGCTAAAAACAATTTCTATTGGGTTGCGATCAGCTGTGGCCGCCATTTTCAAATCCTTCTGTTGCTATGGTATGCCAAACAATGATTACCATAGCACTACCAAAAGTAGTATAAATTTTGGGGTTCTAACAATGAACATTGTGAATCGCATTGTTAGGATCTTAATACAGGATTAATATTGGGCTCCTAACATTGACAATTGTTAAATCAATGTTAGAAGCCCAATTAAGCCTAATGCAACAAACCCACTAGGGAATGAATCCAATCCTAATATAAGTCGCATCATTGAAGTTATTGACTCCCATTCTTTGCTGCCATACTTCAACCATTTGGCGAGGAATTAAATGAATACATTAAAAGTATTTGATTCATGTACCCATCAACCAGTCATCTGCCAGTGACTGGTATTGAGCTGTTGCCCGGGCATGCGGTTGACATAAGTGGGTTCACACATTTATGGCCCACTAAGCATATCATTGACATGTGATGGTATTTACTGTATACTGTGGTAATTTTGTGTGTATAAAGTAATGTGCTTGGCAGGCAGCTGCCTTTGATGCACTCACAGAGTTTGATTCTTGCATACAGGTGTTGAATGGCTAGCTGTCATGTCATAGTGTTGTATGATACTAGCATAAGGATCGGATGTCCAAATAATGGTGTACAGTTTGATTAATGCAGACTCCAGTGGTGTGCAAAGTTCGCATTAATCAAACTACCGCTATATTCACACTATATAGTATGCCCTACTCAGGCACCCAGGTGGAAATGGGGCACGTAAAATGCCCAGTTTGCCTGCACATTTAATGCAGGAATTAAATGCCTTTACTGTTGTTGCATAAGGAGAACGTAGCATCTCTGATGAATTAGAATTTTTTATTTCATTTTTCATCACTGTTTCTGCCATATTGCGGCTAAGTCATGAGTAGCCATTTGTAACTGGCGGAGGAAACCAGAGTATCCGGCAAAAACCATCGCAAACAAGTCACTGGCAACTTTAACACTTCCACCAACCCAGATATAAAACCACGCAATTCAGAGCTATTAGTCAGTGGCAATGCCTTAGACCACATGTCCATCAAGGCAGGCCCTCAGTGGTGAGAGACAGCGAGCAGTCAGTGGCAATGCCTAAGACCACTTGGCCATCGAGGCAGACCCTCAGTGGTGAGAGACAGCAAGCAGTCAGTGGCAATGCCTTAGACCACATGTCCATCAAGGCAGGCCCTCAGTGGTGAGAGACAGCGAGCAGTCAGTGGCAACTCCCAAGACCACTTGGCCATCAAGGCAGACCCTCAGTGGTGAGAGACAGCAAGCAGTCAGTGGCAATGCCTAAGACCACTTGGCCATCGAGGCAGACCCTCAGTGGTGAGAGACAGCAAGCAGTCAGTGGCAATGCCTTAGACCACTCAGCCATCAAGGCAGGCCCTCAGTGGTGAGAGACAGCGAGCAGTCAGTGGCAATGCCTTAGACCACATGTCCATCTAGGCAGGCCCTCAGTGGCGAGAGACAGCTAACAGTCAGTGGCAACACCTTAGACCACTCAGCCATCAAGGCAGGCCCTCAGTGGTGAGAGACAGCTAACAGTCAGCGGCAATGCCTTAGTCCACATGGCCATCGCGGCAGGCCCTCAGTGGTGAGAGACAGCTAACAATCAGTGGCAAAGCCTTAGACCACATGGCCATCGAGGCAGGCCCCCTGATGGATTAGCGATGTTGCAATGAAAGGCTGAATAAATGTCCTCTTGATCGAGTCTGGTGTATTATTCATCAGAGCTGCCAGTGGAGGAAGGCCGCATACATTTTGCATAGAGAGCGGATTCACTCAGTTAAATTGACATCAACAACATGTTGACGCTGCCTGCAACCTCAGGTGCCAAATCCACGTAATATTTTCCCTCAAGATCGATGCCTCACATTTTGAGTTAACCCTTTATTGCCAGTTGCACTGATAAAAGCCAGACTATTTTGGTAGATAAAAGTAAGAAAAGCGGAGCTTACAGATTAAAAAAACAAAAATTTTCTTTAATGATAGATTAAAAAAACATTAACACATTCTTCAATGATCAATCAAGTATTTGAATATTGAGTGCAAGAATGTTTTATTGCCCAATAAGGTTGTTCTACTTTTCTGTTTATTGATTGGTATTGGATTGAAGGGAAACTGATCTCATTCTATTGTTTGCTAAGTTCACAACGTGGTCCTGCATCCTAGGGATATCTTAGCAACAACAGTAAGGCTGCCTTTAACCCTTATGCTGGTGGTGGCTAATTTTGCCAATACAAAAGGATGCAAAAAAGCTGAAAAATGACTGAAACCCTGGCATATGGGTACTCATCCGAGAGTACTCAGTGGGAGCTTTCTAATGAGTACCAACATGACATGGTTTAGATGTTTTTCAGAGATTTTTGCTATCTTGTGCATTGCACAAAAGTAGCCCTAGCATTGGAAGGGTTAAGTAGCCAAGTGGTCTTTGCATTGCACATTGATTCTGGGCTCTCTTGCACCATGGCCTTCAAGATTCAGGGTTTAAATGTTGCTCAAGGCATGTGAGAAAGTAGTTGGTGACCAAATTAAGGTGAGTCACTGTTTTTTGGGGGGTTTCTTTCAGGTATTTTCTTTCTCTTTAGATCATAATTCAACAAAACAATATCAAAGACAGTATTGATTTTGTTTATTTAAGGAAATATGGAATGAACTTAAAACTTTTTCATTTCTTATTTGCCATTAACTACAAAATTGTGATTGCCCAGTAGTAAAAAGTGCCTACAACAGTGTAGAAAAATAATGACTTATCCTTGGTCACTGTCAACTTTCTTGCATGCCTTAATTGGGACTCAATAAGATCCCATCCTTACTAAATCTAGCTTCGAATACCAGGGAATTCTAAGGATTTTTCTGGGAAAATTCCAGGAACTCCCAGAAATTCTAGTTACTTACGGTAAAGTCAAGTTTAGTGAGTTCATTCATACCTGTGGTGGCAAATATGCCCTGATTATTTTGTTTACATCTTAGTGATCAGAACATTATTCATAAAAGCAATTTTGTATTAATCAATCTTGAAATATTGCCCCAAGTCAATTACAATAGGATCTTTGAAGATATTTAATAAATGTATTCACAACCGTGGTGCCCAAAAATGCCCGTATTATTTTTGCCATGTCTTAATAATCATAGCATTTTTAGATAGCATTTTTAGAAAAACAATTAAAGGAGAAATATTGAAAAGAATCCAGTCTACAATTTTTTTCCAAATATTTTTAAAAAGTTTGCTTACTTCCAAAGATATTTTAGAAAGTATCATAGATCCAGACGACAAATGTCAACAAATACTTTAGGTAAGAATGGGTTAACAAAAGGTTTGCTACAATAGTATCAAAGCACTTCTCACAGCCTAGGACTGAGTTCAGTGAAGATATACAGTGTTGAAAGACATGTCCTAGAAAAAGCAATTGAGTGTACAAAGTTAATCAATAGAGTAAATAGAGTATTTTCCCCACAGCCCCTGTAAGTAGAATGCTTAAGTTCCCTGAAAAACAGGAATGCAATTTCGCGCTACAAGTTGAGCTTAATGAGAGAAGATTGGAATTTATGTGATGGTGTGATACGTCTTAATTGAAAGATTTAAGGCACTAATAGCGTTTAACTCATTTAGTAGTGCCGGGCCTAGGAGATTCTTTGCTATTTTTTTTTCTTTACGATAGACCTCCACATAGAGGTTTACTTGTTTATCTATTTCATTTTTCATTCTGTTTACTAATACAGATTGATGCATGTACTTCCCCCCAGAAGAAGTAAGAAAAGCGAAATCACATACCTTTCGTCTTGCCGTGTCTGCAAACCAGCGCTGAATTCCGCAATTTCAGCAGTTCCTTCGCGCTCTGTAGCTGCAAACGTCTAAGCAAACTGAACAGCAAGAGCGCAAAGGTGAAATAACGGCCAATACTCTCTGATCGGCAATCATTGAGGTGTCCGGTAAAACGGAAGATCGCCAACACCCCTACTTCAGAAAAAATTTCACAACCTCTACCTGCACCGTGCGCTTAATCAGAAGAATATGGTATTACCCTTGTTGAACACAAACACAGACTACACAATCAATGTATACACAATACATGGGAGTAATTAAATGCTAGATTTATCATCACTTATGTTATGATGATAATGACACATTTAGTGCTTAATAGAATTGCTCCATTTTTCATTTAATAGATAGAAGCAATGTGTTAGAAACAGTATCATACTATCCCTTGAAAAATACCCATTATTGGTAATATTTCTTACTATTTTTACCATTTTTACTATTTTACAATTGTTATTACTATCATGTACATGATATTTACCTAAAGATACTAAATGAGTTATTCACACATATATTTCTCATCTGCTTGCTGTGATATCTCTGGAACTATTTCCTCATTTTGAGAAACCGTATCTTTTATTGACTTAGATCTTTATCATTGATTAAGTTTTTCCAAAAAGCAAAAAAAAAAAATTAAGAAAAATGTAAGATTCTCAATTAGTCTAGCAGGCAAATACTCAAAAGGCTCGAAAAAGCGAGTTAAAGTACCCCACCGAGTAGCTCTTTTTTATTGGTCTCAATAGAAAGGGGAGTATCTGGGATCTATGAAATTACCATGCCACCATTTGGGATATCTAAGGTCTGGCTTTAAGGTCTATCTTCCCCTCCCAGCTATGAAGAATTGTCCGTGATACGAGGAAAATTAAACATCCCATTGAGTCGCAGATGCCGATGCAGGATGAATCCCTACAGAGGTCAAAGGTCAGCCATCCCATTAGTTTCAGCGAGACAATCAGTAGCACAGATCTACCCCGTGTTGACACGAGGACCTGGGAAAACACCACACAGGAAACAGAGATCTCGCTGTATCTAAAACCAAATAATGATTCCATTTGCAAGACGATCTATGAATTCTTATCTAGAGCCCCAAGTCTCCCTCTGAATCAAGAGGAAAGTCTGAGTGTGCCACAGTGGGATTAAGATGCCAGGAAAAACATATCACATGATTGATTGTGGGTATTTAGTGCTATGGGAATTAAATGAGTAAATGAGTGGCGGTTCAATTCAGAGTTCTCTCTGGCAACAAATATGAAAAGGAAAGCTTTTACAGACTCCATATCAATCAAACGTCTGGAGGGTTTTCCCTTTCTGACACACAATAAACATGGCGAGTAACTTCAGGTTTCAGTCAATTTAGCCCAAGTCTTGTGATGATGGTATATCTTACAGTGAGAAGGGACCTAGCTTAACCCTTATGCTGCTGGTGGCTAATTTGGCCAATGCAAAATGAGGCAAAAAATTACTAAAATCCTGGCACATGGGTATAATCACATGATTGTACTCAGTGAGAGCTATCCAATGAATACCAACATGACAGGATTTAGATGGTTACCAAAATTGTATGCATTCTTGTGCTTTGGACAAAAGTAGCCTGGTTAAGCATTGGGTCAGGCTTAAGGACCTGTCCTGCCTGTCTTTTGGACTGGCAGTTTCATGAAAACCTCCTTTCTAGGCAGGCAAACTTTTCCATATGGAATTTCAATTTTGACTTTTTGGAGGTAGTAACCAAATACTTTCCTAACAAAACATTTTATAGGACATTGCTGATGTGTAAATGCCTTTTTGACACAGTAAGCATTTATGTGTAATTGGTATAAGGATTTGAAGTAGATTTGTAGCAAATTAAGAATTATTTTGGAACTGCTGTTTTGGACAGGCATTTTAGATATCCTGGCTAAGACCCTGACATTGAGTAATGGAGTAGAGATTAACCATGTCATGAAAAGAGTATAAGCTTAATCCCTTATATCTCTTTATGGGATATGGGATTACTGTGCCATACCCTGAAGGAGGTTGGATTCTGATAAGCATTTCTCCTTTAAATGTTTACCAAATGATACTTTTATTGAAAAGATATCACCTGAATATTTTGGGTGGCTACAGATAAGAAATTGGATTCAACCCTTAACACCCAAAGGGATCAGAGGGTGACAGATTAGCTCATTGACAGTATGTACAAATAAAAGCAATTTATCAAAAGGTTCCTTAGAATATATTACTTAACTTTTATACACTTTTCAATAATTTTTAACTCATCCATGGTTAACATTTTATAATGTGGTCTGGATGCATGGTACTTATTAGAATAACTAGTTGGTAATGCATAAATTCACAAATTGTTTGAAGAAGAGTCATATTATATGTTCAAGTTTCATTAAAGATTTCTTCTAATTTTTAGTTTTTTCTGAAAAAGAAGAGAGTGAGAAAGATATCACCAGAGGGGAGGATACTTTTGTCCAAAGCACAAGGACGCAAAGTTTTCTGAAAACCATCTAAACCCTGTCATGTTGGTATTCATTGGATAGCTCATACTGAGTACTCCCAGATGAGTATCCAGGTGCCAGTATTTCAGTCATTTTTCAGGTTTTTTGCATCATTTTGTATTGGCCAAATTGGGCACCAGCAGCATAAGGGTTAATCAGTCATTTTATCGATGCAGGGAAGCCCATTTGCATCTGGCGTGCATACATTGTCTGATAACATTGAATGTAACTCATCAAATAGACTTTGAATAAAACTCATCAAATAGAGTGATAGCTCATAAAATATTGATAATATATTGTCAAAACCAAAAGGAACAACATTCCATTCAGAATATTGCTATGTATCCAAACAAAGGGTATATTCCAGAATGAGTGAATGGGTTTCAGATGTTTGCATTTCATCAAGGCATCTAAACAGTGTTCTGTGCAGTAATGTGATAGTATAATGGGTGTGCACTCTCTGCACTCTGCTTAACCCAATAATGCCTGTATTTAAATGTAAAAAAATACCATGAACAGTTTAGCGATTTCCTCTTTACCATAGCAGTTTTTGGCAAATGTTTCATGGAGGAGATTTTATTACCTTCCCTGAAAGCTGTATGACGTCTAAAGCTTGCCACTGACGGCTTGCTGTCTCTCACCACCGTAGGGCCTGCCCTGATAGCTGTGTGGTCTAAAGTGTTGCCACTGTCTCTCGATCACCACTGGCACGGGCATGTGAAAAGTTGCCCGTAACTTTGGGCTAGGTGTTGGTTAATTTGCCAGGTTTCTGCAGTTTCCTTTATCACTTAAACTTGGCTAGTCATGGCTTAACCCCAACATGGCAAAAAGGTGACAAAAGCATAAGTCCATAATTCCAAACAGATAGAGGAACTAAAATTGAAATCCCATGCTATTTTTTGTGGCATTAATTGAAAATTATTTTGAAAAGTATCATAAACCTAGATACCTGATGCACTCTTGTGAAGGAGAGCTCTTAGCGTGAATTGGTTTATTGAGACACTTTTAACACCAGTAAATCCGGACCTCTCCCTGAAGACATCATCCAGACCACTAGTCTGACAATTTACTCACCGCTTCTTCACTTATTGGGTAAAAACGTCTCTTTGCGTTGGCATCAACCAGGCATACTTCAGCGGTTAGAATGACTGCATTATCTCAAGGGTGGTGATGTCATTTTATTGGGCTAAAATGATGAAAGAAAACAGGGCTAAGGAGTGTCGTAGGTTGAAATTGAAGTTTCATTAAGATTTCTTCAATTATTTTCTGAAAAATGCATTAGGGAATAATAGATGTTAACCATGATATTAATGAGTCGTTAAATAGATGAACATGCATGTAAGCCCATTTGCATCTGAGGTGCACATATTGTCCAATATCATTGAATATAACCAAAGGTGGATGATACTAATACTTATATTATCCATCTTTGGTATAACGGATCAAAGAGACTTTGAATAAAACTCATCAAATATAGTTATAGTTGATAAATATTCAATAACATATTGTCAAACCCAAAAGGAACAAGAAAGTTCCATTCAAAATATTTCTTTGTAATATAGATATTTCCTACTGCATCAGACAAAGGGTGTATGGTCTTGAATAAGTAAATGGGTTAAGGTGTTTGTATTTCACCAAGGCATCTGGACAGTGTTATGTGAGATAATGTGATAGTGATGGTCTAAAATGGCCTTTAATACTGATGAGGCTTATATAATGGTCATTGCATTCCACCTAACCCTTATGCTGCTGGCTGCTAATTTTACAATACAAAATGATGCAAAAAAAGCTTAAAGTGACTGAAACCTTGGCATATGGTTACTCATCTGAGGGTAATCAGTCACAGCTATCAACATGACAGAGTTTAGGTGATTTCCGAAATCTTTGCATCCCTGTACTTTGGACGCAATAATGAGAAGCTTTACCATTGGAAGGGTTAACCTACTCATGTAGTGCCAAAAAGTCCTAAATAATTTTGTGATAACTTTTTGAACCAATCATTTTTGGAAAAAACTTGAAGAGGAACTGTAAATCTTAACTAAACCAACAACTCTCCTCTGAATACTTTTTGAAAAAAACTCAAATCGAAAACTGTTTTAAAAAGTATCATATATCTAGATACCACTCTTGTGAAGGAGAGCTCTTAGCGTGAATGGGTTTAATGAGACACTTTTAACACCAGTAAATCAGGGCCTCTCCCTGAAGACATCATCCAGACCACTAGTCTGACAATTTACTCACCGCTTCTTCACTTATTGGGTAAAAACGTCTCTCTGTGTTGGCATCAACCAGGCATACTTCAGCGGGGTGAACAACTGCACTATCTCAAGGGCGTTGAAGTCATTTTATTGTGCTAAAATGATGAAAGAAAACAGGGCCAAAGTGTCCCCCAGCTCTCAGTAGAAAGAGCTTAGAGTACCCATGAATTCCTAATGTCAGCCTAGGAAAATGACAAGATTATACTGAGAAGTCTCAGCCATATATTGTGAGGAATTGTATCTCTTTTTAAGTTTTGATATTTTATTAAGAAATTTATTCTAATTTCTTGGGGATGGGCAAATTACTTTACAAATTCTATTAATTTTTAACCAGAATATCAAAATATCGTACAATTTTTTTCTTTCTCTGTATTTCTTTAAGTTAGTTGACCATCAAGTATTAGACAACGTTGCAACTATTAAATTTCACAATAAAAGATTTATACACTTTTCATATTTCCCCATTTATATCTTGTGTTATTTTGCAATCTGCATTCAGCGTATGACCATGCATTTTCTTTTACATTTCTCTATTAATAATTTCTATAATAGCTGTCCGTAGCTGAATGACTAAGTGTATTACCATGCATTTTTTATCTTTCTCTGTTAATAATTCCTATAATAGCTGTCTGTAGCGCTATTTCTGAGTAATGGAAAGCAGGTGTAATAACAGTAATCAGTGCCAGGTATCGTCCTCTCAGCCTCATTACTCACAAGATCATCGTATCCTGGAGCAGGGGACTACTTCACTAAATCCTCCTCAACTGCCAATAATGGGCCCCACAGGGACAGGCGTGGATTTGTAATTTCCTTAATGTTCACAATTTGATACCTGTTCTTTCATAATCCATTCAGGTTTAAGAGTCGACTCCCTCCTGAAATCACTGTCTATAACAAAGGTATTTGTAAAAATAACTTAGGAATAAAGCTGGAATTCATTAAACTGTTTGAAGGAAAATTTCCAATTTCAATTCAGAGGAACAATCCCCCTTCAAATGTTTTCCAAATATGCTTTTGTAAGAGAGTAATCTTGTAAATGGTATTTTTTTTTTATTGTGACAGGCATGGATGAGCTATTATTAGGCTTGGTTATAGTTTCATTCTTGACATGAAGTTAGACTTGGAATAATGATGCTTTTGGAAGTGAATTTGAAATAAAACATGGTTTCACATAAAACATGTAGGTTTTTTTGAACATTCAATACTTCTTAAATGTTATCATTTCGGGATCTATAAATGTTTTGCAAGATTAGCTTTTATCAGAAAAGTGTACCCAAAATAGTCAGGCCCTATGTATGGGGTGCTACTAGATAAGAATTAAATAAACTTCATGCAGGATTAGATGGGCTCGAAGCCTCCTTTCACTCAGTCCTGCTTTGATTTAATTCTGTTCAAATCTAGCATGTCTGATTTCATCAATACTAGGGAATCATGCATTGTAGGAGAAACAATTTCTTTAGAAGTAGGAGCCTCATTTATGAAACTCCATTCATATTCATGGGCTCTTGTTAAATATCTAATCTGGAGTTGGTTCATAATTTGTCAGGAGTATCCATATCTCTAGTAGTAGGAGAATCATTTATGAAATACATTTCATATCCATCCTTTCTTGTCTCATTTAATCTAAGGGAGGTTCATGAATTGTCAAAAGGAAAAAAGTGTCTCTTTTAGTAGTAGCAGCTGCATTTATGGACTTTATCTCATATCTTTAAGTTCTTGTTTTATCTCGGAAGGCTTCATAAATTGTCAAAAGGAGAAACTGTTTCTTTAGTATCGATAGCTACATTTATGTTATTCATTTCATATCCATCAGTTCTTGTCTTATCTAGGGAGGGTTCATAAATTGTCAAAAGGAGAAACAGGTGTTTCTTTAGTATCGATAGCTACATTTGTGCAATTCATATCATATCTATCAGTTTAGGGTTCATAAATTGTCAAAAGGAGAGACTGTAGTAGGAGCTGCATTTATGAAATTCATCTCATATCCATCAGTCTAGCCTCTGACTGGTCTCTCCTCCCACACTTAGCTGTATATCACTAACATATGGACAGGAGCTGCCTTTATGAAATTCATTGTATCTATCTATCTATCGTAGCCTGAGATAGAATTGGTACGGGTCACGCGCACCCTATCAAACAGCGCCCCAGATGCCAGGCCTGGACCAAAAGGGAGGTCATATTGAGGAGTTGAGGAGGTAGATAAGATGCTAGAGTAAAGGTCGATTCCATATGGTTAGATTTCTTTATCTTCATCCTCTGTCATATCTAAGGAGGTTCATAAATTGTCAAAAAGAGAAACTATTTTTTCAGTAGTAGGTGATGCATTCATGAAATTCATCTCATATCCATCTGTTGGACAGGAGCTGCCATTATGAAATTCATTGTTTATCCATGTGTCGTAGCCTCTCTTGTCCCTCCTCCCACACTTAGCTGTACATCATGAACAAATGGACAGGTTGAGCACCCTTGGCTCTCATGGCTGTTTTCAATTTCCTCCACTGAATACTCAGCTGGCTACATGGCTCAATGGCCCATGCCTAGGGCTCAGTGCTGAAAGCTTCTTTAACCCATGAAATGCTGTCAGGCTACTTTCGTCCAAAGCACAAGAACGCAAAGATTTTTGAAAACCTTCTAAACCCTGTCATTTTGGTACTCATTGGTTAGCTCTCGCTGAGTGCTCTCAGATGAGTACCCATTTGCCAGGGTTTCAGTCATTTTTCAGGTTTTTTGCATCATTTTGTATTGGCCAAATTAGCTACCAGCAGTAAAAGGGTAAGCTTAGAGCTCATGAAAAGTGTCGTCTGCTTCTCTAATATTGATTCAGATAATGTTAGAATAAAGCATAAATAAAGGACACATCTACAAAATATTTGAAGGAAAGATGTAGTGCGAGTTCTGTTGAAGATTTCCTCTTCAAATATTTTCCAAAAGCTTCTTTGATTAGTAAGTTATCGCTGAAACTGTCAGATCAATTTGGCTACTTCAGGCATGACAGGGTTTAAGGGTTAATGAAGAAGGGATTTTCACTGATGGTTGGAGTATGAAGAGATCCTTAACCCATTTACACTCGAGCTCAGAGCGGCCAAAAGAGGCCTGAGGATTTTGGAAATATTTTCCTTTCAAAAGCATAATTTTAGAAAACATTTGAAGGAGAAATGTTGATCAGAAGATAAACAACAAATCTCTCTGAAATATTTTGCGAACTTTGGCTTTATTCCCAAGTTATTTCCAAAAGTATGAAAGTAGCTGACAATATTTCTAGAGGAAATCTTGAGTGTGAATGGGTTAAAGAGGTAATAGAGACTGAAAGGTAGTGTGATGAGATCTTTAAAGAAGGAAATCGAGAAGAAGTATTTATGTACTTCAGGTTGAATGGATCATGATAAATGTAAGCGATTCAGGCAAGAGTATTCAGTAGTCATTATGAATTAATCGATTTTCCATTAACAGGATAACTTACTGAGGAGCAATTCACTTCATTTCATCTTGAAATCTAAAGAGCTTAAGCTTCAATTTACTATTCCCAGAGGTAATATGCTATGATTTTTCTCTCATACTGAGCATTTAAGGCTGGTAGCGATGCATTCCCAGTTACTCAAATTGATTCATTTATTGGCACATTAATTTTCTGCTAGTTCCTGCATACTGAGTCATTTTTGCTGGATTTGATTAACAATCCTACATTTACAGATGTCTGTATTATGAATACATTATTTAACCCTTATGCTGCTGCTCACAGGCTAATTTGGCCATTACAAAATTATGCAAAAAAATGATAAAAATGACTGAAACCCTGGCAAATGGGTACTCATCTGAGAGAACTCAGTGAGAGCTATAAATGAATACCAACCTGACAGGGTTTAGATGTTTTTCAAAAATCTTTGCATTCTTGTGCTTTGGACGAAAGTAGCCTCAGAATTTGAAGGGTTAAAGTTTTTACCTGATAATAACTAATATGTTTTATTCTTCACACATTGAGTAACTGGTCTCCTGTACTTATGTTAATTTCCTCTAGTATAGAAATTCTGAAGAGTTTTGTTTCTACTGTGCAACACTGAATTGTTGTGATATGTTCTAAGCCATTGTCAACTAACCGTTTATTATTTCTTTTTGATATCACTAATGTGCCATGGCTCTTGAGCTCTGAAATTAATCAAATTTTCTTTTATGAGGACAGTATAATGTGCTGGAGTGATATGTTGGTTTTGTAATCATTTTGCTTTGTTGCCAAACAATGTGCTATTAGTATCAAAGAGCTTATGTTGTTTTAATCTAACATTTCATCTGATCAACCGGTGTGTTAAAAGCTACTTGTATTACTTATGGCGATTGACACCCTTAGAACCTTAATGAAGTGTCTGTTTTTATAAGGCAATCAAGCAGGCTTATGGGTAGGTATGCATGCAACTCTGGTAAACACATTTATATCCATGTATGATACACAAAAAGCATCAAACACTACAAAATGGCTATATCAAAAACAGAGAGAGAGACAGAGATAGAGAGACTGGGACAAAGAGAGAGAGACAGAGAGACAGAGAGAGAGAATGAGTACTTAGAGAGAGAGAGAGAGAGAGAGAGAGAGAGAGAGAGAGAGAGAGAGAGAGAGAGAGAGAGAGTGAGTACTCGGAGAGAGAGAGAGAGAAAGAGAGAGAGAGAGAGTGAGTACTCAGAGAGAGAGAGAGAGAGAGAGAAAGAGTGAGTACTCAGAGAGAGAGAGAGAAAGAGACAGAGAGAGAGAGTGAGTACTCAGAGAGAGAGAGAGAGAGAGAGAGAGTGAGTACTCAGAGAGAGAGAGAGAGAGAGAGAGAAAGAGTGAGTACTCAGAGAGAGAGAAAGAGAGAGAGAGAGACAGAGAGAGAGAGAGTGAGTACTCAGAGAGAGAGAGAAAGAGAGAGAGAGACAGACAGACAGACAGACAGAGAGAGAGAGAGAGAGAGAGAGAGAGAGAGAGAGAGAGAGAGAGAGAGAGAGAGAGAGACAGAGAGAGAGTGAGTACTCAGAGAGAGAGAAAGAGAGAGAGAGAAGCTATGAATGTATTTTTCATTCTGTGATCAAATGTTTTACTTGAGTATTTCTTATTGTGATAATTCATAATTCCACTCGAGAATTTCTTATTGTAATAATTCCACTTCTGTCAGGCTACTTTGGATATTTAATGTGATAAAGAGCACGCATGGTTCTTTAGATTAGTGTTTCTACAAATGCATATATGCGTGTATGGCATATTAGAAGGGTAAGGCACAAATGGGTTAGGTCACGCCATACCTTGTAATTTGTGAGCAGGGGAATCATATAGCTTTTAATATCATGCGTCTGCACCATGATACGTCAACTTTAGATGCCTACTGAATTTGATTAGCAGTTAATATCGCACATCGCCCAGGGCAATAAAAGTAATGAATAGGCAATAAGGGTAACATTGTCTGTCAGGGCTAGGCGATAAGCAGCATTTAGGAGGCAGGGTCAAAGTTATGTGTTGTCTGAAGATCATGTGGTGGGTTCCTTTCTGAGCTATACTATCCATTAGACCCATTCATGCCCAGAGCGTCCAAAACTGCCTGACTATTTTCAGAAATTGGTGATATCTCTCTAACAAAATCAAATTTCAAAAAGAAATTGTAGGAGAAATATTCATCAGAAACTATTTAAGAACTCTCCTTGAAATATTTATCCAATCTGTGATTCAGTTAAAAAATAATTTCATTAGTATCATAAGTCCAGACGACACCTGTCATGGAAATCTCCAGGCATGAACAGTCACATTGGTGCCTCAGGTAAAATAGATAATACAGATAGAATAAAAACCTGCTTGAGCAGCACAGTTTACAAAAATACAAAATGAATCTTTAAATTGAAATGAAATGTATATTATTAGTTATCCTCCTTGTTAAAAAGGGATACGGCCTGGTATCTGCGTTCAGCCAGCCGTATCGCACAAGGCCAGAGGCCGAGTGCGATACGGCTGGCTGAACGCAGATACCAGGCCGTATCCCTTTTTTACAAGGAGGATAACAAATTTATCATCAGTTTCTTTTTTAGATTTAAAAAAAATATATTTAAAAAAAAATATATATATATATTTATTTTCAATTTTTTTTGTTTCAATTGTTTTTTTTTTGATTTTTTTTTTTAATATTTTCAATTTCTTAAAAAAGTCTAATTTAATTTTTTTTTAATTATATTTTTTGGATTTTGTTTTTTATTCTTTTTGTGTGTCTTGTAATATAAAAAAAACATCGAGGCTGTGACCTGTAAACTTGAGGTCAACCATAGTAACCATGGCGAAGGAGGATAAAACATTGAGCCTCGATTTCAAGAGTGAGGATAAAACACTTATCCCCATCCTGAAATTGACAAGTAATGAGAAGCAATGAAATACAATCCAGTACCCAACAGCAATTGACCAATCAGCTGCGAGTATCAGAGTGAAGCTGATGATAAATACATCTACATCACCTCTTTTACTGATGAATATATTGTTAAATGTACCTATGAGTGCTTTTATTCAACCCTTGGTAGATGCATTACCCTAGGTTAGTTGGGTTTAATGGTTGCTATACTCTAAATTTAGGTATGCACAGGTAAACTCATGAATGCTCCTAATACTTTAAGCAATTGTCAACTAATCATTTACTATATCTGTTTGATATCAGTTATAAACCATAACTCTATAGAGCTCTGA
Organism: Maea johnstoni; assembly: GCA_963942565.1. NCBI lineage: Eukaryota > Metazoa > Annelida > Polychaeta > Spionida > Magelonidae > Maea > Maea johnstoni. The sequence continues at coordinate 24,833,408 of OZ012693.1, read as the reverse complement.
AATTAATCAAATTTTCTTTTATGATGACAGTATAATGTGCTGAAGTGATATGTTGCTTTTGTAAATATTTTGCTTTGTTTCCAAACAATGTGCTATCAGTATCAAAGAACTCATGTTGTTTTAATCTTACATTTCATCTGAATCGCCAATGTATTAAAAGCTTCTTGTATTACTTTTGGCAATATCCAGTGATTTTCCTAGGAAAATACTAGGAATTACTTGATTTAGCTAGATTTAGTTAGCATAGTGGTACCACAGGTGTTACACACTAAAAGAATATTAATAGCTGAGAGTATAGCTAGAAATTCTTCATGTGCTGTATACAAGGGTGTATTAAAAGCTCACATTAGGTAATGTGTATAGGCAATTCATAGATGTAATGGAAAACAACTGCAGGTTTATGGCTGTTTTTGCTCATTATTCCTTTAATACGATGCATCCAATGGTCTTAAGTCCTCTCCCTAGGTAAAGATAACACAGAAAATAAGTTTAAACCCTTCCCAAATGCACCACTAGTGAAACATTGCAGGTGTTGATGGGCATTATTCCTACTTGGAGCTCATTAATTTAGTGTATCCAATGATTTATAGCCCATTTCGAGGTATATGAATCACAGAAAGGTATTTTTTTTTTATCAAATTCAGACATCAAAAGTGAAGACTTATCACTATTTGGATTCACAGTTCCTGTGGTAATAATATGATACATCCATTGTTGTAAAGTTTGCTACTGTAATGCCCATTTCTAGGTAAAGGAATCACAGAAAATACAGGGTTTTTTTTATCAAATTCAGACATCAAAAGTGAAGTTTTACAGCTATTTGGATTCACTCTTCCTGTTGTAATGATATACTACATCCAATGTTGTAAAGCTTACTACTTAATCGCAGATAAAACAGGTAGACGTTTTATAAATGTGACACATTTAAAGCCCATTTTAGGTATAGGAATCACAGAAAATACAGGTATTCTTTTAATCATTTCGGACATCAAGGGATTCAATGTTCCTGTTGTGATAATATACTACATCCAAGGTTGTAAAGCTTACTACTTAAAGAGTCAGGTATCGCAGATAAAACAGGTAGACTCTTTATAAATGGGACACATCACAAGGATGGCCACGCAGTAGTTGGTGTTCTGTGGGTACTCTATTCACATTACATCTCACATTTATTTTACATTGTATCTTATCTCTCTTCAGGCATCTGGCCGCATGTAGGGCTTATATTTGAATAATTGATCATCCTAGAGATTTAGAAAGATCTATGAATTGTTAAATTGTAATTTATCTCTGCAGGCTTGATAAAGCACTGCAGACACTTTGAAGTACTGTTTTTATTTGTTAAAGTAACACATTTATTGCATCTCACACTTGAATTGCTTGATTTTTTAAAGTTAAAGTAAAATCCCCATTTTTTACTGCAGACACTCGTAGCATTGCTTCCATTTGTAAGGGATTAAGAAACAGACATTCATTTGTGTAAGTATTGCACCAACTTGGAAGTATCTTTTTGTTTATAAAAAAGTAAAGTAACACAACTTCTATTGTGTACTCTTTAGATGTTTAACCAGTTAAATCTGCCCCATAAAAACAAAAGTCCAGACAGGCTGGTGGGATCCGTTCTGGTCTGCTTTAAGTTTTCATTTATAATATCATTAAATGTTTACAAGTATTTTTTTTTCCAAACATTATTCCTTATTTGTTTGCTTTTGCAATATAGCCAAACTATTGCAAAGACACTAAAAATGATGTATGACAGTGGATCTCTTTTAAGCTTTCTTGTGGAGTGGTTGATAGGAAGTAATGATGCCAGAAATAAAGAATGATGATGGATATTTCAAAATTTTGTGATGAATTGCTTCTATAGCTACTAATCAGGTGTACTTTTCAAAATCATTAACCCATTTTATACCTGCAGACTGCCAAAAGAAACATCCTAAATATTGTGAAAGTATCTTTTTGACCAAAGAATTTTGGGGGGAAAATGGGAGAAAATTTGTTAATGATTTCCCGAATAACAACACTCCTTCAAATCAAAGGGGAAATGCAGAGATTTTATCAAATGCATCATAGATCCAGATGAAACTTTTAAAGATGTTTTAGGTAGAGCTGCACTCACCACTCACGAACTCGAGTGGCTCGAGCCCTGGGCCAAACTCGCCGAGCTCGAGCTGGAGTGTTCAAATCGTGAGCTCGTCTATGTTGGGAACACAAACGTAACACAGGGCACCTAACACACATTATCAACATACATAACTGCTTATCGCTGTCATGTCTTCTTTACAATCTCCTATGTATACATTCAAGCGATGTTGAGTGTTATTCTGACCTTTGTACCTCGTCAGCACGTTTCAAAAATTAAATAAACATGGCAATGTTAATAAATCTCCGCCAATAAATATTTATTTCTTTATAGCTGGGGTGGAAAATAATTATTCTTTTAGAAAATCTGAACGTCCGTGAGCTCATGAGCTCACGAGTCAAACGGGTGGTGAGCTCATGAGTTGATCTCCCTCCGTGAGTGCAGCTCTAGTTTTAGGTGTGCATAGGTTGAAAAGAATGAAATTAAACTTCGCAATTAGTCATTGTCATTTTTTCTGCTATCAAAGTGACACCTTAGCTGGAAGTGAAAATTTACACACACTGGGTACCTGGGAAAACCTATGATATTTTAGTCACTGTATGATCATGAATGGGTTAAATGGCTATCACTTATAATGCTGTACCATGGTCATGCCAATGGCAGCCAAAAATTCCTGCAAGGCTGATTGCTTATTAACAAAATACTATGCCATGGTTTATTTGCTCTACCTTATAAATAAAACAATATAACCTTTCCAGTGGTGAGACTACTTCCATCCACACATAACGATGCAAAGATTTTTGAAAACCATCTAAACCATGTCATTGTATAGGGTGCCAGGGTTTCAGTCGTTCTTCATGTTTTTTGCCTCATTTTGTATTGTTCATGTAAGCCATCAGCAGTATAAGGGATGATACCAGACAAACTTTACCTCAGGGAATTGTATTTTTCTCTTAAAATGAAAGAAAAGCCTAAATGATGATTTCCTTGATTGATGATTCCATATCTTATCATGTGATATGAACATCCAATCATGATAAAGGGTGCATTTACTGCAGGATGTCTGTTCCTATGTGATATTTAGGCAGAGCACTCCCTAGGAGCAAATTAACAAGGACGCCTCGACTTGAAAACCATTTTGATAACCATCATAGTCTTGAGCAATGGCTCCCCAGTGTGTGCCAGCAGCTTAGCTGTGTTCATGAGTAGGTCAGCAAAGACATGCTAAAAATGTAATACCTTTTGTTTTACCAACAAGGGCTTGAGATACGTCTATTCATGTTTTATCATTACTATCCATTACCAAATGAAGCAGGGAATACCCAAGAATTCCTAGGAAAATTCCAGGATTTCCTAGCAGGACGCAAATACTAATTTGGTTATTTCAATGAAGTAGTCATTAGCAAAATCTTCTAAACGGGAATGGTTAAATTGTATCTTGTAAATATATCTTGTAATTTTAATTACAAAATATAGTCTGGGTATAATCAGGCTTGCTAGAGTAGTTAGCAAAACCTTTAAAAGGTTGTAATATTTTTTTGAAAATATATTTCTCCAAAAGATATTCTGATAGGCCGGCAGGAATGGATGGGTTGATCTTATGTTGTGCAATACAAAATAGATTGAGTGATTTCCACGATAAGTATACAAACTTTTGTAGAGTATGGTATAGGAAAAATGAACCGTGGCTAATCAGACCATTTTGGGTTTGTTTCTTGGGTACGACTGTAATTGTAAAAGATGAGAATCTTGTTAACATATTACCTTCAGGTAGAATCCAGGTAAAAATATCTCCCTCATGTAAATTGCCACTGGAGATCACAGTAGAACTGGGATCTACATGCAGAGTTCTGGTTGCTGGCTCATGAAATGTTAACGTTTGAGCTGTGTGGGTTTCTCTTGGTTAAAGGTTATGAATAAAATAATCTCACCTTTCAGCAAATCGATCTTTTATTGCCCACGCTGTCTGCCTGGTCGCTATGTAGTATGATGTAGGGAGACATGGACTGACCCTCGTGGAATACTTGGATTATATCTTGGTCATCCTGAGACCGATTACACAGATTTCTGGCAAACCTTGATGTGCCTTTTGCAATTTGGGCTATTCCTGGAGTGTGTTTTTTTCTGGAAGTCTGAACCATACATAGATAAACAAACCCATTCATCACTGGGCCTGCCCGATGGGGCATTGCCACTGACTGCTCGCTGTCTATCACCACTGAGGGCCTGCCCTGATGGCCGAGTGGTCTAAGGCGTTGCCACTAACTGCTAGCTGTCTTTCACCATTGTCCGAGTTTGAATCCCAATTGGGGCATGTGAGAAAGTTGCCAGTGGCTCAGGGTTATACTCCGGTTTTCTCCACCAGTTACAACTGGCTTCTAAATCAGGACTTACCCGTTATATGGCAGAAAAAGTGATGAAAAACAAAATTCCAAATTCCAAATTCATCACTGTAAAAGCCAACTTTTTGAGGAATGTCTCCAGAGGAAAGAATCTTTTAGGAATTTCAAATATTTGTTAATTTTTGCTTTATTCAAAAGTGATATTCAAAGATAGGGGTTGTTGTTTAAAGTTCTAATTAATATAGTCATTGACAAATATCCATTCTTAATGCTGTTTGTTTAAGTTCTATGAACTTAATAATTAGACAGTATTCTTCCAAATATTTTCCAAAAAATGTTTTTATCAGAGAGATATCACCAAAATAGTCAGCTTGCATTAGGCCAATACCTCGGGGGTGAATAAGTGTCAGTTACTAAATTATTGGGGCTTTGAAACATTACAGGTTCAACTTCTCCCTGAAGCTACCAAGTCAAAGCATCTTGCTTTTGGGGACTTTGACATATACCTCTTACCAAACGTAGGTTGAACTTCTTCTTGGAGCTACCAGGTCGAAGCTTCTTGCCTTTCAAGGGGTCTTTGACATACCTTTAATTTACAATATATGAATGAGAACATTCTTATGCTGCTGGTGGCTAATTTGGCCATTACAAAATGATGCAAAAAAACCTGAGTAATGGCTGGAACGCTGGTACATGGGTACTCATCTGAGAGTACCCAGTAAGAGCTATCTAATGAATACCAACAAGACAGGGTTTTGATGGTTTTCAAATATCTTTGCATCCTTGTGCTTTAGGAAGAAAGTAGCCTCAGCATTATAAGGGTTAAAGCATATGATGTTTAGGAGGATTTGATATATGTTTGAACAGCGGTGTGGACATGATATTTGTTATGTACACCTGAGTATCGATCACCTGAATCAGTATCACACACACACACACAAGAAATACATGATAAAGGCTGTTGACCTGTTACGTTGACAGAGGTCAGAACACCAGGTGAGGATGTGTAAATGGAATGTATTATAGCTACAGCAGTTGGAGCACACATCTGCAAACCTCTGGTGCCTACAGCATAATGCTTCATTCCCCAAGAATCAGCATCTGAGCCAGGGTCAGACGGTTTCCCAAGATTTTAGAAATGCCTGTCTAAAACAGCAATTCTAAAATTTCTGCCCTATGTCCAGATTTAGCTATTGATCTACTTCAAATTTTTATACCAAATATATTTGATAGCGTATTGTGTCAAAACTGATAATTTACACTTCAGCCATGTCATAGAAGATGATTTGATAGGAAAATATTTGGTAATCACCCAAAAACGTCAAAATTAATAATTCTTCATAGAAGATTTTGCCTGTCCAAAAGGGAGGTTTTCAGGAAACTGCCTGTCCAAAAGACACGTTGGACAGGTCCTGGGAAAGTCCATGATCAGAGCTCAGTCCTTATATTCATTTTGAAATAAATTTAAACCTGCAGCCCAATAATTGAATTCCTTGACTATATTAGGATGGCCATTCTAACAAAGTCATACTTGACCCATTAATGCATATTAGAGTTCCTCCTGAAATTGTCATCTGTATGTTACTTACTTTTGACAATAACTTTATAATTGAGAATGATTTTACAAAATATTTGAAGGGGAGTTCTTATTAATGTCTTGATTAACATTACTCCATCAAATATTTTCCGAACTATGCTTTTGCCAGCAAGAATTCATCAGTTAAGTGAGGCTGCTTTTGGCTGCTGTGAGTATTGATGGATTAAGGATGCCCACACCATTTATTTCCTATATTGTTTAAGTGATCCATTGTTGCACACCTGAGGACACGTAGCTGGTCATTCAGAGGCAAATGTCACAGGGGCGTGTATTGTTGAGTGGCCACTCGCGAGTCTGAGGCTCTAGTACTATGAAATATGTATATTACTAATACAGGCTCTGAGTACATGTGAGTGGCACTCAACAATAAAAGCCTCTTTGGCAAATGTGCTGCTTTTAAGATAGGGATGTTGTGAGAACACTGGGTTGGAACAAAGGCAGGCATCCTTGTCTATTGTTCTCGCTAAAAAGCAAGAAACTGTCCACCATGAATCCATGATCAAACTATGGTTTGGCTGTGGTCGAACAATGGTCAATATTTTCACAGAAGGACATCTGTAGGAAACATGGGACTCAATGGTACAATTAGGAGAGACTACAATCAAGGTATTCATGTCAAATGCAGCAGTATGCTATTACCTGAATGCCAAGGAATTATCCATAGAACTGCATTGTGGACACGGGCAGAAACCACATAGCTATACAGTTAGTTCTCTCGCTAGGGTGCCATTAGATATTAACCCTTTGAATGCTTAGACTACTTTTTGTTCAAGGTACAAGACCACAAAAATGTTCAAACACAGTGCAAACCCTGTCATGTTGGTATTCATTTGAAAGCTCTTGCTGTGCACCATCAAATGAATACCAACATGCCAGCATTTCCCTCATTCTTTATGTATTTTGCAGTATATCATCTTGATTAGATAGCCACTAGTAGCAGAAAGGTTGAGGCGTGGGTGGAGATGGTAGCAAGATTTTTAGCAGCATGCGTGTGAGCCCTAATTGTCTTACACAAGACTCACCAATGCGCACATAATGCAGAGAAGTACCTTAATCCCAGATCGCTATTAGAAGCTAATACCATCATTATCAACTCTGAGCACATGGAGGATTATGCACCTTTAGTGCACCCAAGTCTCGGGCGAGGGGAATCATCAACACCTAGCCATTATCGATCTCAGCACATATTAGAGTTCCTCCTGAAATTGTCATCTGGATGCTGGTTACTTTTGATAATAACTTTATAATTGAGAATGATTTTACAAAATATTTGAAGGGGAGTTCTTATTAATGTTTTGATTACCATTGCTCCATCAAATATTTTCCGAACTATGCTTTTGCCTGCAAGAATTCATCAATTAAGTCAGGCTGCTTTTGGCTGCTGTGAGTATTGATGGATTAAGGATGCCCACACCATTTATTTCCTCCATTGTTTAAGTGATCCATTGTTGCACACCTGAGGACACGTAGCTGGTCATTCAGAGGCAAATGTCACAGAGGCTTGTATTGTTGAGTGGCCACTCGCGAGTCTGAGGCTCTGGTACTATGAAATATGTATATTACTAATGCGGGCTCTGAGTACAAGTGAGTGGCACTCAATACATTATAGCCCCTTTAGCAAATGTGCTGCTTTCAAGATAGGGATGTTGTGAAAACAATGGGTTAGAATAAAGGCAGGGGTCCTTGTCTATTGTTCTCGCTAAAATGCAAGAAACATGATCAAACCATGGTTTGGCTGTGGTCGAACAATGGTCAATGTTTTCACAGAAGGACATCTGTAGGAAACATGGGACTCAATGGTACAATTAGGAGAGGCTACAATCAAGGTATTCATGGCAAATGCAGCGGTATGCTATTACCTGAATGCCAAGGAATTATCCATAGAACTAGTACTGCATTGTGGACATGGGCAGGAACCACGTAGCTATACAGTTAGTTCTCTCGGTAGGCTTCCATTACGTAGTTATTAACCCTTTGGATGCTTATACTGCTTTTTGTTCAAGGTACAAGACCACAAAAATGTTCAGACACTATATAAACACTGGCATGTTGGTATTCATTTGAAAGCTTTTGCTGTGTACCATCAAATAAATACCAACATGCCAGCGTTTCAGTCATTATTTAGGCCACTCCAATTTAATTACTTGTCTTATGAGCTTTCTTTGGGAAAAAATATCCTGTCAGACTCCAAAAAACAGAAAAAAAAGTCGCCTTTGGTGTCTTACGGACGAAAGTTGTTTCGAAATTTTCTGTCAGACTCCAAAAAAAAAAAAAATAGTGCAAGTTTTAAGAATATTCTTTGTAAGGGTGATTCAATCAACTACAGGAAGCTATCATTGCTGTAGTAGAGCCTCAGACTTGAGGAGGTATACCTCCCACCCTTCAGGTTACAGGGATATATTGATTGATTGATTTTATTTAGTTGAGAGTAGGCTGGTAGAAACATATCGCTACCAGTCCTAGTTGGCAGACTCTAAAAAAAATAAAATAAATTAAAAAAGTCACATTTTTCAACTTTTTTTATTATTCCAAAATTGCTCATTTCCTACCTCCTGAGCTCGTAAGACAAGTAAATAAATTGGAGTGGCCTAAATGTTTTTTGCAGTATATCATCTTGATTAGATAGCCACTAGTAGCAGAAGGGTTGAGGCGTGGGTGGGGATGGTAGCGAGATTTTTCGCAGCATGCGTGTGAGCTCCAACCATCTTACACAAGACTCACCCATGCGCATGTAATGCGGGGAAGTACCTTAATCCCAGATCGCTATTAGCAGCTAATACCATCATTATCAACTGTGAGCGCATGGAGGAATGCACCTTTTGTGCTGCACCCAAGTCTTGGGCGAGAAGAATCATCAACAGCTAGCCATTATCAATCTCGGCACAATATATTATTTTCCCTTATCGCAACATGTTGCCAGAGTGTTGCCTATCCTTTTGACTTGTTTGAAATCCAAGATGCTGCCAGAGTATTGAGACTGAGTTGGCAGATTGTTACCAGTCTTTATTGCCTTCAGATAGACCCTTGAATGCCAAAGTCTCTGCTTACACATTGCTAATACTCTGGCAGTACACTGGTAATGCAATGGGAATGCAATGGCAATACAGTGGTAATGCATTGGCAATGCACTGGCAATACATTGGTAATGCACTGGCAATGTACTGGCAATACAGTGGCAATGCACTGGCAATACATTGGTAATGCACTGGCAATGCACTAGCAATACACTGGTAATGCATTGGCAATACTCTGGCAATGCACTGGTAATGCATTGGCAATACTCTGGCAATACATTGGTAATGCATTGACAATGCACTGGCAATACACTGGTAATGCATTGGTAATGCATTGGCAATGCACTGGTAATGCATTGGCAATGCACACTGGCAATGCACTGCTAATGCACTGGCAATACACTAGTAATGCATTGTCAATGCACTGGCAATACACTGGTAATGCATTGGCAATGCATATTGGCAATGCACTGGTAATGCATTAGCAATACACAGCACGTTTTGTGAGTGATGGAGGTTTGTATTATTTATCAAGGCGTGGGTGTAGATGGTAGCGATATCATACGTAGCATGCATGTGAGCTCTAACCGTCTTACACAGGACTCACCCATGTGCACATAATGGAGAGAGGTACCTTAATCCCAGATCCCCATTAGCAGCTAATACCATCATCATCGACTGTGAGCACATTGAGCAGTGTATCTTTTGTGTGCCCAAATCTTAGGCGAGAGGAGTCATCAACACCTAGCTGTTATCAATCAGGATGTTATTCTCCCTTAGTGTATCATTCTGGCAACATGTTGCCAGAGCGTTGCCTATCCTTTTAACTTGTTCTAAATCTAGTGTGCAGCCAGAATATTGAGACTGTGTTGGCAGTTTGTTACCAGTCTATTGCCATTGGATTGACCCTCGAATGCCAATACACTGGTAATGCATTGCCAATACTCTGGCAATACACTTGTAACGCACTGGCAATATACTGGCAATGCATTGGCAATACATTAGCAATGCACTGGCAATGCATTGGCAATATACACTGGCAGAACACTTGAAATGCATTGGCAATACATTAGCAATACACTGCCAACACACTGCATATTTTGTAAGGGTTGGACTTGCATTAGTTATCAAGGCGTGGGTGTAGATGGTAGCGATATCATACGCAGCATGCTTTTGAGCTCTAACCAACTGACACAAGACTCACCCATGCGTACATAATGCGGAGAGGTACCTGAATCCCAGATTGCCATTAGCAGCTAATACCATCATTATCAACTGTGAGCACATTGAATGATGATTGCACCTTTTGTGCACCCAAGTCTCATGCGAGGAGAATCATCAACGCCTAGCCATCATCGATCTCAGAAAATGAAGGTGTTATTCTACCAAAATGCATCAAGCCTGAAACTGAATAGCTATCACCTTTGGTTGAAGATAGAACATTTGAAGCTTTATCTTTAAGACTTGAAGCCGTAGCTCTTACAAGATTTCTAGGGTCTGAGTATAGACTTCACTGTAGGGTGCAGTTGGAACCTTTAAACTGAAATTCCCATAAGGACCTAACGCTTGTGTTATGAAACAGGACATAAGTAGACTTCACTGTTAGTGAAAGTTATAACCTTTTAGCTTTTACCTTTGATACTTCAAGCCACAATTACAGCATGTATAGGACCTGAGTAGTTCTCACTGTTGAGTTGGAACCTTAACCCCTATGTTGCTGGTGGCTACTCTGACCAATACAAAGTGATGCAAAAATCCTGAAAAATAATTGAAACCCTGGCGAATTGGTACTCATCTGAGAGTACTCAGCTAGCGATATCCAATGAATACCAACAACACAGGGCTTAGATGGTTTTCAAAAATCTTTGCATCCTTGTGCTTGGAACGAAAGTGGCCTCACCATTGGAGGTCCTGTTTCTTGTTATGAAACAGGACCTGAGTAGAGTTCACTGTTAGTTGAAGTATAACCCTGTAGCTTTTACCATTGATACTTTAAGCCACCATTATAGCATTTATAGGACCTGAGTAGTTCTCACTGTTGAGTTGGAACCTTAACCCCTATGTTGCTGGTGGCTACTTTTGGCCAATACAAAATGATGCAAACCTTGGCAAATGGGTACTCATCTGAGAGTACTCAGTGAGAGCTTTCCAATGAATACCAAGATGACAGGGTTTAGGGTTTTTTCTTAAATATTTGCATGCTTGTGCTTTGGATGAAAGTAGCCTTAGCATTGGAAGGGTTAAAACATTTACATTTCAGTAATGTTAATACTACAACAATACGGAAAATAAAGACCATGTCATTATCTATTTTTCTCGTCTCACATGTAAAATGTTTTAAGGACCTAGATTAAAATTAAGTTTTCATTGTTGAGTCGGAATATTTCAACCTTTACATTTAAGGCTTAAAGCCTACCTTATATAACACTTTAAGGACCTTAGTAGATTTCACTGTTGGTTGAAGTTAGCTCCTTTAAACCTTTCACTTTTAGGACCTGGATAGATTTCACTCTTGGTTGAAGACTTTGAACCCTGCAATTTCAACCCATTTGCACTAGAAGTGCACACATGGGCATACACTTAGTACATGAACTTGTTAAGAATTATTGTTTCAAAAATATGGTATTTGAAAAGAAATTGTTAAATCTAATGTCAAATACAAATTTTAGTCCAATATGTCTATAAATATTGCTTTGTTAAGATATTTCCATAAAAGTCAGACCATTTGTAAGCTCCAGGTGTGAAAGAGTTAAACCTTGAGTTTTGACCTAATGCTGCTAATTTGGCCAATACAAATTGATGAAAAAACCTGAAAAATGACTGAAACCGTGACTAATGGGTACTCATTTGAGAGTACTCAGCAAGAGCTATACAATGAATACCAACATGACAGGGTTTAGTTGGTTTTCAAAAATCATTGCCTACTTGTGTTTTGGACAAAAGTAGCCTCAGCATTGGAAGTTTTAAAGTTATGCTTCGTTATTTTCAAAGGTATACATCCAGACGACAAATGTCCTGGGGAACCCTATATATGCATGAAAGGGTTAAGAAGTATGGATTATTCATTATTGAACTAATGGCTATGATTAAAGAGAAGCATTGATAATCCTTTGATGAACTAGGTATTGGGTATACACCTGGAGCTAGCAGCTAGCAGCCGCCGTTGCCAGCCACATTGAAGTGACAGCCTGCCTCTGTCAGAACCAGACTCTTGATCAGAGAAATAATTGATATCAGGTGATTTATTCAAATCTGCGCTCATTATTTATTCCGCTTGTTTGTGGAGGGGCCTTTACTGTGATATGAAATCATTTCACCCCACACATGCCGCGTGCGGTCGGCCGCGGTAAAGCAGGTACATATTTATGATTCCTGCTCGCTGCTTTCATCCTGTCATTCCCAGCTGAATTAACTCAACCATATTCTCCAATCATAAACCTGTCAGCACCAAACCAATTTCATTTTCTGGGTTTGATGAATGTTTTGTGTTTTTTTTGTTGTGTGTGTGTGTGTGTGTAGATTTTGGCATTGCCAGTCTGTCGGCGTGACAGTGAGAATTTCGTTATCAGAAATTCACTATGCGTATTGTATTTCTGCTCTCATTGGGAAGTGACTTAAAGATATTTACATATGAAATGTCATTCCACTTGAAATCATGCAAATTATTGGATGCCACTTCTTTAATCTAGGTCCTACCCATTCAATAACGAAATGCTAATTAATATAAATGAGATTTTTGTTTTATCTTTAAGGTTAAGTAGCGATTCCTTTAAATTTGACCTTAACTCCAATTGCATTTTGAATGCAGCATCGAACCCTATTGTTAAGAAAATTAAATTCACTATGGAAGAATTCTTGATAACCAAAGCATTATTTAGTTAACTTAAATGACATATCTTGAATCTGTGTCATGTAATATAATATGTGATAGCATGTGCATCTCAGTTCATGTAGGAAATCCAATATTGTAGAAAAGTTTGAAGGATATCGATTCACCGGTAAATTTCATTGGTTTATGAATTATTCATGCAGCTTCTTATTGGCGCGGATCTACTTGACAAGTTCTCTCTGGATGCTTATGAAACTTATGGAAATTATATGGAAATAAAGTATTATTTGACAAAAAGGCAGAAAAACTGTCAATTTGTAAGATTCAACCTTCAATATTTTCCTATCATTTGGTTTATCACAAAGATAAACATGAAAAAATCATTTGCGATGGAACGTATGTAAATTATTTGGAAATAGAATAATAAAAAGGAAGAAGAACTGACAATTTCATTCTGGTTTAACCTCAATTCTTCAAACCTTCAATGTTTTCCTACAATTTGGTTTACCACAAGGATAAATAAGTTTAGTCATTTGGGATATGCAGGAATTAATGAATTAAAAAGTATATCAAATAGGTCTTGAAAGAAACACGAAAAGTGTAGAGATTGTAAAGAAATTAGCAAATCTTTTCATCTTTGCAGAAATCCATTAAGTCTTTATAGGCATTACATTTTGAAAAATAAGCATCTTTTGCAAAAATTTTGAAGGAGAAATGTTGATCTGCGAGCCTAATTCAACACATGTCTTCAATTATCAAAGTAAATCTATGCTCTTATCCAAAGTTGTTTTCAAAGTTTAAGTCAATCCTTTCCATGGTCAGCAACTTTAAGAAATGAGAAGAAAATAAAAAAAAAGTGTTTAAGACCTTTTCAGTCATCTTATATATTTTGCACTGGTGTATCAAAGGAAGATGAAAGTAATTCCTTTTTTATCGGACTAATGAGGGTTGTCTTGGTTCGGTATGAATTCATGCATGAGGTATTTACTGTGATGTGCTTTGATCCAATGCCTAGGTGTGTTTCCTGTATGATAAATCTGATTCACATAGCTCAAGTGTCTCTTTCATCCGCGGCAATCGCATTTAACAGCAGGTAATTACTGTGACAGGATTTAACCCACACATGCCTATGAGTTCCTGTACATTTTGTTGTCTGGATCTATGGTACTTTTGACGATAACGTTGGAATTAAATATGATTTTACAAAATATTTGAAGGAGAGTTCTTTGTAGTATTCTACTCAAAATATTTCCTTCAAATAGTTTACTCACTATGCTTTCTCCTGGAAGATTTCATTAAAATTGCCAGGCTGCTCTGGGACGTTGTGAGCATTAATTGGTTAATCAGATCTGAAGCATAGTGCAGGAAGCAATAAGATCCTCATGTCCATTTCATTACATTCTAGTATGCTAATGTAATGCTCTGAGTTGATTGGTGCTCATAGATCCCATGAAAAATAGTCTGGCGCTACTTTTCTTTTTAGAATAACTTGGATATAAAGCACCCATTCACAAATTATTTGAAGGAGATTCGTTGCTTTTTTTATTGATCTACATTTTTCCATCAAATATTTCCATGAAAAAGTTGCAGTCACAATGATATTTCCCGAATCGTTAGAGCATTTTGGGCACTACACGCATAGTAATAGCAGAGCTTTATTTTCTATTAATTTGACAGACAGACCTGACTGGCTGCTTCCAGATTCTGCAGGTCCTGAAATAGTTTGGCCAGTCCTCCCACTTAATGACCCCAAGAGTACTTGAATCCCTGCCAGTCCTTCGTAAGCGCCATTACTAGCTAGGATGTCTACTACCGACTGACTATGGCTAGCTGTGTAAATGATAATCTTTATTTAAAGAGGGTAACTCAGTCCATTGGTAAGGATCTTCCATGAGTCCATCTGCCATGTTTACAAGTAGCTCGAGGACCCCAGGGTTACAAAGTAGTAGAATACATTGCTTTTAGGTATCGAGACTTGAAGGAAGGCAGAGATGGTGCACATCTGATTGCTTCAGTTAAGCTATTCCAAACTTTGGGCCCGAGTATAAAATGCATTTTTTGCCAATTGATTTATAATATTTTGGACGAGTTAACAATGAGGAGGCTGTACCATAACAGTTACTGTGATTTTCTTGTGTATAAGATATACCGGTATAAAGATATTGAAGAGTGATCCTAATAATGGTGAGGATAAAAAAGGTATTGTTTCACTATCAAAATATTTTAGCATAATAAGCAAGACACATTAATGAAAATTTGATGAGTATTAATGGATATTAGATGAACTTTTGAAGAATTTGTATAAACATTTGTACATCAACATGTTCCCTTTATTCCTGTGTTTACGTTTCCACAGCTCTAATAAAATATTACTATTACCTAATTGTACTTCACTTCAAAAGACTGAGGCACTTGTGTTGATCAGCTTTGGAAAATTGGTCTTGAACGCTCTATGGTCTTGTCACTGTTGATTTTTTAAACCATTTCCTATCCACATCAAAGAGGGAGCACTTAAAGTGATCAAGTATTCTCTTGAGAGCTAGATTGTCAAATCTGTTGATTTTTGGTGGCATATTAAGAGCTTGTTAACTTCAAACAACAGCCACTTTAACCCTTATGCTACTGGTGGCTAATTTGGTTGATACAAATGCATTTTTGGCCAATTGATTTATTACATTTTGGAAGAGTTAACAATGAGGAGGCTGCATTTCGAGTACCATAATTGTGATTTTCATGTGTATAAGATATATAAAGATATTGAAGAGTGATCCTAATAATGGTAGTGTTCGGAATCGGTCACAATTTTCAAGATCAAACATCGGTCCATCTGAAAGACCGATGATCGATTAATAATCAAAGTTGTATATGCCCAGTTTTCCTTTGGTAGTCTTGGCTTGTTCAATGGTTCTTGTCTCCATTTTTGTAAAGAAGCTAATCTAACTCTCTTTAAATACCCCTTGAACCCCTTAGTTTTACATGCTTGATATTAATTAAGATTTTGCAGGCTTTAGTGGAGTCTCTTAATTGATCAATAGGCTATTTCTAGATACAATTTATTTTTTCAAAATAATCAGAATAATCGATTTTATAAAATTGCAATCGATCATCAAAATCAGAGGTTGAATGAGCGACTAATCGGCATGTCCGATTAATCGGACAATACCTAAATAATGGTGAGGACAAAAAGGTATTGTTTCACTATCAAAATATTTTGGCATTAAGCAAGACACATTAATGAAAATTTGATGAGTATTAATGGATATTAGATGAACTTTTGAAGAATTTGTATAAACATTTGTACATCAACACGTTCCCTTTATTCCTGTGTTTACGTTTCCACAGCTCTAATAAAATATTACTATTACATAATTGTACTTCGCTTCAAAAGACTGAGGCACTTGTGTTGATCAGCTTTGGAAAATTGGTCTTGAACGCTCTATGGTCTTGTCACTGTTGATTTTTTAAACCATTTCCTATCCACATCAAAGAGGGAGCACTTAAAGTGATCAAGTATTCTCTTGAGAGCTAGATTGTCAAATCTGTTGATTTTTGGTGGCATATTAAGTGCTTGTTAACTTCAAACAAAAGCCACTTTAGCCTTTATGCTGCTGGTGGCTTATTCGACCAATACAAAATGTATAAAAACGCCTTGAAAATGACTGAAAGCTTGGCACATTGGTACTCATCTGAGAGTAATTAGCAAGAGCTATGCAATGAATAGCAACATGACAGGGTTTAAATGGTTTTCAGAAAATTTTGCATCCTTGTGCTTTGGATGAAAGGAATAAGTCTCAGCAATTGGAGGCAAGGTTTAGGTGATCTCTTGAAAGCTGTATTGTCAAATCTGTTGATTGTTCATGACTTACTAAGTGCTTCTAACCCCACTTCAAACAACAGCCACTTTCAAGTGACCCATTATTTTGGAAATTTGTCTTGAAAGATGCATCCTCTTAATTGATTTTTTACATGTCTACCACTAGTAGGTGCTTAATATTATCTCCTCTTCAAAGCACAGGCGCTTAAAGGTTATCCATTCTTTAGGAAATAAATGTTGAAAGATGCTCTTTTTTGACTGATGATTTTATCTTAGCGCACTTTGTACTTTTATCCCCACTTCTAAGCACATGCACTTAAAGTGGTCAATATTTTGCAAAATCTATCTTGGAAATGGTATTGTCTCATTTTTTATCCCATTATATATGCTTATAATCCTGTCTGCCTACCATAAGGCTGTTAGAAGTTATATATGATTGAGCAAAAACTCCTCATGCTTATTTACACCCTCGTAATCCTTATGCTGCGGGTGGCTAATCTGGCCAATACAAAATGATGCAAAAAAAACTGGCACACGGGTACTCACCTGAGAGTACAGGATTAAGATGGTTTTAAAAATAGTTGTGTTCTGTGCTTTAGATGAAAGTAGCCATAGCATGGTAAGGGTTAAGCCACCTTTGCCTATAGCATCCAAAACCACCTCCCTATTTTTGATATATGTCTCTGACCAGAGCATACATATGAAAACTATTTGAAGGAAAAATGTTTATCAGATTTGAATTTCAAAACAGAAATCTTCCCTAAAAAGTGACCCTGTGACTCAATTCACAATCTAACTCTGCAGCATATAGGCATACAGGAAAATTAACTGTTGATTTTTGGTCCTCATGTATCATGGTTATGGTTTATGGCCCACTTTTGGCGCTTGTTGATATTTTTTCCTCTAGGATATGTGTTTATGACCCACTTTACATTATTTGCCACCTTTGTGAAGGCCCACCCCAATATCATAAATCAGAAACCCCATATTTTGACGCTTGTAATGTTTTTCCCTTTAGGATGTTTTTATAGCCCACTTTACATTATTTGCCACCTTTGTGAAAGCCCAACCGAATATTATAAATCAGAAAATCCATGTGTCAATGTTTCTTCCTTTGGGATGTTTTTAAGACCCACTTTACATTATTTGCCACCTTTGTGACGCCCCAATATCATAAATCAGAAAAAAAAAACATTTTGACACTTGTTGAAGTTTTTCCTTTAGGATGTGCTTAGGACCCACTTTACATTATTTGCCACCTTTGTGATTGCCCACTCCAATATTTAAATCAGAAAACCCACATTTTGGCACTGATGTGGATGTTTTTTCTTTAGGATGTGTTTAAGACCCAGTCTTTACATTATTTGCCACCTTTGGGAAGGCCCACCCTGATAATATAAATCAGAAACCCCATAGATTGGCGCTTGTTGATGTTTTTCCCTTTAGGATGTGTTTATGACCCACTTGACATTATTTGCCACCTAGTGGTGAACTCCTAGATTAATTGATGGCCATATTAACCCATTCATGCCTTGAGATCTCTGACAAATGTCGTCTGGACTTTTGATACCTTTTAGAATAACTTTGGAATCAATCATAGATTCACAAAATATTTATCGTAGAATTATTGATTGGGTTTTGATGAACATTATTCCTTCAAGTATTTTATATGAAATGCTCTGGTCACAAAGATATCAACCAAATAGTCAGGGCCTTTTTTTGCCGCTACAGGCATAAATGGGTTAAATGAGTACCCTGGATTTCCTCTCTTGTGTTATCAAAGGAGCGTGACATATAGGGTATCTGTGAAGCCTCAATATCTGCGAACCCCATCCCACAACCATCTGGACTGACTCCAGATACTATTATCTTTATGCAAGCCAGACCTTAACCTTTCCAATGCTGAGGCTACTTTCGTCCAAAGCACAAGGATGCAAATATTTTTAAAAACCATTTAAACCCATATTGTTATTCATTAGATAGCTTTCGCAGAGTACTCTCATATGAGTACCCACATGCCAGGGTTTCAGGTTTTTTTGTGTCATTTTGTATTGGCCAAATTAGCCACCAGCAGCATAGGGTTAATTGGCCCCTTCATGTCTGCAGAGCCAAAAAATGGCCTGACAATTTTGGTGATAATTTTCTTACAAACCACACTATGAAAAAATATTTGAATGAGAAATATTCATCTGTACACAACAAAAATTCCTTTTTGAATATTATGTGAATTTAAATCAAGTCAAATTTATCTACAAAAGAATCGTAGGTCCAAGTGGTCAAGGAAATGAATTGGTTGACCTGTTAACAGCTGGGTTGACTATGCATGGTCAGACACATATGGAAATATATTGGTAACAAGGCAATATTTTTCATTTTTCTTTTTTAAATCCAATTGTTGTGTGGTATTAACCTCAGGTGTACTGCATACCTTTTTTCTGGCCAAATGATGATCAAATCAAAACTGAGACTACCCTAATTTAGTTTTGAACTAGCTCACCAGGTGACCTAAATGAAATCTTTCTTTCCTACCCTTGTCACCATTTATGACCAAACAAGGAAACTACCACCTAAACATTAAGTAAATGAAATGATAGAAAAGAGAATATATATATAGCATTATTCAGGGTGCAACATTCTGAGGTCTCAAAAGCAAAACATAACTTGCCGAGAACAGTTTTAAAGCTGCCCCTCAAGTTTACGTGCCCTGCCGGCACTTCCGCTTGCCGTGCCACTCTTTTAAAGAAAGGTTAATCACATTGCGTGGACTCTGCCCAATGCATTGCTTTCAGAGAAGGGCAAGTTAGGGTCTTGTTCTTCTTGCCCAATTGTCGTTTTTTAGCGAATTCACTTGCAACTTGCAACGGGGCATGCAGTTATGTTGCATGCTGTTATTAAATCATACTGTAGACTAGTAGCTAGTCTAGTTTTGTTGTGAATGCCCTTGAGGCAGCTGACTAAGGTCACCAAGTGCATGTTTCTTCTTGACCTTTTCATTGGTGCTCAGCAGCTGAGATGCGGAATAATTGCCATTTGAGAAGGTGAGACCTGGGACTCACTGATCATTACCTGTAACATTTCTTGCGTGGAATAATG
Source organism: Maea johnstoni (assembly GCA_963942565.1). Classification (NCBI taxonomy): domain Eukaryota; kingdom Metazoa; phylum Annelida; class Polychaeta; order Spionida; family Magelonidae; genus Maea; species Maea johnstoni. Next base: position 24,813,636 of record OZ012693.1, on the reverse strand, counting down.
ACACACTAACCTTTCGAGATTATTACTTTGGCTTCCCGCCCTTATTAGACGCCACACCTACTTTATAGGTGGAGCACGCCATTGATATTGCATTTGTAAAGGCATCTGGTTACAAGCCAGGTGGAGGGGGGATGCCCTTCTAGCTGAATGCTTAATATGTAAAACTCGCCAGTGACATTGGATTTGCGAAGATGCATGGCTGTCAAGTTTGTCTAGGGGCTACTACAAAAGCCATGTGGTTGAAAAGTGAGACACATCATTAATTGTGGACTCGGGAAGATGCCTGTATTATTCCCAAGTGTGCAAGGGGCTACCCCAATAGCTGAGTGGTTAATATTGGATTTTGAAAGAATCTGAGTGTTAAATAGGTGAAACACATCATTAATATTGGACTTGTAAAGACTGGCTCACAAGTCTGCTACGGGCTACCCCAATAGTTGAGTGGCCAATAGTTTAAATACATCATTAATATTGGACTTGAAGACGCCTGGCTCACAAGTTTGCTATTGAGGCTACCCCAATAGTTAGTAGTGGTTAATAGTTGAAAAACATGATTAATATTGGACTTGTTGAAGACGCCTGGCTCCCAGGTTTGCTAGGGGCTTCCTTGATTGCCAAGTTGTTAAAGGTGAAACACATCATTAATATTGGACTTGTAAAGATGCCTGGCTCCCAAAAGCCCATTGGGTATGAGGTGAAACCCATCATTAATATTTGACTTGTAAATATGCCTGGTTCCAAAGTGTGCTAGGAATCCACAGTGGCCTAATGGTTACGATGCCTGGCTCTTAAGCATGAGTTCACAGGTTTCAAACTCTGCAGGATCCCTATAAGTTGGCAGCAAAAATGTGCTATATAAATGTGCGGTGTTGTGGGGCCCGTCTGTAGTCCTTCTGCAACTGAAAGACCCCTTGGAACTATTTGTGAAGAAAAGGGAATTTCTTCCTGGTTAATAGGTGAAATACATCATTGATATAGGATTAGTGAAGATGCCTGGCTATTTTAGGGGCTACCCCGGAAGCTGAATAATTAATAATGAAACACATCATTAACATATGACTATTAAAGATGCCCGGCTCAGAAGTTTACTAGGGGTAACCCAGATGGCCAAGTCGCTAATAGGTAAAACATCATTGATATTGGACTAGTAAAGATGCCTGGCTCTTAAACATACAGGTGTTATTTCACTAAAGGCATTGCAAAATTATATATATATATATATATATATATATATATATATATATATATATATATATATATATATATATATATATATATATATATATATATATATATATATATATATATATATTTATATTGCTTGGTGTATTTTACTGGTTACTATACACATGTTTTGCATTGTGAGGTGCTATTTATGGTGCCTTTGCAGTTGAAAAACTCCTTGGGATTATCTATAAAGATTAGGGAAACTCATCCCTCAGCTGGTTGAAAATGGCGTAAGTACAAACTTAGATAATGCACTTTTCCCATTTCGTACAATGACAGCTAGGTCCTAGACCTAAAGAAATGGATGAAAGAAAAAGATGCTACTGTCAGAGAAATATCATCAAAGCAGTCTCGCCTTTTATGGGCCCTACAGATATCAATCAACTGGTCATATTCATAATGCATATTTCAATTTCAATTCTAGACAGACCACCTGGTCCCTTTGAGTACAAATCAGTCAGCCAATTGCAATGTGAGATGGAAATTCATCACATTAAAAGTCCTCCCAGAAATTGTTGTCTGGATCTATTATACTCCTGAACATAACTTAGGAATTAGGAAGGTTTTTGCTGAATATTTGATGGAGGGTTGATGGCTGTGTTCTTCTTAACATTTCCCCTTCAAATCTTTACCCAATCATACTTTCTGCTGTAAGATTTTTACTGAAATTGTTAGGCTGCGTTAGGTCGCTGCAAGCAGTATTGGGTTAGACCATTCACATACATAGTATGTACATGGTCGGATACATATGGACTTATCTCAATTAACCCTTCCATTACTGAGGCTACTTTCGTCCAAAACAAAAGAAGGATTCAAATATTTTTGAAAACTATCTGAACCTAGCTGTCATGTCATTCATTAGATAGATCTCGCTGAGTACTCTTAGATGAGTACCCATATGTATGGGTTTCAGTCATTTATAAGCATTTGTGGATCATTTTGAATTAACAAATCTAGCCACCACCAGCATAAGGGATTCAAAGCAATATTTTGAGAAATATTTGATTGAATGTTGTTGTTATTAATTCCTCTTCAAATATTTTTCAAATATTACATCATCTAAATAGTTACATTCAAAGTTGTCAGACAGGTAAAACAAATAGCATAAATAAATATGTTGGTGGCGCCATGATCCTTAATCTCAATTGCAATGTTGAAATGCTGGCTTACATTTATGTAATATTGGGACATCTTATCTCATAGGCAAACAGTGTAATATTGAGACAGTTGCTTAGATGTAACACTGGGAGATTCAAGGCGCCCCTTAATCAACTACTGAACAAATGAACATTCTTATGTGAAAAGGGGATTAACCATTCCAATACTGAGGCTGCTTTCTTCCAAAGCACGATGCACGGAAAGGGATTTGTAAGCTCTCACATAGTATACTCTCATTCCCAATTGTTCCAGAGTTTCAGTCATTTTTTTAGGTTTTTTGCATCATTTTGTATTGGCCAAATTTAAGCATCCGTTATATACCTTAAATGTGTACATGCTGAAATTAATCTCATACTTAATACTGATACTCAATTTTGGACAATTCGCCATTTCAACTTGGCATCAGTAGAGTATTTGTGGTCAAAATTACAATGTGCAATCTTAAGGGTTAGCATCAGTTTGGCAGAAAAAGTCACTATGTACAAAATTTCAATGTGAGTTAGCATCAGTTTGGCAGAAAAGGTTACAATGTACAAAATTCCAATAGTATTGAGCATCAGTTTGACAGAAAAAGTTACAATTTTCAAAATACCAATGTTATTGAGCATCAGTTTGACAGAAAAAAGTTACAATTTTCAAAACTCCGACGTGATTTCCATCAATTTGACGGATCAATTAACAACGTACAAAATTCTAGTTATTTAGTTTCAGTTTCACAGAAAACGTTGCAATGAACAATATTCCAATGACCAAATTTGAAGCAAGTACATTCTCTTTGCCAGACTTTGATGGTGACAAGGCAAATTGATGCACCATCCACAGTATATTCTCAAAGCTGAGTGGATGTTTTATGAGCAGGTGAAAATACACTAAAACACCAATGCAATTTGAGCTCTTAGTTTGTAAATCTCGCGCAAGTTATTATGATATGTTTTGTGAGAGGGTCGATTGACGGGGGTGTCACATATGCACTCAACTGGTAATAAACGTCTCATAGTACATTACCTTACAGAAACAGGTCAACCAGTTCATGGTTATAGTTCAAGCGGCTCTTAACTCTGGTATATGCCCCTCTTTACTTGATGTGATGTCTATTGCCATATCCTTCATTACAGACTGCATTGAATATATGAGGGTTGGTAATTCCCTTAAGGTTTCCTTAACCCTTCCAATGCTGAGGCTACTTTCATACAAACTACAAAGATGCAAAGATTTTTGAAAACCATCTAAAACCCTGTTATGTTGTTATTTATTTGAAAGCTCTCGCTGAGTACTCATATGAGTACCCGTATGCCAGGGTTTCAATCATTTTTCAGGTGTTTTGGATCATTTTGTATTGACCAAATTTGACAGCAGCATAAGGGTTAAAGGTCAAGGGAAACTTGAGCAATTCCTAACATAAAGTTGTGTTATATTAACCCATTAATGCTTGCAGCTGAACTACTTGACATGAGTTGTCTGGACCTAAGAAACTATTAGAATAACATACATTCACAAAATATTTCAGGGAAATTTGAGTGAAAAATGGTCATGCGCATTATATGATATCTTGATTCATATGAAATCGTGGAAATCCCATCTGTCGATAACTTTCACCTTCATAATGTACATACATGTATTACATATACATGAAGGTGTAACATGTCAGTGAAAAATACTGGAGATATTTGAGGTCAGCAATCATTGAATGTAAAATGAATGACAATTTCAATCTATTTTTAACTTTCTTATTTTTCAATAGATTGTTGAGTATGATTATTTGTCAGATTATCGCGCATGATTATCAATTTCTTACAGATGTTATTTTCATTTATTTCAGGTACGTATTGTGTGGCTTAATTTCCTTTGACCAGTACCAAGTTGGTGAGTGTTGATTATTCTCTAGTGTCAAAGGTCATGTTGAAATCTGTTATTTGTTTCAGCTTATACCACCCAATATTTATGGGTCCCAAACCAGCATAACCCATAACCAAACGAAACCAAAAAGGAGTGGATTATTTTAGTATCGCCTCTTTTCCAGCCAACTGTATTGCAAAGTGCCATAAAAGTGTACATGAATATATTGGAAAGGAGAAGACATTCATTATTGTCATCTTTTCTACCAACTACAACTAACAGTGTACATCCTAATTATCCAGTAATCAATCAGGAATTCTTGGTATGATCTCATGAAAATCCAAGGATTATCCTAGGAAAATCCAAGGAATTCCTTGGAGGTCTGAGCTACATTTGGTTAGGGTAGCTAGGGTTTAGTACTGGTATTTAATACAATACCAAGTACCAATATCTAATGGGAAAAGGTATCATTTTGTTTAAGATTTGTTATGCTACTCTGATACTGCTTACTGATATAGAATCTAGATAACTGCTACCTGGGCGTTTTTCTACAAAAGCATGTTACTATTTATAAGCCAAGTTTCTGAAGCTCATAGTGCTAAATCTAACAATTTATGACAGACAGTCTCTCCAAAATAATTTTAAAAAGGATATCAATATTGAGTTGTATTGCAAAACTATTAAAGGTAGCAATCCCCAGATTTAGCTACATTACCAGATATACACATGGTCTGACAACTTTGGACACACCACTGTATAGAAAAAGATCTGAAAAAGATTTGTAAAGCAATTGATAAATCCTATAAGAACTATACATTTTGGTCAAACTATTTTTCAAAAGATTGCTTTGTCATCAACATATTTCTATTTGTACCAGACCATGAGTTTAATGCTCCTTATGAGAAGGGGTTATTAAAATTAATCTGACAGAGACATTAATCTTTTTTACAAACCCCAGAACATTATATAGAGAAAATGAAAATATTTAACTATGTGACCATTTTTTAAATGCCTCTGGGGTCAAGGTTCAAGGTCACACATGTAAGGGACGTGGAGAGCCTTGCCACATGTTGCTGGAAGCTGATCATCCCCTATTTCTAGGGTGATCAGGGATATGCGGGGATTTCGTTATAAGTCAAAGCTACATTAAGTAAGGGATAACAGTACCAATCTCCTAAGCTATAGATAACAGGGGTCCAGTTAGCCACTAGCCCCATTATAGTCCAAGGCTACAGAAAATTGTCTTGGGCTATAATACTATTTGCCTATGGAGCCCGACTGACTACATGAAAAGTGATATTTTAAGATCATGGTAAGCGGAATATCAAGAATATAATCATTTGACACATCAGTTATCCTTTGGTAAAGTTCCAAAGTGAAATATAACAGTGAAAATGTAGATTACAACTAAATAATTGTTTTTGTGAAAGGACTGCAGGATTTTTTATCAAAGCTTAGGACTACGAGATCTTGATTGGGGGCATGAGGATTCAACAACTGGAAGTCCTGTGGACTCTCAGAGTTTTTAAACGAAGCCTGACCTCTGAGATACATAAGAATCAGTGAAATCATGCAGGGACTTTCTCCCCTCATCCTCTCTCTCTCTCTCTCTCTCTCCAATGCTAAGGCTTCTTTTCTCCCTGCACCTGGCACAGTTGCTCAGGCTTCTCGATGATACTTAGTGGAGATAATGACAAGAAGAAGCGACAGAATTGTCTTATTAAAAATAATCCCTACTCTACCTGCCAACCTCCCCAATTAATTATTCGTTGATAGGACTGTTATTGGCATCGTTCTCTGGCACGAAGCCTGGGATTAATTACACAGCCCCGTTGAAGCAGATCGACCCTGGGTTTGGTGATGGAATGGCCTCCTCTCTCTAGGAGTAAATCAGCTATTGATCAGGCATCACGAGAGTCTTAACCCTTAATTATGCTGGTAATTATGCTAGTTTTGCCAATACAAAATGATGCAAAAACCTAAAAAAGAGAATGACTGAAACTCTGGCATATAGTACTTATCCGAGAGTGCTCAATGAGAGCTTTCCGATGATTATTATTAGTATTATTATTATTGTTATTAGTATTATCATTATCATTTTTGTTATTATTATTATTATTATTATTATTATTATTATTATTATTATTATTATTATTATTATTATTATTATGATGATGATGATGATGATGATAAGGATAATAATAATGATAACAATAATAATAATAATAATAATAATAATAACAAAAATGATAATGATAATACTAATAACAATAATATTAATACAGTCAAACCTGACCAAGAGACCACCCCCGAACAAGGACCCCCTCCAGACAAAGACCGCTCAAAATCCCCCCGAGAGAAATTACTCTATTTTTTCCCTCCGAATAGAGACCCCTTGTCAACAAAGACCAGAGACCGCCATTTTTCTTCCCAAAGACCATGTTTCACCTGTGAACAAGGACCACTTTCAGAAATAGACATTTCCAAGTCTCTTTATTGGCAGTAATTTCTCAGAGTGATTTTCAAAAGTCATAACCATTACTTTTTTGTGAGGGGATTAAAGGGATACATACCACACACACATGCAGCAGTGGGATACGATTGTAATTTAACCAAAGCCCGGGTGGGGACCTGTGTAAGCTAAATTTAACCCAAGCCAGCTAATGTTCAATTGCAATTTTGTCATCCTTTGTCTTGATGAAAAATGAGGTCACATGTCTTTAGTTTGCTTTAGTTTTTGTGCAGTAGTTAATAACCTAGGTAGAGATGCCACCTAAAAGGAGGTTTCTTACCTTGTTAGAAGGAGCTAAGGTAATAGAGCTCAACAATAAGAACAGAAGTGCTTGTAGGATTTTGGAGTTGGAAAAACCCAAGTTCCAAGTACATGTACATGTATATCGTTCTCATTCTGAATGAGCATAACTTTCTTATTTTGAATGCTCATATGATAACTGCCAAAACATGTACTGCTTTTCCCAGCTTTACCTTTATTTGTGGTATTATGAAATATAATATGTGATATTAATAAACCTTTTAATCAGATACCTTTCAGTCTTCTTTACATTTCACCTTGGACAAAGATTTTACCCACCAATTAGTCATTTATCTTTAAACAGATAAAACAGTGAAAAAATAGTTTGCATTCTATGCACCCTTATAAAATAGCATCAGTAATCAACCCCCCGAACAAAGCCCACCTGTGAACAAAGACCGTTTTTCTAGTTCCCAAGGGCGGTCTTTATTCGCAAGTTTGACTGTATATAATATATATATGATATTATATATATGCATACATATATCCACATGGTCATACTTAGGTTCTTGATATCAGGAATTAAGATCCAACACATGTAGTGAAGTGTGTTTGTGCGGTATTAGGTAGCAATTTCCGCCAAGTTTTTCCCATGACGCTAATGCAGTTCTTTAGTTTTACAGGTTTTATGTGATCCCTCGCCTGTTGCCTGCCATGTTAAGCAGTATTTTATCTCCCTCTCATGTGGTCGTTGCTACTTTATCACCCTGCTAGAGAATCAACTCTCCTCATTGAGGCTTGTGAAAGCTCACAGAATATATCCTTGGATAAAGTAACCTTCCTCAATAAATTAATGCTCACGGCAGCAAAAAATCAGCCTGACAATTTTGGTCATATCTTTGTAACAAAAGCAATATTTAGAAAATATTGGAAGGAGAATTGTTCAATGGAACTCTATCTACAACTCTCGTTCAAATATTTCATAAATTTATGCTTCATTCTTAAGTTATTTTCAAAAGTTTGACTGGTCCAGACAACACTGGTCAAACAGATATTCAAGGCATGAATGGGTTAACTTTACCCAATCCTCCCCTGTAGATGTCTTTGACAAATGTATTATATAGACTCCATATGATACTCATGGAAATTACCGGTTTTTACCATAAATTCACCAAATATTTGAAGTTTTATTAGAGTGGATTTTAATCATTACTTCTCTCTCAAATGTATTTTTTGCTCTGGCCGTCATGTAGGTCGATAGCAAAATACATGTAGTTCAGGTGTTTTTACTAGTAGATGTATTAATGGGTCAACCTATTTCTTTCATTGAGTCAATTTTATTTCAAGGAGAAGTATTGAAAAGAATTCAAATGACAACTCTCCTTCAAATATTTTGTTAATTCATAATCCACTCCAAAGTTGTTTTTTCAGTTGCATAAGCCCAGTTATGTATGTGACACATTTCAAAGAGATCTCCAAGCTTAACCCTTATGCTGCTGGTTGCTAATTTAGCCATTACAAAATGATGCAAAAAAACTGACCGAAATCCTTCCATATGGGTCCTCATCTGAAAATACTCAGAGTTTTTCAATGAATACCAACGTGATAGGGTTTATATGGTTTTCAAAAATCTTTGCATTCTTGTGCTTTGGACCAAGGAAGCTTAATTTAAAGGGCAAATGCACCATCAGAAAGATTTAGGTTCAAAATAATCTTTTACATGTCACCTTTCAAATAAGACCTCCCCCGAACATGTCCTCTTCAGCACTACTCAGTTATAGCTTACAGAAGTTCAGCAAGCAACAGTCCTGAGGCAGCTATACAGGGCCTCCATGCATCCCAAGATGCACTCTGTTTTTGACACCTTCTAAGCACCAGCCTGTGTCACTAACTGCTTCAGAGATAGCAGTAGCAGAGAAGCCCGCATGGCTTTCCCTTTCTTGCTAATTTTTATTCCTGGCTCATCCCTGATCACAATTTTTGGAAGCAAATAAAACTTCAAGAAGTAAAACTTACATAGTATGGCAGAATTGAGCAATCCAGGAATTTGGAGGAATGGAAATATCTGACTCACTTAGGGAACTTCTCCCTTAGACCCACATGATCCTTTACTCAATGGTGCCAGGTTCTTTACTCAAAGATAGCATCTTGATAACAGGAAGTGAAGGAATACACACACTAATAAGTCCTACACTATTCCCATGAGTAACTGCTAACTGACACAAGTGTTGCAATTTCCCGTAAGTGATTAGCACAAACTGATTTCATAGCAATTAGGAAGTAATGGTTTCTACCCAACAATAAGCTACAAATCAAAGACAAGCCACATAGTATAACTTCCAAGGATTGTTGGAATATACAATAGGAAATTGAAGAAGTTCAATCTTTGGGAATTGTGACAACTTATTGAATGCCAGTAATGAAAATCTAAGCAGGAAAGGGGAGCTATCTCTTAAGCACTAGTGACACAGGCTGGTGCTTAGAAGGTGTCAAAAACAGAATGCATCTTGGGATGCATGGAGGCCCTGTATAGCTGCCTCAGGACTGTTGCTTGCTGAACTTCTGTAAGCTATAACTGAGTAGTGCTGAAGAGGACAGGTTTGTGGGAGGTCTTATTTGAAAGGTGACATGTATAGGCTCATTTTGAACCTAAATCATTCTGATGGTGCATTTGCCCTTTAAGCATCGGAAGCCTTAATTAGGTTAAGCTGATATTCATGGCTCTTCCAACAATCAATACGCAGATCAGAAACACATTTGCAAATATGAGCAAAAGTTTAGAAATAAAGGAATCACTTTATTTAAACATTCATTTCCAATAGAATATCTAGCTAGGCTACAAGCTTTGCGAAACTGGTGAGCTTTATTTAATTTTTCTCAAATATAGGGTTTCTTTTTTTAGAATTTCACTTCCATCAGAGACAAATTTATTAAAGTTTAAGAGAAACTAATTTCACTTACTTAGGCCTTAATGCAAAAAACATAACAGTCAAGTATCCGATATCTGAATGCTGAACTTATATTTGAGAAATCATTTTTAAGAGACTATAATCTTCATTTGATTAATTGTAAAATGTTTGTTTGTATGATTAGTAGGACTGGTATTGACTTGGTATTTTTAGGCTCAAGATTGGCATCACTATTATTATGATACCGATCCCGATTCCGAGCCTTAGCGTCGTTTTAGGAGTTGCTGGGATTTATTTACATCTATACATCTGACATCATCATACATAATTTGCATCTACTACAAGGATTTCATTTTCATCGTGGGCCGCATACTACAGATATGTATTTTTCCTCAAGGCATTCCCATTTGAATGTTTAAGATAGAAGGTGCCACTTTAATTTTCAATTAAATCCTATTAAGAGATGTTATTATGTATATTATATATATTTATATACATTTGATGATGTTTTGTTAGGTGTTACAGGACATTTGGGAATTTGGGTATTAAAATAATCAAATAGTAATGATAATAACAACAACAATAATAATTATAATAAGAATAAGAATGATAGTAATCTTCTTTTTTGATGAAGTTAAAGGACAGTAAACTACATGGTTAGGTTAATGCTGTGCTTAGCCTCAGATTTTGAAAATGTATATAGCTCCCACATTTCAGTCTACATGGATGTAAATACTTTTTCAAGGCATTGGCATTTTCATAGTATAGGGCAAAGTTCATGCATAGTTACTATGTAATGATAAGTGAATGAAAGCAAAAGTGAAATAACCAAAACTGTCAAAATGCTTATTCATTACAATAACACTAAGATCTGAGTAAGGGCTCTATCCATAAATGTATCTTTTATCAATAGCTGCTGATATTCTTTGCCTTGAATTCAACAAACTCCATTATTTGTTATGGAGAATGTTGAAACTCTGTAGCCAGGGCACTGTAGCGTTCACATGTGAAGGAGCATTATAAGAGTATGCCCGGCAGACTGAAACGAATGTGCCTATTGAGCTTTAATGCCATATATGGCAACCACTAATTGATTGCTGGTGGACAGATTATATGCCGGTCTCGCTAAGTGAGCGCCTACAACAATAGCTTCTCTTCGCACCTCTCCCTACTGTACTTAGCTTTCAAGCTGAATGAGAAATTTCCATATTAATGGGAGTTTTATAGACATTTTCAAGTGCAAGTACCATTTAGAAGTACTTGTTCCAGGATCGAGTTGTATTGAAATCAGCATGCCGACTCGAACAAGAATGGAAGGTTCGAATCAGGGGTGATCTGTACGTCTCGATACCAGTCCTAATGATTAGATAATTTTGAAATATTTTGTTATATAGACAATGATATTTTCATCATTGAGAATTGTGTATTCCTTGTGATGTGATAGAAAGAATTAGTTCTTAACCCTTACACTGCTGGTGAATAATTTGGCCAATACAAAATGATAAAAAAGCTGAAAAATGACTGAAACCCTGCCACATGGGTACTCATCTGTGAGTGCTCAACGAGGGCTACCCAATAGATACCTACATGACAGGTTTTAGATATAGGGATTAAGATCCGCCGCTGAGCCTTGGTGCAGATTTATAGCGGAGACGTAGGTGTTTGTTGCAAAAGCTGAGGCCGCCAAGGCCGAAGCTTTGCAACAAACACCCACGGCGAGGCTATAAATCTGCACCAATGCTCAGTGGCGGGTCTTAATGGCTATTATAGTGAGTTTGAGTGATAAAAAATTCAAACAACTCTGTGAAAATGACACAAAAATCATGTTTTCTAGCGGTTGCTGAGCCTGGATTTGGTCCCGGCTCTGGAGCCTCATTATGGATTTGGTCCCGGCTCCCTGCTCCACTTTAAAGCCACAGAAACAGCTTCTCACTGTACATAGTGTGTTTTCCAAGCCTAGGTATTTTCATAGCTATGCACTATAATGGTTTTCAAATATCTCTGTATCCTTGTGCTTTGGACTAAACCTCACTATTGGAAGGCTTAAGCATTGATCTAGATGGTGTAAAGGATGATTCCAGGTAAATATTCAGCATTATAAAGGGAACATCACCATGGTGATATTTATAGTCGGTAATGGATTAGGAACTTGCCCTTAATCTCCTTATCTTGCTGAAAATTGTGAAACCTGCCTTATACGATAAATTATATTTACCAGTTGCTGCTTAAATGATTGCCAATCCGGGTATCTACTTAAGGTTTCCACTTTCCTCCGGGGTATGCTATTGAAAAGCACTGGTTCATTTTGAAAAAAAATGGGTGTAGTACAATAGAATGTGTATGCACATGAATATGTGATGCTTAACCCTTTCATACCTGGAGATCTACTTGACTAGTAGCAGTTTAGGCTGATACGGGTATGAATGGGTTAACTCATTCATGCTAATATTACGGCAGTTTAATTGATGTATATTTTGCACACCCCTAGAGTCTGCATTTATTAACTCTTTCGCTGCTGGTGGTTAATTTGGCCAATTCAAAATGGTGCTAAAACCTGAAAAATGACTGAAACCCTGGCACATGAGTACTCATCTGAGAGTACTCGGCGAGAGCTTTCAAATGAATACCAATATCATGGAGTTTAGATGCTTTTCAAAAATCTTTGCGTACTTGTGCTCTGGACTGAACTAGCCGGAGCATTGTAAGGGTTAAACTGTGCACCATTATTTGGACATCAGATCCCTATGCTAGTGTTGTACAACATGCTGACAAGATTATAGCTTCTCATTGACAACAGCATGCAGTATGCAAAAGTTAAGCTGCGCATTAAAGGCAGGGGCCAAAAACGCATTACTTTATATGCGCAAAATTAACAATACAGTATGTTGGTTTCCTTGCAACTTTGCCAACATCTTATGAATAAAGGCTGAATTGAGAAAGATACTTAATCATTTTTCTCAAAAGAGTAAGTCATTATTTATTGCAAGGAAATGATGTGTGCTCATTGATGATGAAATTTATTTTTGAAAAAGTATTAAAAATGTGAATATTGAAACAAGTATGTATTGTAAGTAAAGTATTGTAGACTGCCTGAAAACCTTTGTGAATCATGGGGAATAATTTCAAAGCACCCCGGCATTTTCCTCCTATTTAATACTGACAGAGTATACTTTTCATTTTCATCAAAATTATTATATACTTCTTTTTTCTTTGTTATTAAGGAAACAATTTTTCTGAGTCAGCACAATGAAATAGGAAAAAAAAAATTAAAAAGGAAGAAAAAGCAACCACCAAAAAAGCGAGTAGGTCAATCTTGAAGTAGGTGGTACGAAGCAGTACATTACGGGCTGCGAGTACAGGTTTTTTCTGCTCCAACACCCCGGTGACGGATGAGAAGGTTCTGTGCACGACAAGACAATCTCCCCTCATTATAGCGTCTGATTGCAGCGCGTGCAGACTCAGATCCTCACACACTCACAGAGCACAGGTCCCTGCACTTGCCGCCAGTGCCCCTCCTCCGCACAGTAGCTCTCTTATGTGAGCGAAAGATGATCAACAATCGCCTTGACGATCACTTACAATATCCCCTTACAAATAGAACTTTGGAATACCTTGGAATTTTCGGAATTTTCCAAGTTCTCCTCTGCATATAAGATCTCTTATGAGTCGTGAGGGAAAGATGATTGACAATCGACTAGGATTGGTTTCAATCCCCCTAGAAGAAGAAGCTTTGAATACCTGGGAATTCCTAGGATTTTCCAAGGAAAATTCCAGGATTTCCTAGATCTCTTATGACTAGTTGGGAAAAGATGATTCAACAATTGCCTATGACCATTTACAATCCCCTTACCAAAAGAACCTTAGAATACCTGGTAATTCTTAGGATTTCTCAGGTCCTCCTCTGCATATAAGATCTTTTATTAGTAGTGAGGGAAAGATGATTGACAGTCGCCTACAATCAGTTGCAATCTCCTTAACAAATGAACCTTGGAATACCTGGGAATTCTTAAGATTTTCTAAGGAAAATTCTAGGATTTCTTTAAGTCTATATGGGTAGTCAGTGAAAGATGATTGACAATTGCCTACGATCAGTTGCAATCTCCTTATAAAAAGAACTTTTGAATACCTGGGAATTCGTAAGACTTAGCAAAGAAATTCTAGAATCTTCTAGGATTTCTTAGGTCTCTTATGAGTAGTCAGGTAAAGATAATTGACAATCGACTACGATAGGTTGCAATCCCCTTAGAAGAAGATCCTTGGAATACATTGGACTTTCTTTGATTTCCCAAGTCTTGTTCAGCATATAAGATCTCTTATTAGTAGTGAGGTAAAGATGATTTACAATAGTCTAAGATCGGTTGCAGTCCCCTTACCAAAAGAACCTTGGAATACTTAGAAATTCTTATGATTTTCGGATTTCCTATGAAGTCTTAGCTGCAAATTTGGTCTCTTATGAGTAGTGAGGGAAAGATCATTGACAATCGACTACAATTGGTTTCAATCTCCTTAGAAGAAGATCCTTGGAATACCTTGGAATATCTAGGATTTCCCAAGTCCTGTTCAGCTTATTAGGTCTCTTAAGAATAGTAAGGGAAAGATGATTGACAATCGCCTATGATTGGTTTCAATACCCTTAGACGAAGTTCCTTGGAGTACCTTGACATTCTTAGGATTTCCCAAGTCCTGTTCAGCATATTAAATCTCGTAGTAGTAGTGAGGGAAAGATGATTGACAATCGACTAGGATCAGTTGCAATACCCTTACCAAAAGATCCTTGGAATACCTTGGGGCTTTGTAGTTCGGTTTCACGCCTGTAATGGTGTAAAAAAAAGCCTGACTTTTTAATGAGTAGTTTTTGAATGAAAGATTTTGATGGTGTCAAACCATCAGGAATTAATCCTTTTAATGAGAGAGTTAGAACATACATTTTCCCTTATTATCTAAATAAAGAATGCAGTTTGTTTCATCCATTAGTCAAGACCTCTAATGAATGTATTTTAAATGCATAGAACACATGATAAATTGTTCAATTTATTCAGGAATACAATTATGAAATTTGATACATTATGCATCTTCCATACGTCACTCTAATTACCAGTTTTATTTATTACCTGCATAAAACACATTTATGTAGAACGCAATTTATGTTGCTAACAATATAGCGGTGTGTTTTATCAATGTGTGGAAGGTGTATTGTGTGAATAAGTGAGATGATTGAATATTCCCACTCAGGTGGTTATGCAGGTGTTGTAATTGCCTCAGGTAGATATGTGTCAGGTGGGTGAAGGTATCTGGGAATGCCAGTGGTTGTGTAGATCTTGATGAATGGGCCTGGAGTAGGCAGATAAGAGCTAGGCATGCTGCTGCTGCTGCTGCTGCTGCACTGATGCAGGGGCTCCTACTGTAGACTTGCTACAAGTCTGTCTTAATTCTTTTGCTGCTGGTGGCGAATTTTGCCAATAAAGCAAAAAGCAAAAATTTGCAAAAAAGCTGAAAAATCAATGAAACACTGGCAAATGGGTACTCATCTCAGAGTACTCGACAAGAGCTTTCCAATGAATACCAAGATGACAGGGTTTAGATGGATTTCAAAAATGTTTGCGCTCTTGTGCGTTGGACAAAAGTAGCTTTAGCATTGGAAGGGTTAACTGGCTCTAGCTGTTTTGTATAATAGTGGTGGTGGCATCATAGCTAACTCAGCCTGACCACCACGCTACATCTCCTGCTGCTACTACTATACTGCTTCTTCTGTTGATTCTGCTACTACTATAATTGTTGCTGCAGCAAATAGTTGCTATTGCTATAATGCTGTGTTGCTGCTGCTGCAAGTATTATTCAATTGCTGCGGTTGCTGCTACTTCTGTACTCCTGGTGAAGCTACTGCTGCTGTTCCTAGTGCTGCTGCTGCTGCTATTACTATTGCTGCTGTTACACAAACACAGGCTCAATGATAATAATGATAATGATAATAATGGTAATGATAATAATAATAATAATAATAATAATAATAATAATAATAATAATAATAATAATGATAATAATGATAACAAAAATGGTAATAAAAATGATAATTAAGATACTACAGATTTTAGGGAAATAGGTATTTCAGGATACTCCTGACATAAGTTGGTGAAAGATTCAAGAGTTTTTATCAGGGTTTTAATACTATGAGACCCTTATCTGCAGAGGGTGCAGAAGCACACTACTGGGCACCCCCTCAAAAAAATGGAACACCATATTTATTACTAACTTATGCTGGTGGTGACTAATTTGGCCAAAACGAAATGATGCAAAAAACCTGAAAAATGTCTGAAACCCTAGCATAAGGGTACTCATCTGAGAGTACTCAGCAAGAGCTATACAATGAATACCAACATGATAGGGTTTAGATGTTTTTCAAAAATATTTGCGTCCTTGTGCTTTGGACGAAAGTAGCTTAAGTATTGGAAGAGCTAAGAGTAATAAATATAGTGTTTGTTTGTTAGAATTCATGGAAAAGTAGAGTGTGACACCTTGTACAATACTTTGCCCTGTATGATAATGTATACAGGTTTAATTTGTGTGCTAAACATTTCGCTTTACAGCACTGCCGGAGGGTATTTGTGCTACTTTAAATTCACGCATTCAAATTATATATCTATTACTTTATAGATATGTATTCGAAGGATGTTATTTTGGCACTATCATGGGGAGCGCAAAAAATTAAATGCCTGTTAAAAATACCAGTTATACAGTAGCTGATTCTATGCTGAGACGCCCAATGAATACTGTAGAACACACATATGACGCGTGTCCCAAATAGATCGAATTGGGGAGTTTTTGCATCATAGCGTATCTTTATGTTAGCCATGGTAGCCGCCGCTGACAGCGCCAAAGTACAGAAAAAAAAGTACAGCGTTTTTATATATAGCAAAGCGGAACCACATGCTATGTACGCTATATATAAGCTGTATATAAACAGACGCCTACATTGTGTGTTCTACAATAGATCTATGGTAACAATGTATGTGAGAATAGACTATAACTCAGTACCTTAGCGGTAAACATCCCACACCCTTAATAACAAGATGAAGACTCAATATTTTACCTAGTGCTGATCATTAAAGTGATTTATAATTGCTGAGATGTATAGCACTGGATTAATTATTACTTTAATACTAATGGCGGCATCACGTGCAGGGGCCCGGTGAGAAAGAAGAGACAGATATTAATTAGAACTAACAGACTCCCACTTATTTCACCCATTCAGCTCGCTACTGCCCAAAAAAGCTCTCATTACTGTAGAATGGCTAATTTTCTGTGAGTTTTATTTTCCTGTTATTTCCCGAATGCTTCTAAACAGCAATAAACAACACAGGAAAAAACAGTACAGAACATGTCCGTAGTTAATAAACACAGAGAAATCCTCCTTAGTCCTTACCCATTAATATTTTGGTATACTAAAATTAGAAATCTACATAAACCGGGAAAATTAGAAACGAAAAAAAATATATGTCCTCTCTTTAAAAATATTAGAAACGGAAACACCCAAAAATGAAAAATTAGGGAAAATTGTTACACAGAAAAATTGGCTATTCTACAGTATTTGAAGATTACCTACATAATGAAATCATTTTTAGGGAGTATTTAAAGTACAATTGTTTGCCAGAATATAGACCAAAATATTTTCTGAAATGTATTTTCAAATTATTGCATTATTACTTCATTTTGACATAAATATCAGAGCATCTAGGTGATGTCTTTCAAGGGATCTTTAACTTTTAATTGTGAATGAATGTGTTAACTTATTCATGCTTAAGAGTTTCTCAAGAAATTGACATCAGGACTCACAACACTTCTGATAATAACTTTGGAATTAAGAATGATCTCACAAAATATTTGAGTGTTGTTGGAAATATTCTAAATAGCATTTCCTTCTTAGATATTTTCCTAACTTTTCCTGAAAGATTTCCTCAGAATTGTCGGGCTGCTTTTGGCTGCAGTGAAATTAATCCTTATGCTTCTGCTAATTTGGCCATTACGCAATAATGCAAAAACCTCATAAATTATCAAAACCCTAGCACATGGGTACTCATATGAAAGTGCTCAGTGAGAGCTTTCCAATAAATACCAACATGACATGGTTTAGGTGGTTTTCAAACATCTTTGCATCGTTGTGCTTTGGATGAAAGTAGCCTCAGCATTGGAAGAGTTAATGGGTGAATAACCACTCTATATATAACCTTCTCCTGCTCTTATAAGAATGATCATCTAACTAATGAGGTACTTTATTATTCTGTGTGCTTTGATTGGACACAGGCAAACATGATATTCCTGTGCTAACAAGCAGGTATTCTTTTGTTCTCTAACACACCTTCGGCCCATTCAAATTTAGAGCATCCTTATTTTCCCACATTCTTGGAAATATTTTGATAAAAGGGCAATGTTTTGAGAACATTTCGACGGAAACCTGTATTCCTGTTGGGTTTAACTATTCCTCTTCATTTTTTTGATAAAAATGCAATATTTTTGGAACATTTTGACAGGAACTTGTTATTCCTGTTGGGTTTTAAACATCAACAATTCCTATTTTATATTTTTTCATATTATACTTTTTTGTTTGGTTGTTAGAAAAAAATGTCTGTTTAGGTCCAAATTAGATTAACTGTATCAACCCTACATTACTACCAAAAATTCTGGATTTTATTGGTTATATTTTTGTGATAAAGGCATGTTTTTTTTTAATAATTTAAGGAAGAATTCCCTAATCCTACAATCTGCCCACCATTCAATATTAATCAAATTCAATTTTTATTATCATATCATTTTCAAAAGCGTCATACTCATCAGACAAAATTTTTATTGATCGTTTATTGGCTAATACTAGCCTTAATCCAAGTAAAGTGCATGATCTCAAGTAAAGTGAGAATACCATATATTTGTAACCATTGTTTGTATTTCCTGACTTGGAAATGTTTAGTATAATAAACATGAGACAAAGAATGTTTGTTTTGGAAAAGTTGAAATATGGTACACTATGACATTATTCTCAATAGGATTGAAAATATATAACAATGTACGCCTTCTTATAATTAACTCATCAATACTCATAGCAGCCAAAAGTAGCCTGACAAGTTAGATAAAATCCTTCAAGCAAGGGCATATTTGGGGAAATAATGAAGGAGAAGTGTCAAATAGAACATCTAAATTCCATTATTGTTAATGAAATATGGTAACGTCATGTTGCATTTAATAGATTCGTTGTGGGCTAATATTCAATTGAGGAAACTTGGGAATATCTGATTTAATTGACTGCCTAAAAATGTGACTTGCCATGTTTTATTTCATTGGGATTCTTATAGATAATTGGAACACCTGGGAGTAATTTTGTTACATCACAATATTATATACATTTCTTATGCTTAGTATCTTTAATTGTCATCGAAATATACTGGAATTAGACAAATGTTTGGCCTCATATATGTTTCTGGGGAGACTCAATTCATGCAACTTTTTATGCAACCAAGCCAAATGTAGATACATGGCATACTGCATGCATTATTTTATGCAACCTGGTTCTGTCTGAAGCACATAGGAACATTACATTAAGCTCTCTATGCAACACGATCCTGGCTGGTCAAACCTTGAAGGAATGCTAGATAAGAATTTGTCTCAACTCCGAAAAACGTTGGTTTTGCTCAATAGGTCCCCTTGTAAAATCTGCCCATTGCCAATGATACTATCACGCGTGTTTGTAGTGTTGGCAAATGTTAGCAATGGGCAAAGTTTACAATGGGACTTAATGAGCAAAATCAACATTTTGCAGAGTTGAGACAAAAAGTATGTTTATACATACATGTATTAGTGGTTCAAAGAGGTTTGCCAAGTTTGGATGTCACAAAAAAATGGAAAGAGCGGTTGCCAAACTTGAGTCAGACAGATTATAATTTTTTTTTTATGCAACCAGATCCTGATATATGGCGCTCTTTATAAAACCAGATTATATGCAACCATGCCCTGGTCTTAACATGTAGGAATATTACATAAAGCTCTTTATGCAACCAGATCTTGGTCAAACCTTGTAGGAATATTACATAAAGCTTTTTATGTAACCAGATCTTGATCAGCCTTGTATGAATATAACATAAAGCTCTTAATGCAACCTGATCTTGATCAAACCTTGTAGGATTATATTACATAAAGCTCTTTATGTGACCTGATCTTGATCAAACCTTGTAGGAATATAAAAGCTCTTTTTGCAACCAGATCTTGGTCAAACCTTGTAGGAATATTACATAAAGCTCTCTATGCAACTTATCAATGCTGAAAGGAACGCTTCATAAACATCTTTATACAACAAAGCCTTCTTCCAAACTCCGAGCTACAGATAGATTTTTTTGTGCAACCAGGCCATGCTACAAGCTCATTGAAGTTCTTTATGCAACATGATGCCATGTTCTTGGATTTACAGTTCCTACTGAAATGTAGCTGAGACTTCTTAGAAATTCCTGGTATTTTCCAGGATTTATCTTTGGAATTCTTTGGTATTCCCAGCTACATTTCACAAGGGATTGTTCATCATAATCTTCTTTAACCCTTCCAATGCTGAGGCTACTTTTGTCCAAAGCACAAAGAGTTTTGAAAACTGTTGAAACGTTGTCATGTTGGTACTCATTAGATAGTTCTCACTGAATACTCTCAGATGTGTACCTATGTGCCAGGGTTTCTGTCATTTTTCAGGGGCTTTTTCGCATCATTTTGTAATGACTAAATTAGCCACCAGCAGCATAAGAGTTAACTGGTAACCATATTCTTATAATATATGTATGGGACATTTTTCTAGGAGAAGTAGGTACATGAATTGGGTTTATTTTGACTAGAGTATTTGCCAATACATCAATAATACTTATATTCAACGGAGTTGCACTGAAGAGGAAAGATTTGTTTGAACATTTACAACGAAGGTGTTTTGTTTAAACGGTGCTAGAAAATAGTCAAACACACACCTATACTGGTTGATGTGCATATGAATGAATGGACAGAATCGGGAGCCTTAGCTGATAATTGACTCACTGAGAAAAAAGTAATGATATTGAGAATTATATGAATGGATGAATGAATTATTGTACAAGGAAACTTTTTATTAATTTGATTATGATGGTTTGAAGCTTATTTTTCTTCTGATTCGTTAAAATGTGAAGACATTAGGAAAGTAGCCTATGTGTGTGCATTTATACGATATGGCGAACATGTTTACAAATACATATTTTGCAATAAGAAAGGTTGAGGAGAGTTGTCATTTTAGTGTTTATCAAAATTTTCCTTCAAACATTCCTCTAAAAATGCTAATTTTGTCAGAAAAATATTAAGGGCTTTTTAGGACATTTAGGCATCAAGGGGATGAATAGAATGTTAATTTGATACCTTCACATATAAGTTATCATCTTTCTTGTTTGTTCCAGCATATCTATATTCCTTGACAAAAATCTATTTGTTATCACTCTGAACAGCATCTTAATAGGTTTTTCCAGTGATTTACTGTTATTTACACCTGTATCATATGTCATGTTGATGGGAGGCAAAGGGTTACAATGTATCATCTTCCCCTCAGCTGACTACAAAGGGAATCTAATTTCCCTGTTATGGAAAATGAACCACATCGTACATATTTTTCTACTCACAATTTACATAAAGTTACGCTTTATATAGTGATAGATTTCATGTCGTGAATCAGACTGCCTTATTGTCAAACTCAATTAATTTGCCTCGTCAGATTCCTGAGCACCTAATCACTCGAACATCAAGTGTAGCGGAGATATCTTACCTTAACCCTCAGAGATACTCTAGAAAGTATCGTCTGCTACTCTAATACTTTTGAAAATAACTTGGGAATAAAGCAAAAGTTAGCAAAATATTTGAGGGAGAGTTGTTGTTTGGCTTCTGATCAACATTTCTCCTTCAAATGTTTTCCAGAAAATGCTTCTGTAGGTTAAACATTTCCAAAATTGCCAGGCCTGTTTTGGATGCTCTGAGTATTAATGGGTTAAACCCTTTCATGACAGGAGAAACCGTTTGAATACAGTGTTGTCTGGAATTATGACACTTTTGAAAATAATTGAAATATCTTTGGAGGAAAATCCGTTTTAGAGAAAGTGTTCTTTTTTTCCAAAAGAGTCTAGCCTTTTATAGACCTGAGCCAGTGCAAGTCTGGCGCGGATCCACACCAGTTTGCATCGATGCATGTGCATCGATCAATCTTGGAAGTGCAACGATTCATATCAAAGTGCATCGGTCAATAAAGTCCACGCTAACCATTTTCTGATTTTTTGGGGAAGCAGTGGTGGCGATCCTACTCTGGGAGGTTAGATTTTTATGCAATGACGTCTGTCTCTGTAGGGCAGGAAGTAAATGACCGTACATGTGTATAATCTATTTAGGCTCCGGACGACCAGGCTAGCGAGTATTCTCTTGGGAGTCTGGCTAATCGCCGTCACGCCAGGTGCGGCAGGATGGGGGGGGGGGGGGGGGGGGGGGGGGGGGGGGCGACATCCTCTCCCATCATCAATTGCACTTCCGACTCAGTGATGCATCCCGATTAAGAGTGCACCAGAGCCAATGCCAATCTACAGCAATCTTCACCAGTGACTAAATATCGTCTAATAATTCTTGTTTTGTCAAATATGAATGGTAAAATAGGTTTGAACAATTGTGATTTTTTTAGGAAATGTGTATCCTTTCCGAAACCTTGTGTTTAGACCAGAAATTGACACATTTTCTTTATGATCAAGCCCCTGTAGGACAACGAACATACAGACCCTTTTGATGAGATTTTGATGAGCGTTACATACAGAAACTTGATAGTCTCAGAACTTTTCTATAACATTTATTGTAAAAAATAAATTAAATATATCTCTTTTCTATCATCGTATGCTCATTGGGTTACTTAGTGAACATAGAGATTTTTATATCAATTAAAGA
This sequence comes from Maea johnstoni, assembly GCA_963942565.1. Lineage (NCBI taxonomy): Eukaryota > Metazoa > Annelida > Polychaeta > Spionida > Magelonidae > Maea > Maea johnstoni. The sequence goes on along the minus strand of OZ012693.1, from coordinate 24,790,797 downwards.
CGATGCACTTTTCCTCATAATCAACTATGAATGTTTAGGCTATCACTGAAAAGTAAAATATTTGCTGTTAAAACGGCTCCCACAGGCTTGCTCACACTCTTAAATGAAGAAAAACCGGATATGTAGCGAGAGACGAATTACTATATGCGCTGCAGTGAAGGGCTGGACATGCCAGGGGTCTCTGATCTGCATCAGCGTGAGGTCACGAGGGATCACGGTCCAATCAGGGCCCTCGTATCATTTGAATTGAATAGAAACCTGAGCGCCAACATGCGCAGAGTACAACTTTTTGGCTATTCTCTGAGGCTAGCCTATTCAGGTTGACCGGCTGGTTTCATATTCACTTGTTTTTATTTATCTAAGATACAATCAGGGGAGGTTGTTGGTCTTTCCTCATTATGAAATTTCTTCAAGTCACAATCGCTTCAAATTAACATGTATTTAGAATATCTAATTTACCAGATTTGCTTTAAATTGTGATATTTATAGAAGATAAAAATCACATGCACTGTGATAACAAATGATAAAGTTATGTAAAATACCAACATGAGGAGAAGTGAGAACAAGGTAACCTACTAAATTCGTGAAATATAGAAAGTTTCAAACAAAGTTTAGATATATTTACAGTGAAAATAATGTTCCATTAACTGCTCTGAAAATGCAGGAGAATGCATCTCAGAGCACCTACATATAAAAAATTCCCCGGGGCCTAAAGCGGCCCCTGCCACAAAGGACGTCACGCCTGCGGTGCTCGCGGCCGCTGCACCCTCCGGGCCCCCTCATTTTTCCAAATTCTCCAAAGGTGCATAGCTCAATTTTTTAGGCTGGATCCGCCCCTGCGAGAGTTGGTTTTATAGGAATACTGACATCTCTGACCCATTAATGCTCAATGTTGGTAAAGGCTAAAGCATAATTGGGAAAATATTTGAAGGAGAAATGTTAATCAAGGCATTGCCAACAATTCTCCTTGAGCTTATGCTTCAAATGCTATTCTTCCTTCAAATATTTTCCATATGGTTTTGCCTGCAAGATTTCAACCGAAGTGGTTTTTTTAGAAGCCGTCATTGTGTATTCCGCTCGCTGTCCAGATCAATCTCCCTGAAATCAGTGCACTTCCCATTGTTCCCATTGTTCTCCCGTCTCTAATGTGACATTTACAACTGCCGCACAATTTATATCATGTCTCCTCAAAGCTCACAGCACTTACAATAGGTGTGAAGTGCGGAGAGTCTTGTATTTTCTCGAAATTGGTCTATCTGCTGTGTGTTAAGTCTTAACCACTTAATGCTGCTGGTGGCTAAATTTTTGTGGCCAATACTAAATGATGCAAAAAACCTGAAAACCAGCTCTTGCTGTACTCAGCAAGAGCTTTCCAATGAATACCAACATGACGGGATTCAGATATTTTTCATAATCTTTGCGTCCTTGCGCTTTGGATGAAAGTAGCCTCAGCATTATGAGGGTTAACCCATTCATGCCTGGAGATTTCCTTGACATTTGTTGCCTTGATATGTGATACTTTAGAAAATAACTCAATTGAAATTAAGAATAAATTGAAAGAATATTTGAAGGGGAGTTAGTTCCTCATTTAAATTTCTTCTTCAATTATTTTCTGAAAACTCCCTTTGTTAGGTATATATCATCAAAAATGTCAGGTAGCTTTCGTCACTACAGGCATGAATGGGTTAATTGCAGCTTATTTAACTTAGGTACTTTATCAACCCATATGTGTGTACACTCCAGATGTGAAAGAGATAATGGTAAATAGCTTGTATGAATAGGTATAGTCAGGGGTTGGAGATTGTCAAAGGGTCCATTAAGCTTGGAGATCTCTTTGAAATGCATCACATAGAATACTGGGCTAATATGCAACTCAAGCATATCTTTGGAGTGGATTATGAATTAATAAGATATTTGAAGGAGAGTTGTCATTTGCTTTCTTTTCAACATTTCTCCTTGAAATAAGATTGTCTCTTCTCTTAGATGAGTATCCCTGATGATGTGCCACGGTTTTATTTATTTTTCATGTTTTTTTCATCATTTTGTATTGGCCAAATTAGCCAGCAGCAGCAGCATATTGAGGGTTAAGAGGAAGGAAGAGTGCTGTCAAGGGGAGAAGCAGGGGACTCTCCAGTGTAATAATAGGCGATCACCTGTTATTTCCTCCCAGCTGTCCTGAGGGATTGCGATAAGCACTCGTCAGTATGACACACCACCTTTCACTGTGCACTATAATTCATTAACCCATTCATGCCAGGATGTAGGGGGCAGTACAAAATACAGAATACTAAATACAAAATTCATTTGTTTCATAATTAGCCTCAGTTCACCCTCACACTATTGATCATGTATATACTGTTTTTTCCATAAAAAATAAACGCCCTCAATCCTCCTCACCCCAAAATAATAAATACTGTAGAATAGGTATATATCGCGCTACAAAAATTTCGCGAAAAGCCGATTTTTCGGTTTTTCGCGTGTACTTTATTTCGCGTGTGAGCATGTTCTTCAGCGCCATCTATTGAACCAAACAGTAATCTTAAAAATGCAAACATTCGGCGGCCATCTTGCGGCTATAATCTGGCAGAAGTTTCAACAAAATTGGACTGGTAAACATGCCATTTATAATATGATACGTTGGTAACTTTTTCATAAGTTACCAATGTGTCATATTATAATGAGTTTGTGAAGTTGTTGCATGTAATCCCCTTCGTTTCAGCCTAGGACCGGCTACGAGTGAGATTCACGCTATGCTGGTATATATTCGTCAACTGCAAATACACGTATTGCCGTAAACAGTAAATTGGCAACGATTCAATTCAATTCAGGAACAATATCATTATTTCTTTATAATATCCATTATTCTAATAATTATCAACATACACATGTATGTATGTTGATAATTATCAAATGTTTCCATCGCATCCACCTGTCCGAGTCTATCGAACAATGGTGGCAGCCATCTTGTTTCTCGTAAGAGATCCATGGGTTGGCCCAGGTATCCTAGATATTTCACATGTAAGAATGCGAATTATGTTATGATACATTGGTAACTTATTCATAAGTTACCAATGTATCATATTATGATAGCTTTGGAAAGTTATTGGACATATTTTGTTTCGTTTCAGCCTCGGACCGGCTACTAGTGCGAATCACGCTATGCTGCTATATACAGTACTCATCAACTCCAAATACACGTATTGCCGTAAACAGTAAATTGGCAACAATTCAATTCGAGTAGGAACAGGATAATTATTTCTTTATGATATCCATCATTCTGATAATTATCAACATACACATGTATGTATGTTGATAATTATCAAATGTTCCCATCGCAGCACCTGTCCGAGTCTATCGAACAATGATGGCAGCCATCTTGTTTCTCGTAAGAGATCCATAGATTGGCCCAGGTATAGGACTGGTATTGACTTGGTATTTTTAGGCTCGAGATTGGCATCACTATTATTATGATACCGATCCCAATTCCGAGCCTTAGCGTCGTTTTGGAAGTTGTTGGGATTTATTTACATTTATACATCATCATCATACATTATTTACATCTACTACAATAATCGAGTTTCATTGTGGGTCTCATACTACAGATATATATTTTTCCTCAAGGCATTCTCATTTGAATGATAAGGTAGAAGGTGCCACTTTAATTTTCAATTAAATTTAATTTTCAATTAAATCCTAATTAAGATATGTTATTATTCATATTATATATATTTGATTTTTTTTGTCATGTTTTAGATTGCATATGGGTATTAAAATATTCAAATAGTAATGATAACAACAATATTAAGAATAATAATAAACTTTATTTCCTGAAGTTAATACAGTAAACTACATGGTTAGGTTAATGTATAGGAAAATGTATATCTGATACATTTCAGTCTACATGGATGTAAATCCTTTTTCAAGGCAAGGGCATTTTCATATTTTGGGGGAAAGTTCTATGTAAGTACAAGTGACTATACAATGATAAGTAAATGAATGCTGGCACTCCCGGCAGCATGGAAACGAATGTGCGGCACTCTCGGCAGCATGGAAACGAATGTGTGGCACTCTCGGCAGCATGGAAACGAATGGGTCAGAAGCACACGGCCGGCACCCGCTAATCGGTCTCCCAGAGTGAGTGCCTCCTGGAGTTTGTGGGACAATGGCTTCCTGTTTGCCGGCATGTCAGTAGCTACCAGTGTTTAATGGAAGTTTTATATTCCCTTGAGTGTTTTATGGGAGTGTTAAGTACCTTTAGAAGTACTCATCTTAGGATCGAGTTGTATTAACATGCCCTTGCCGACTCGACCAAAGGTAAAGGATTCGAATCACAGTTGATCGGTCCGTCTCGATTCCAGTCCTACCCAGGTATCCTAGAAATTTGAGATGTAAGAATGCGAATTATGTTATGATACATTGGTAACTTATTCACAAGTTACCAATGTATCATATTATGATAGCTTTGGGAAGTTATTGGACGTATTTTTCTTCATCTAAACCTCGACCGTCTAGGAGTGGAATTCACCGACCGACGCGCCACCACCTCCAGTGGTGGGTAGCGTTACCATGTATATAATTGATCGCGTGCGCTAAGTTCGCGAGTGCGATACTAGTTCGCGTATTCGCGAAATAATCGCACACGCGAACTTTACCTGTTCTACAGTATATCATATATGCTTATACACACACACACACACACACACACACACATATATATATATATATATATATATATATAAATATATATATATATATATATATATATATATATATATATATATACATATCTATATATATATATATATATATATATATATATATATATATATATATATATATATATATATATATATATATATATATATATATATGTGTGTGTGTGTGTGTGTGTGTGTGTATGTAGATAACAAGTATGCAAAAATACTGTGCTTGGGTTACAAAATAGAGAAAATAGAGGAGGATGAATATCTGTTTTTGTTTTTTAATCATATGAGGTGAGAGGATTTGATTAGAATCCTTGCCAAGTGTCAGCCTTTCAGGGGAATGTTTAGTTTTACAGCGTATAATTGCATGCACACAGAAACCAGCCAGGTAACTTGAACTAAGTGAAAATAAATCACCTTAATAAGGTGACTGCATGTATAATTTCACACAGAGTGAAGAGGGAGATGCAGGTTCATTTAATGCAGCCTCTTATTTACTACATGGTGCTGCCATCTATTACTGGAACTGACAACTACATTGCTACAAGGAGAGAACGAAACCTATTTTGTATGTTATTTGTAATCTACTCAAGTGTAAAGAAAAGAGAAGATGAATTTTGTTGTGAAATGAGTGAATGTGATTAACGGTATAGGCTATTTCTACAAATTCCTTGCTTTTCCCAGTTCCATTTGGTAAGAGACATATTTATTAATCCATTAATGCTCACAGTGGCCAGAAGCAGTCTGACAATTTTGTAAAAATCTTGCTGGTAAAAGAATAGTCGGAAAACTACTTGATGGAAATTTGTTTGTTAGAACACTACTTACTGTAAGTTACAGCTCTCCTTCAATTACTTTATATATTTTTGACGTATTGTTGACATATTATAGATCCAGATGACAGTTTCTAGAGGAACACTTAAGCATGAATGGTTTAAGCAAAAAACAAAACGGAACAAAACAAAAGTTTTAAAGACTATCAGTATATAGATATCAATTTTATTGTTAAGATGGGAGAATTTTGTATGAATAGTTAATTTGATTTTATCGTGTACATCAGTTAGGTTTTCCTGTTCTTGTATAGATTCTTGTTATAGATGTATAGAGGGCTGCATAGGTATGATGCTCCTTTTCCACAGGTATCTGGAACATAAAACAACATCATATCATTATTACAGGAAAACCTAACTGCATAAGACAATAACTTATTTTCATAAGTTTGATATTTAGTTTTCGTTCTGAGATATAGAAAGCAGTGTAGGTGTGATGGCAGATGCTCTCTTATTTTCCACAGGTATCTAGAGCATAAAACTATCATATTATTACAGGAAAACCTAACTGCATTGGACAATACTATATTTTCGTAATAGGTTGATATTTAGTTCTTGGTCTGAGATATAGAGGGCAGTGTAGGTATGATGGCAGATGCTCATTTTCCTCCGGTACCTAGAGCATAAAGCAATATCTTATCATTATTAGAGGAAAACCTAACTGCATTGGACAATACTGTATTTTCAGAACAGGTTGATATTTAGTTCTTGGTATGAGATATAGAGGGCATTGTAAGGGTGGAGCTGATATCCCTAGGCGATAACCCTACCGCGTAGGACTGTATCATATCATTATTGCAGATGATAGCTTTGCTAATGTCAAGGAAGGACAAGTTATTCTAGGAATCTGATATCCAATTATTTGCAGCCTGAGAAGTAAGAATAGGGATAGTCTTTATGAAGCCATTATTTGTTTTTCTCATATTGTGGAGAAGAGAAAAACATAGCATCTTAACCCTTTTACTCCAGTAGCTTTACAAAAGGGCTAGTGGGATCATGTTTTTTTTGAAGATGTGATTTTATGGGGTAACATGTTATATCATATTTTTTCTTTTTTTGGCAGGTGACATTGTAGAAAATGTTCAAATATAGTATAACAAAATAACATAGGAAATATGTCAAAAAAGATGGTGATGGTGTTTTCTTGTAATTTCATGGGAAAACATGTTATGCCATTGTATAAACATGACATACCATGATAACATGGTTTTCATTTCACCAGGAGCCGTCAGGGGATGCCATGATATATCGTTTACCAAATGGAACCGGGAATTCCTAGAATAATGCTAGGAAAAGGCAATTTAGATTTGCTTGGAATTCTCAGATAATTTGGTAAGGGAGCTGTATTCTAAGACAGCATTGCTGCTATCTTTTTATCTATTTGCTTTTTCTTATCACTTTTCCATTGGTCCCAGGTTCAAATCCAGTTCAAGGTGTGAGAGAAAGATGCCAGTGACTTTGGTTAGTTGAAGGTTTTTCCTGATGTATTCAGGTTTCCTCAACCATGATATTACTAGCTAATTTGACTCACATTGAAACTTTTTTTAAATTCTCTGCAGATGTCTTTATTTCCATTTTCCATTCAAAAAGTCATAAGAAAGTCAATTTATATGATAGATAAGGTATTTTTGACATTTAAGATAATTCTTACCTATATATCCAGGGTCTGACAATAACCAGAAAACTCTACACGCCTGGTAGGGCTAGTGGCATATGGAATATACTAGCCCTACTCCAACCTGTACTGGCCCTACCTGAAAATCCAAATAATTATTAAGACTTGACACCTTTTATTATCTAAATGTGTAAGAAAATATGCTATTAATCTAAATCTTCCTAAAGGCACCAGCCAAAATTTCAACATGTCAAATAATCAATCTTATCATGACTGGTAAATTTGTACTAGTCTGGTAGGGCTACAAGGGTTAGTAATTTACTAGCCCTACCGGCCCCTTTTCTCATTTTTACTAGTCCAGACTAGTAGGGCTACCTTGTACGTCAGACACTGATATCTTAAAATATGAAATCATTTTTGACAGGGAGGCAATTTCTTTACATTTTCATATTGTTAACCTTACATGTAAATCACAGTTTTCTATTGAATTGGTATTGAAGCCAACACATACAAATATAACAAATGCATATAAAACTTAATGTGGCTAAAGACTAGTAAAGAGTGACAGTAAATGAAATTTGGAATATAAACCCAAAAAGGCTTAACTATTTGGCAACAATTCTGTTGGGCTTGAAAGAGGCGTTATTTGGATTACATATTAAAGTAAAAATGTTAATCATTAGTCACAACTCAAGTGTTCTGTATATTATTGCAGGTTTATTTTTTCAGATTATCAGAACATTGTTACTTTTAGGGCTCAGCTAAAATTACTTTATAGAAACGATTGGGGAGTATTTAAAAAAAAGTTTTTTTTATCCTATGCTGTTTTATTCAAAATCTTTATAATTATTTATTAATTATAATAAAAAAATTTAAGCAATCATAAAAGTATGTCATATTAGAGATGCTTTAGGTATGAGTAGTCGTGTCTCCAAACCTGTGATACTTTTGAAAATAACTTTGGAATGAAGCATTAACTCGCAAATCATTTGAAGGAGAACAGTTGATAGAGTTATTATGAAAAACTCTATTTGAATTTTTTTACAGATATTGCTTTTTTAAAGAGATATTACCAAAATGGTCTGTCAGTGTTGGCTGCAACAGACATGAGTGGGTTAATAAAATGAAAATTACACAGAATTCAACAGATTTAGAAATTCTGTCTCAGCATCTAATGTTTTTGGCAATTTTTTCTAAATATTCAAATAATATCCAAAACTAAGAGATTGACTACTAGTTCTGTGCTCGGGTTAGACTGAGACTAAGTGAGTATGAAACAGTGTGAATAAAATATGGATATGATATAAATTGGAGTTTTAGAAGTTTAAAAGAACCAAAGAGCAATTAATGGAATATAACTGTGAATCTGTTTTTGAATGTCTCATTGCATTTATTTGTGTTCGAACAAAAAGAAACCTTAATGTAATAAATGATTAAATTAAGAAAATGTGAATAGAATCATATTTTGTTAGTTGTGATTATAGAAAGAGCAGATGGCTCAAAGGGGGGTCATGTTGCATAGATTTTGCAAAACAATTTTGCAATACTCAGCTGAGGTTGATAGATATCACCAAAATAGTGAGAATGTTTTTCGACACTACAAGCACTAATTGGTTATTATAACCGACCAATGCCTCACACACTCCTTAAAGTACGTCTTCAATACTTGATTTATATATATATAAAACCTAACAGGAACAGCAACATTTATTCAAATGTTTTATGATCAATATATTACTTTTTATCAATATGTTTCTATTAATACAATAGTAATTTGGTGTCTTTCAAATCTTATCTTGTCAGTAGAGTCTACTGGCTGCTTCCAGATTCTCCAGGTCCTGTAATTCTTTCTGCCAGTCCTGTTACTTTGGACAATATTGGGGGAAATTAGTTCTATCTTTCATTTAAAGGCCTTGTGATTTTGCATGCTGGTGATAATGTTGTAAAATATTGCTATAAAACCATATTATAAGCACTGGAGTTTCCATTGACTGAACATTGATTGGATACCTCTTAAGTAGCACTTCTCATTGGCTTATTTGGTTATCATTACGTCTTGAAATCTAAAGACAATAGTATGAGGCACTGGGGTGTCCCTGTGGCTCATTTGGTCTTTAATGTCTTCTTTAAATTTAAACACAAGTGCATGAGGTTTATCAATTGCTGCCAGTCCTTCGGCAAGGCAATTATTGGAATTTGCCATTTTGAGGCATGGCTGAAACTGCAGGGTTTTACCTGTGGGCCTATGGGAAAATAAACCTCTTCAACAGCAATAAGGGCTGCCAGATGTGGAGTTTCAAGCCATTAATGCTCACAGCGGCCAAATGCAGCCTGACAATTTTGAAAAAATCTTGAAGGCAAAAGCATATTTTAAAGAAACTATTTGATTGAAAATATCAATTAGAACATTGCCACCAACTTTCCTTCAAATATTTTGTCAAATCATTCTCAATTCAGAAGTTATTAGCAAAAATATCATAGCTCCAGACAACAATTACTGGAGGAACTCTTTAAGCATTAATGGGTTAAATTAGTAAGGAACTATTTCTGGGAAGGATGGGGAATAATGATAGAGAACCCAATTAAGTGTTTTTGGAAGATATGTGCATTGACCCAATCATGCTCTTGTAAAAGTATCATCTGGATTCTGTAATAATTTTAAAATCCCTTTTGAATTATTGATTCAAAAAGAATTCTAATCTAAAATTCATTTTATTCTTTTGTGAATTTATGCTTAACCTATTCATCTTTAAGAGTTTCTCAAGAAATTGTCATATGGATCTGTGATTCCGTTGACAATAACTTTATAAATGGTTTTATGAAATATCTAAGGGAGAGTTTTTGACCATGTTCCTATAAACATTTCTCAATCAAATATTTTCCTATCTTTACTTTAGCTTGCAAGGTTTGATCAAAATTGTCAAAATGCTTTTGACAGCTGTTGGTATTAATGGGTAAAGAAGATATCTAGAGGCACAAATTGGAGATCTATTTGAGGATTGTCATTGTAAGCTATCGTACTTTAAAAATTAACTTCAAAATGAAGGATTGATTTGAAAACTATTTGGAGGAGAGTTGTAGATAACGATTTAATGAACAACTGAGTCTCCTTTGAATGTTTTCCAATCATTGCTTTTACTAGACAGACATTACCAAAATGGTAAATGGCAGTCTCGGCTGCCCAGATATGAAAGGCTTAACCCATTCACACTCAGAGTTCCTCTATAAAGCATCGTCTGCTACTCTAATACATTTGAAAATAACTTGGGAATAAAATGAAAGCTCACAAAATATTTGAAGGAGAGTTGATCTTTGGCTTCTGTTTAACATTTCTCCCTCAAATATTTTCCAAAAAGTGCTTTAATTTGAAAATTACATCCAAAATTGCCAGGCCTTTTTTGGCCGCTCTGAGTGTGAATGTGTTAAAGTATTCTATCTGTAGAACTAGAGGTTTTCCATTTTGTCTTAAACTGTTTACCTCAAAGGTAGTCATTTCTCTAATGGTGTGCTGAAGCTTTTTATTGATTTTATACATATTTCATGAAGGGGATTTTGTAAGAGAGCGTAGGTCAAGAAGAGTTTTATGGTAAATCTGTACATACTTTCCTCTCTGTATGGCATATTGGGTGCTTAAGGATGTGCAACTGCCTGCCAGCCATCATTAAACATGAAATATTTAACAAAATGGAGAGAGAAATTGATATCTTTTTCAGCTGAATTTAGATGTAGTTAATGATTTAACCTGTTGTACCTAAATGTTAATAGAAAACAGCATATATATATATATATATATATATATATATATATATATATATATATATATATATATATATATATATATATATATATATATATATATTAAGAGAGAGAGAGAGAGAGTGAGAGAGAGAGAGAGAGAGAGAGAGAGAGAGAGAGAGAGAGAGAGAGAGAGAGAGAGAGAGAGAGAGAGAGATCAGAGAGAGAGATACATGCACATGTTACATGCACGTGTGAATATGGTGGTTTAAACTTAAACTTTTAAGTTTTTTAAGTCTGATTACTACTGAAAGATAAGATTACATGGCCAATTATTTGGGACTGTAATTGAGATGAAATTGTTTCATCGAATTGCACTCTGTGTATTTATACGAGAATATGTTTTTTCTAAAAGTGATACTTAGTTTGTATTTCTTATCTCTTTATTATATAAACACACTGATAAGTTTTAGATATTGGGTTGCAGTGCCAGTTAGTTGAGTGCATACAACTGCCTTGGAGCTTTAAGTTTTTAGGAAGCTGTTCGGAGAGAAAAAGGAGTGCAGATAGTAATAGTAGTAGTAGTAGTAGTAGTAGTAGTAGTAGTAGTAGTAGTAGTAGTAGTAGTAGTAGGAGTAGTAGTAGTAGTAGTTAGTGTTCGGAATCGGTCACAATTTTCAAGATCGATCATCGGTCCATCTGAACGACCGATGACCGATTAATAATCGAAGTTGTGTACATGGTTTTCCGTGTCGCCATTGCTGTTTACTTTAGTCATAAGGTACCGCGAAACCTAGCGGTATCAACACACACTAGCGTAATTGCGTCATGCGCATTTGCGCTATGGTGTGCCGTTAACCACAACAACAATGGCGGCATCGTAACATCGCCTCGGCACGCTCAGAGAGGTGGATATGGAGTGGTCCAGCAGTGTTTCTTCTTTGGTGGGGCAATAAATAAGTAACTAAACTTTTTTTCTCAGATTTTCTGACAGGCAGGACTACGGAAAGTCCAGTTATTTTTTTTGAATAGAATTTTTATCCATGTTCGTTTTTTTGTTCGAACATGTGAAATTGCGTTCGATCATCATAATCGGAGGCACAAACGAACGCTGTTCGGCTTGTTCGAACAATCGGACGAACACTAGTAGTAGTAGTAGTAATAGTAGTAGTAGTAGTAGTAGTAGTAGTAGTAGTAGTAGTAGTAGGATTATTATCATTATTATCATTAATATTATTATTATTATTATTATTATTATTAATATGATTATTTTTATCATTATTATTATCATATTATTATCATTATCATTATCATTAATATCATCATCATCATCATCTTCATCATCATCTTTATTACTATCATTAATATTTTTTATTATCATCATTGTCATTACTATTATTATTATTATTAGCATTATTGTTGCCGAGAAAAAGTGTTGATAATGTTCTAACAAAGAAAAATTCTTATTTCCCTTATTTTCATTTTAATAAATTCATTACAAAATATTACCAAATTAGTCTGACTTTTTTGGTGTTCGGTAATGGTTTACCCTTTGATTCTTAAAAGATATCCTCCAGAAATTTGCATTGGTATCTTTGATACTTTTGACAATAATTAAGGATATATATTTAGATTGATTTTACAAAGCATTTGAAGGAGAGTTGTTGGTAGCATTCTTGTTTACATTTCTTCAAATTCTTTCCTTTATACACATGTGCTTTCATTTCACCCAAAGTGTCAGACTGCTTTTGGATGCTGTGAGCATCAATGGGTTAACTTATATAATATCTACTCATATATTGATATTTTCAATTGCACCTTTTAAAATGTTGATACATATATTAAGAAATGTTTACGTTGTTATCTGTAGTACACTAAATGTCAACATATTTCAAGCGTGATAAATTAGTTATTCCTTACTCTAATCTGCTTATCATCAGAACAAACATTGGTGAGAGTGAAACAAGTTGTGTGATAAATTCATTGTCTTCATCTTTTATTCATTAATCTAGCTTAGCTTTTTTATGAACAAAAACAATGTTGACTAAAACTACAGACTTGATAAATAGATCTTGTCACAGAATTAAATGGACATCTAATAGACCTGTAAAATCATACATCAGGAAACCCAAATATTGTTGTGAAGGAATTTCTAGAAATGGTCAACTTTAAACAAATATTTGAAAATATTCAATTCAATAAGAACAGTAGGAGTGACGGCTAGAATAAGGTGACGTCATGAGAGCCGGTTGGTAGTTTCGATCGCGCTCCGCTGCATACCTCTCCAAAGTCCAATGTTTTGAGAAATTGATACACAAAATCATACTTATGTAAAGATCACCAATAGATATAAGTATAGATTAACAATTAAGAGTCAAAAGTGAAAGGATTGACGAGATTTGGCGACGATCGTATCTTCGAGGAACGAAAACCAGCAATGGCGTCTGCAGTCAAAACAAGAAAGATGACCGCTTATAAGGGGCCAGACACAAGGAAGGGTAGCGCAGGGAATCAGAGATCCCCACCGAAAATCACACGCTACACTCTATCTCTCCCTGTCGATAAAAATACTTCGAGTGAAACAGGACGAGTGAAACACAACACCATGCCGACCCCGACAAGGCAACAAATCCCGACGGGGAAGAACAAAAGATCGGGCAAGAAGGTACGTGAAAATGAACATGTGTCAGAGTCAGAATCAGAGGTAGATGAGATCAGTGTTCACTCTGATGATATGCCGGACAATTCCAATTCCAATATAGACGTCCCCTACGCTAGTCTAGGCGAACTCGAACAGGTTTATAATACAGAAATTGATCCCCGCGAACTAGCACTCTCTTCTGATAACATTCCCATGGTGCTACTGTCTTTCCTGATCAAAATCGAAAACCTAGAAACCAGACAAACGGAACTCGAAACAGAAAACACCAACTTGAAAGGGTCGCTTGATTTTGCCTTTAACAAAATAGATGATCTCGAAAAGAGCGAAAAAGAGCATGCCGAAGTTATAAACAAAACAGTTGAGCAGCTTGAAGCTCTAACAAACGCCAACATGAAACTTAAGGTGGACGCCCAGCGAAACAAAGACAGAAACATTAAGGCAGAGGCTTATAGTAGGCGCCAGAATTTGCGTTTCGAAGGGATACCACAATCACAAAATGAATCCCCAATTGATTGTAGAAATGCCGTTTATGAAATCATTAAGAGAAATCTGGAAATCACTGATGTGGACCAGAGAATCGTGATAGAGAAATGCCACAGGGATAAAAAGTATCCCAATCAAGACCCCCCTTCTATGCTAGTACGGTTCCTTTCGTTGAGAGATAGGCAGGAAATATGGGATCGCAAAGACAAGTTAAACAGAAATAGAGACAATAAGCTCTTTATCAATGAGGACTTCCCTCAGGAAGTCGAAAAGAAAAGATCTTTCTTAAGGCCCTACCTTAAGGCGGCTTACGCTACAAAGAGAAGAGCAACCCTTTCAGGAGACACCTTGATTGTTGAAAGCCTGAAATACACGGTCGACACACTAGACCAATTGCCCGATGACATGAAACCCGAAAAAGTCGCGGTCAAAAGAGCAGGCAACATCACATCATTCTTTAGATCAGATGCTTTCCTATCGAACTTTCACGCTGCTAACTTTGAAATAGGAAACAAAGCCTATAATAGTGTTGAGCAATATTACATGTCCCAGAAAGCAGCCACATTTGAGGACCATAAAACAAAGAACCAAATTATGGCTTCAAAGAACCCATACGAAATAAATTTCCTAGCCAAAAACATAGAGAATTTAGATCAAGGAAAGTGGAACGAGCTGGCGATGGGCGTTATGAGGGCAGGAGTGTATGCCAAATTTGAACAAAATCCGAAACTCAAAAAGCTCTTACTTGAAACTGAAAACACCATTTTGGCAGAAGCTTCCCAACGCGATAAATTTTGGGGGATTGGTCTCCATATCAATGACCCGAAAGTCAATAACCAGAAAAACTGGGTGGGCAAAAACAACCTTGGGAAAATATTAATGGAATGTAGGGAATCGCTATCCTAAATCAGCTGTTGAAAACACAAAAACATTGAACATATTCGTGAACTATGCATACCTTGCAATCTTGACATATCTCGCTATCTCATTATTAAGTACTGAATCTTGAAGTACATCATCGAACATTCATCGATTCGTGGAACTGCTATACCTATACCATGCACAAATTCTTATTACCATTTCTAAGTGATCATCGAACTCATAAATTCACAATTGAATATGAAATATGATACTGGGAGCGCTCACCTACATCCATGACCATCCAGATTTGTATACTCGATAAACATGATAAAGCAAAATGGTGTAGATCATAATGTTTTCGCTATTCATATTATATACACATTTATTCATAAATTGAATTATCATCATATCTGTATTTTTATACTACACATCTATATATACATACAAACTACAAATATGAAATGTGATACTGGGAGCGCTCACCTATAACCATGACCACTCAGAATTCGCTATGAGTGTATGATGTAGTACTTTTCTAAAGAAGACCCGATTCCTCATATCCCGACAACATCCTTACCTTGAGCACACAGTAGTGTCTTCGTTCTCTCGATATTTAACATCTCCTCAACAGGATACGACAATGCTTCAGATCAAAATTTTCCTATATTCATACTATATATACATAGATTCATGAATACCATTTCCTTATTTTTTATATTGAATATCTATATATACATACATTTCATCAAATATTTCCATGTATAATCCTGAAGATTCATGAATACCATTTCCTTATTTTTTATATTGAATATATGTATATACATACAATTCATCAAATATTTCCATATATAATCCTGAAATTTTTAAGTCATTATAAACTTAATCACACATATTCCGCCAATTAACTATTCATGAATATCTATATATACATACATTTCATCAAATATTTCCATGTATAATCCTGAAGATTCATGAATACCATTTCCTTATTATTTATACTGAATATCTATGTATACATACAATTCATCAAATATTTCCATATATAATCCTGAAATTTTTAAGTCATTATAAACTTAATCACACATACTCCGCCAATTAACTATTCATGAATTAAATCCAATCTGTAAATTCTGCTACATTGAAACTCTCGAAAGCTAGTTAAATTTTTACTCTATTTATCATGGAAATATTTTTTTTTGGCTTCTCATATGGGAACTTAATAATACATTAGTGCTTCAATAATTTTTTGACACATATATATCTGTGATATGGTATCTCGATTCCCAGTATAACTCAGTGCGAGTATCCCGACTATAGTTACACATTTACCTGATATAACTGTAATTGCAGCACACTCGAGGTATACCATTTGCACGCTGATTCCAATCTTACGACTGCACTGATTTAGTATAATTGTATCCATAACACAGTAAGGTTTCTCATTTGGAACTAAAAAATGATTTTTACAATGAGTTGAATTGAATCCAATTTGTAAATTCTTCAATATTGAAATTCTTACAACCTTGTTATGTACTGTTACTTCGCCAATATACTAAGAAGAGTATTGATCACTAATGGCACAATACTCATTAATCTGAACAGCGAATGAAATTTCATCAACCTAATCATATTCATTTATCCACCTATATACATAGGATTTATACAATATTCTTCTAAATTATATTGCCTTCATCTTTCGACCGGCTCACTAACAGGTCAATAGGGTACATATAAGATAATGTTCAATAAATTGGTCAGTTTGCACAACCTTATGTATGGGTATGGGAACTCAATCCGTTGATGGTTAAAAATAGATCGCACACAACCGACTTACCAATTCCCTAAGGGAAATCACGCTCACATGACAGCACACGCATGAAGACAGATCAGCAAAGTTGCTAGTGTGTAAAGTACAACAAGATGTCAGCATTTACAACAGAACACCTAAACTCTTTCCTCTCACGGAAATCTACATTAATATTAGAAACAGAGATGATTCTACAAAACTCAATTGATCTACAGAAACTGGTAACAACAGATGTTTTCGATGGGCTTCACCACACCTTGGCTGTTGCTGTACATGAAAATGCGAATAGGTGGAAAGCATTAAGGTGGGACTTAATTGTGACCTATGGAAGCTCCTATTTTATCATGCCAGATACTTCCGCCCAAGTCACTCATGACTTTGGGGTTACTAGTGATATTTGGAATAGTTGGGAGCAATCATCTAACGTTATGAACTCCACCATTAACGGTTTGGAGAAAATCAAGGTCATAATTCAAGTGCTTGAAGCTATCTAAGCACCTTAATATGTGGAAATATGCAGGCCGGAAATTGCTTCAAACATCCTAGCCTCTTACTTCGCCAATAGGTGGCGCTCAGTTGCCTAGCAATACTTCACTTTTGTTTATACTCATGACAGCCAATCACATCGCTTGAATAGCCGTGCAACGGGAGAGCAAACCCCTAGTCAGTATTAAGACCACCTTATAAAGAAGAGACTGGCAACCAGTCCACACTACACCACTATATACCATACCATAAGTCATGGCGGTCGAACTAGTCCATCTCATGTCTCCATTCCCATTGATACGGAGGTCTCTATACGAAGGGTTCATCGAGGAATTCCAAGATCGTATCATGAGAACCAATGCTAGGCTAGAGAAAGGATGGTTAACATTTAAAACTAACAGACAACACCATCCTATCATCAACAGAAGAAAGATACTAGTTCTATGTATCAACCTGGTGTTTGAGTGGAGAGATATGGTGGCTCGAGCACAACTATCAATGGGCCATGGCGGGGACGAGTACTTCAAAGACCTGTCAACTATGCTATCGGACGAGGGAGAGGATCCGCAGGGGGCTGACATAAGGCTGCTTGAGCAGGTAATTCACCAACTTAGCTTCAAGATGGAACAAATTCTTTTACATGCTCGCACACGCCTCACCGATGATGGCGGTCTATACCATTACGTTTAAAATGGGCGCAATACTATAGACACGGCTGAACTGTCTACTACCATTATATATGCCCAATTGACTATGATAAATTAGATAAGAAGAACATTTACTTACTGATCATCTCATTTTATATGAGCGCACCTGCCCTGCCGACAACAGGGAAGTCTATTATTATGCCTAGAGCAACAGAAACTATTCGTTACTATTATATGTGCATACTAACTTCTCAATGAAAACGGGCAATGACAATAGCTGCACTTTTTTTTCCTTTTTGCCTTATTTACAATGGCGTCCTCTGTCATCACGTTCAAAATAGCGTCGTTCATTATTTACCGGTGACAAGACTTACCCATTTACTCTACGTGCACAATATACTACGATCAATGGGTGAGAAACAACACTTAATCAATAATTATCTCACTTTGTATATGCGCACTCACGCCTCACCGACGAGGAAGAGGGCTACCGTCATGCCCAGATCAGCCGAAACAACTCGATATCCTTATATGTGCATACTTTAACTTTATATTCAAACAGTCAATGACAATATTTTTTTTTTTTTTTTGTATGCTTCATTGACAATGTCGGTCTTTATCACTACGTTCAGAGCAGCATAAAACTTTACCTGTCATTGACAATACCTACCCGTAGCAACATTTATTCTAAGCACATGATATGTATATCGCCTGCTCGAGCATGCCTGTGTCGTCCTGATATCGTCTCTCTCATTTTCAAACAAAACCGCCCGGATGAATGCATGCACGAGTGCAGACTCAAGAACCGTGTCGCCATAGGCGCTCAATGTAAGCCCTCAATGCGAGCTCCACCGCAACGCCGCCTCCCAATGCGCGCACCACCACAACCTCATCCCACAATTGTCATCCGTCGCCGTCGCCATTGCTTGGAAAGGAATGCACGAGTGCATTCGTCTAGAACCGTGCCGACATATGCTATCAATGCGAGCTCCACCGCAACGTCATCTCCCAGTGCGAGCACCACCACAACTCCGTCGCACTATTGCCAATCGTCGCCGCTCCCACCACTTGGGCAACACCGAGACACCAGCATGAACGTCCCAAATCAAGACAGTCCCTATGAACCCACTGCGAGGTAGGAAACATATGTCGCAAATATACGTCTTAGAGAATATTGGTGATTGTCTGCTTTTTCCACATCTTAATGTTTTTATATTAGACTACGGCCAAAATTACAATATTATACTTAGACTTTATAGCAAGAACATAGGTATTTGGTCGCTGTTTTTAAAGTTTAAATGTGAGGCGAATTACGTTCAAGACATTAAATTATACTGAGACAGGTTAATCAAAAGATAGTAAGACTTTAACTTTGAATAATTTTGAACATTTGTAATATATTTAGCCCGTAATTATTTATACAATCACCATAGTAACAGAGACAGTATACGGTACCTGCCTCGCAGTGGGTACTTCCATCTGAATTTCCTGAGGTTTTTATCTTCAAAAACACACTCGACTCAAGTACTATTGAACTATTCAAGAGGTTTGGACATGTAATGTCACATTTTACATATACAATCTATCTGGACGAAATTACTGGCTATTCCGAACTTCTCAAGTACACTGTTCTATGTTCTATCTACAATCTATTTGAAAGCCAATTTATACAGGATTTATTAAAACAACTACCCAAAATAGTGCGAAAAAAAAGCAAAAAAAAACAAAACAAAAAAAAAACCAAAAAAAAAAAAAAAAAAAAAAAAAAAAACCTCTTTCCTCGTTTTGTCTTTTGTAACTTAATACCGACAATATGTCCAAGCCCGAAAGGTAATATACATGAGTTGTGTACTCTAGAAGGAGAAAGTGTCGATTTGGAAAAAGATGTGTGAAAATGTGAAACACTGTAATGTGGTTAGCATTCAGTGCAAAATATCTAAGTGCACGTCGACGCACTATATTTTTTTCTGTGTGAAAATATTAAAATACGTACCTGCGGCAACGCGACAAGCGGCGACGATGGCAACATAAGTGACGACGATCACACAAATAACAGCATATATCTTCTTAAGGTCTTATCTACAATCTACCATCAATGAATCGTGTGAAATGGACTCATGATTCACGAAGTTACAAGGATAATAAGACTTTTAAAGAAAAACTTTGAAAATATATATATATTTGACGTGCCTTTAAATTACTAAAATCGATGTGCCTTGCACTATCCGTATATATTGGCTAGTTCATATTACTCGTCGTTACAGAACCATTACTAAAGATTGTAAGGGTATAGTCTGTTGACAAATTTATGATTGCTTATGTTGATGTTTTTGTTCTTTTTCTTGATCTCGCGATACAGCTTTAAACCGGATAATGTTAAAGTATCTTGGTAAAACGAAGAAATCCACAGACATTGGTTTCTTTTGGGGGGGGGGGTAATGCGGAGCAGGTTAAAACAGACTCTCTGCTTAACTAGTTTGTGTATTTCATCTAATTTAGGGTGAAACTCACTAGTGTGTACATATTTATTGTTTTGATTTTTTCTTTGTGTGTAAATTCGTGTAAATTCGTTGCGCTCATCTGTTAGGGGATAACTGGCAATACTCTATATATATTTTTGCTATAAAGGAGTCTGCCGGAATCAATCCGTAAGTCAGGGATCCAAATCTTCATCACTTAAAATCCATAGTAACAGAAGCGTAGTGCTAATCTGTTAGTGTTTCTTTCGTTTTGTGTAACTTGTGATTTCCTTCTGTTCGGCGAAAATTGGACATATTTTACATATATAATTATTTTGAAAGGACTCTGCAGGATTTAATCCTTAAGTCAGAGAGCCAATAATCCCAGATTAAATCCAGAGTAACAGAAGCGTCTTAGATAATACAATATTCCTGACCAGTGAAAAGGTTTGTGTAAATTCGTGTAAATTCGTTGCGCCCATCTGTTAGGGGATAACTGGCAAAACTTTATATATATATTTGCTATAAAGGAGTCTGCCGGAATCAATCCGTAAGTCAGGGATCCAATCTTCATCACCTAAAATCCACAGTAACAGACGCGTAGTGTTAATTTGTCAGTGTTTATTCGTTTTGTGTAACTTGTGGTCTCCTTCTGTTTGGTAAAATTTGGACATATTTTACACACATAACTGTTCCGAAAGGACTCTGCAGGATTTAATCCTCAAGTCAGAGAGCCAATAATCACAGATTAAATCCAGAGTAATAGAAGCGTCTCAGATAATACGACATTTCTGACCAGTGAAAAAGCCTAATCTACGAGTCTTAAGGACAATTTAGCTCTGTTTAGTTAAATCTACGTGTCCTAGGGACATTTTGTCTTTGTTTTGTAAAGTTTTGCTTGGGTGTTAACTATGTTTGATGTGTTTTTTTTGATTAATACATTGTATTATATGTGCCAATATGTTCACTCTGTTCTACTTTTGAATAGAATTATGTTGTATATGGATGAACGTCATGTTGAATTTGATAAAAAAAACTTTTTTGAAGTGCTTACGTGTTATTGTGCCTCAAATATATCATGCAATTTTCTATTATTTACTAGAATGACGAAAATAGTATTCATTAATTGTTATTCTAGCTCATTACCTTTATACAATATAGTTTTTCCGCATCCTGAGAGATCTACAAACTTAGTTGTACAGTGCCACACTCATTTACATACAGATCTATTAACAGTACATATACACCAAATACAGAAACTATTGGGCAAAAACTCACTCTTCCTAGATAAGCATTCTTCCAAAAATCATGGCTGAAACAATTCAAATAGAATCATTAAACTGCAGAGGATTGAGAGATAAGAAAAAAAGATTAGATTTCTTTGACAGGGCTATAAAGGACAAAATAAACATTCTGTGCCTACAGGAGACGCATTTGCTAGAGGAAGATATTCCAACTCTAGAAAAAGAGTGGAACATAAATTTTAATATAGCAGGGGTCAAAACTAACGCAGGAGGGGTCCTAATTGCAATAGATAACAATTTCGAACATAAAATACATCAATATTGGAAAGACAAGGAAGGCAGATACATAATAATAGACATTGAAATACCAGATGTAGTGAGATTTTTAATGATTAACCTGTATGCCCCTAATGAAGATTCACCCGATTTTTTTACCTCACTATTTAAAACAATAGAAGACATAGATATCAAAAACCTCATAATAGCAGGTGATTGGAATCTGGTCAATGATTTTAAAAAAGACACCATTAACTATAAAAAATTAAATAACCCTAAATCACAGGAAATAGTTATGATTAATAAAGAGAAACTAGATCTTTTGGACATATGGAGGCATGCAAACCCCCATAAAAACGAATTTACCTGGAGACAATTATTTTATCAAAAAATGGCCCGGCTAGATTTTTTTCTCATATCCGAAACCCTTCTTGACATATATGAAGACTCAAAAATTAAATTTAGCTATAAATCAGACCACTCCCCG
Organism: Maea johnstoni; assembly: GCA_963942565.1. Lineage (NCBI taxonomy): Eukaryota > Metazoa > Annelida > Polychaeta > Spionida > Magelonidae > Maea > Maea johnstoni. The sequence continues at coordinate 24,768,502 of OZ012693.1, read as the reverse complement.
ATCAACTTAAAATTAAATGTAAGCAAACATAAAAGAGGGAGGGGGGTATGGAAAATAAATAATTCTCTTCTACTCGACAAAAAACTGCATAACATAATTGAAAAAGAAATAGAATTAATAATTTGTACGTATGCATGCACCCCGTACAACCCAGCCTTCATTGAACAGAATTATAAGGATACTGAATTAGAATTTATGATAGATATAGACCTATTATGGGAAGTATTAAACGCTCAAATAAGAGGCAGGATAATGGCCTTTGCATCAAATAAGAAAAGGAATTTAAATAGGGAAGAATTAAAATTAACTAAGGAAATAGGGGAATTAGAATTAAATATGCCACAACACTTAACAGATATTAGATGGCTAGATAAATTAAAAGAAAAGAAATTAGAACTAGAACAGATTAGGGAACACAGATTAAAAGGAGCTTTAGTAAGGTCAAGGTGGCAGAATAATAGTCTTGGAGAAAAACCATCAAAATTCTTTTTAAACCTAGAAAATAAAAATTTTGTTTCTAAACATATTAGGGAATTAAAAACTAACAGTAAAGTAATACAACAACCGGAAGAAATCCTAGAGGAAATGCGTCTATTTTATGAAAAACTTTATACAGAACAAGATAATATAGATATAGAGGATACCTCCCTTAGCCCTATCAAGGAAAAAGTCAAAAAATTAAACGTATATGAAAAAGAGAATCTCGAAAAGGAGATAAGTATGGAAGAGTTGGGGAATATTGTCAAGCAATCAAAAAACAATAAAAGTCCTGGTCCTGACGGTTTCAGCAATGAATTTTATAAGATATTTTGGCCAAACATTAAACACCTATTACTAAAGTTATTGAATCAATACAAAGAAAATGGAAATGTAAATTCTTCTCAATTAGACGGCATAATTACCTGCATCCCTAAGGGTGGAAAACTCAGAAATAATCTCAAAAATTGGAGACCAATAACATTATTAAATTCAATATACAAATTTTATTCAGGGATTCTAGCAGAAAGAATTAAAGTTATATTACCAAAAATTATTCATTACGACCAAAAAGGTTTTATTAAGGGGAGGTTCATTGGGGAAAACACCAGACTCACTTACGATTTAATAGAGGAATGTAATAGGAAAAAAATTAAGGGGATAATAATGTTAATAGATTTCGAGAAAGCGTTTGATTCTTTATCTTGGAAATTCATTGCAAAAACTTTAGAAATCTTTAACTTTGGTCCAAAAACAATAGAATGGGTTAAATCTCTACAATTAAATTCATTTTCTAAAATCTTACAAAATGGTAACCTTTCTGGTAAAATAAGTTTAGGGAGGGGATGCAGGCAAGGTGACCCAGTATCACCTTATCTATTCGTTATAGCTGCAGAGATCCTTGCTGAAGCCGTCAGATCAAATAAACAAATTGAAGGCATTACACTAGATAAACAAGAACATAAGATCTCTCAGTATGCGGACGACACAACTTTAATAACAAAAGCGAACGAAAACTCTATAAAAAATTGCATGAATATGTTGGGGGAATTTGAAAGGTGTAGTGGTTTGAAAATCAACAAAGAAAAAACCAAAGTGGCAAAAATTGGGGGGTGGGGAGGCAGCAGTTCAAACTTATGTGAAGACCTAGCTTTAGACTGGACTCAGGAATTCACTTCTCTGGGGATCATATATAATGTAGACAAAATAGAGCAAATAACAGATCTTAACATTGAGAAAAAAATCATAGAAATACAAAAATTAATCTATCTCTGGAATTCCAGAAATTTAACGCCTTATGGTAAAATTACCATTATTAAAAGTTTATTGATTTCTAAAATTACCCATGTCCTGCTGTCTCTACCATCCCCTAATCCGAAATCACTAGAAAAAATAGAAGAAATGTTTAAAAACTTTTTATGGCACCAAAAAGTCCCAAAATTCAGAAAAGAAATTATGGAAACCCTAACTACGCTGGGAGGCCTAAAAATGACGAATCTCAAAATATTTGATCTTTCACTTAAAATATCATGGGTTAAAAGATTCAGCGCGCAAACAGAAGGGTGGGCGGAGTTCCCAAACTCGATGGGCTTTTCCAAAATACTCGTTTTTGGTGATCAATACTTAAGAAAGCTGCAACAAAAAACACATAACAAATTTTGGTTAGACGTGCTAAAGGGTTTAATCCAATTCTTTTCAACATTTAAAATTAAAACAACTTTACAAGTACAGTGGATGCCATTATGGTTTAATAGTATTTTAGATTTTGAATATCGACGCAACTGGTATGAAAAAGGATATACAGTTTTGGGTGACATCCTAAATGAGTATGGGGACATAATGACTATCACGGAGTTGTCAGAGAGAGGGCTTATAATCAATTTTCTAGACTACTACAAGATAAAGAAAAGAATACAGGACTTAAACATAACAGCCCATGCTCCAATACAAGGACCATATATTCCGCGCATTCTTTTTGAGATAGGGACATCAGGAAAAGGATGTAGCAAAACATACAATAAAATGATGGAATATAATAGCAATCTATTAAAAGACATAAGACACAAATGGGAACTCACTCTCAATGACACTCTGAGGTATGATATTATTGAAAACGCTTTTAAGCAATTAACAAAAATGAAAACAAGTGCATACTATAAATATTTCCAATTCAAATTTCTACATTCACGCACAGTTACCAATGAAAAACTATACAAAATGGGTATTTCCGATACAAAATTCTGTAAGACATGTGGAAATGTAATAGATACAATGAAACACGCTTTTTTAGAATGCCAATCCTCAATAGACATATGGGTAAAAGTAGAACAATGGTTAAGACAAAAAATTTGTCCATCCTTAAAACTCAGTGATATCGACAAAATATTTGGTTACCAAACCAAAAACCATGTTATCAATAAGATAATACTATTTACAAAAGTTACTATTTTTAATAATAGAAAGGATGGGAAAAATACCAGTCTCATAACCATTAAGAAACTTTTATATAATGAATTGCGTATGGAAGAGTATGAGGCAAACTTAAATCAAAATGAGCAACATTTCTGTGCTACATGGAATATTCTTTTTGACGAGTTAAGTGCACTATTTGCACTATAGAAAAACCACAACACATAATTTTACGTATTTTAAAGAAAGAGTGGTCGAGACATTGTAAACATTGTATATAATTTTAATGACATGACATAACTTTGTACAATTGTTTTGTTCTGTTTTTATGTCGCAAAAAGAAAATAAAAAACAGCAGTTTTTTTGCGAAATTAAAAAAAAAAGAACAGTAGGAGTGTCACTACCTATAAACATATGAGAAGTATCAGTTCTGGATGTATGATACTTTTGAAAATAGCTTACTATAGGTATATGACCTGAACTCAGAATAGTATTTTGTGCCTTAATATACATTTTTCCTTCAAATATTTTCAAAAGTATGCATTTATTAACAATATACTTTGAAAAAGGTCATACTTTTTCAAATGCTACTTTAAATGAATGGATTGATTAATAAGTCCTGCTGCCTACATTAAGAGCATTTCCTTTTTCTCCATGAGAATTGTTTGTATGATAGAAGGAAAGGAGGAGTAGGAAAGGGTATATACCGGTATTGGAGGTAGACTTGTTGTTTCTGCATTAGAGGAAGAAAGGAGGGAGACGAGGAGGAGAAAAAAGGAGGATGAAGATGAGGTCATATGATGGCAGAATTGTTTTGTATGAGAGGAAGGAAGGAGGAGAGAGTATAAGGAGGTGGTAGAGGTGATATGGAGGCAGACTTGTTGTTTTTGCATTAGAGGAAGAAAGGAGGGAGACGAGGAGGAGAACAAAGGAGGAAGAGGATGAGGTCATATGATGGCAGAATTGTTTTGTATGAGAGGAAGGAAGGAGGAGAGAGTATAAGGAGAAGGAAGAGGAGGTAGTGGTTATGTGGAGACAGACTTGTTTTGTATGACAGGAGAATAGAAGGAGGAGGGAAGAGGATGATCGATCGAGGAAGTAGAGATGATGTGAAAGCTGACTTGTTGCTTTGCATCAGAGGAGGAGGAGGAGGATGAAGAAGAAGAGGAGGTAGCGGTGATATGGAGGCAGACTTGTTGTTCTGCATAGGTGTAGAAAAGAAGGAGGAAGAAGAGGAGGAGGTAGAGATGATGTGAATTAAACCTGACTTGTTGCGTTGTATGGGAGGAGGAGGAGGAGGAAGAAGATGAGGAGAAGTGATATGGAGGCAGACTTGTTGTTCTGTATGACAGGAAGAGGAGGAGGAGGAGGAGGAGGGAGAGGTGATATGTAGGCAGACCTGTTGTTTTGCATAGGTGTAGGAAAGAAGTGGAGGGGAGGCAGCATGATAATGCAGACTTGTTGACACAGCATGTAAGGTATTAGCAATCTGTCACGAAATCTTATCAATATTACCTGCTGCCTTGCGTTTGGCATGATTATTCCTCCATAAAGCTATTACTGCATCATTCACACTCTGTGCTTATATGTAGCTGCAGATCCTATTGTAGGAATCAATATTAGAGGCTTCATGTATGGCAGGAAGAGGAAGGAAATGGTTCAATTTTTAAGACAAAAAGATGTTTGCTTCTAGGTATAATTTAACTAAAAGTTATTGGAAAAACTATGATGCAAGAAGGGAAAATGGGAAACAGATTATGGTATCTGATATGAAAATATGATTTTAGTACTTAATTGGCCATTACTAATTTTATATCATTATACTGTTGTCAACTTCTGGAAATGGAAATAACTTGTGAATGGAGCATATATCGGAAAAATATCTTAAGTAGAGTTGGTAGTCAGAAAGATGTTTGTTGATCAGATAAATGCTTTTGTTACAGAGAACGTAACAGAATAGACTATTTTCAGGTGCAATAGGCACGAATGTCTTAACCCTTATACTGCTGGTGATTAATTAAACCAAAACAAAATAATGCAAAAAAAACTGAAAAAATGACTGAAAACCTGGCACATGGGTACTTATCTGAGATCACTCAGAGAAAGCTATCCAATTAATACCAACATGACAGGGTTTAGATGGATTTTAAAAATCTTTGCAAGTTTGTGCTTTGGCAGAGGTAGCTTCAGCATTGGAAAGGTTTAAAACAGGCTTACTAAGGGTTGCAATGACAGTCTTCTTTCTGCAATCTTATTACAGGAATAAACAGCTTTGATATCATCTTAATCAGCATTATTATTAGGTAGATAAGTGCGCTTTGCATCATAAAGCCATTTAAATGCTCACAGCGGCCAAAAGCAGCCTCACATTTTTGATGATATTTTGCAGGCAAATATTTGATGGAGAAATGTCAATCAGAATATTACCAATTAACAACTCTCCTTCAAATATTTTTATAATCATTCACAAAGTAATAATCAAAAGTATCGGACACCAATTTCTGGAGTATCAATGGGTTAATAGATAAGTAATAAAGTAACAAGTAATGAATAAATAAGGTAAATAAGTGCACTTTGCAGGTATGATCAACAATCAATAAAATTGAAATGTATGAGAAAAAGTGGGAAAGATACATAAACAGACAAGAAATATGATGATAAATGTATTTTATTTATTAAAAGTAATATATGCAGATGTCATGTACAACACAAACTGAGAAAAAGAAATGGAAACAAATTTGTAAATTCCTCCCTGTGTGTCGTGTACGTGTGTGTTAACCCATTAATGCTCACAGAGGCCAAAAACGGCCGGACAATTTTGATAAAATCTTTCATCTTAAAGCATAATTTGCAAAAATATTTAAAGGAGAAATGTTGATCATAACATTACCAACAACTCTCCTTCAAATATTTTGTAAAATCATTCTCAATTCAAAAGTTATGGTCAAAAGTATCTGAGTTCCAGACGACAATTTCTAGAGGAACTTTTAAGTATTAATGGGAGGCATATGTCAACTTAAATTTGGAACAAATTGTTAATACTTAAATACATGCTGTTTGATATATTGTAACTTTGTATTCACTGTTTATTATATATGCAAATGAACAAACGTGGATTATTCAAAGTTCATAAAAAAATACAACCAATAGGGTTATTGTATTGTGCTGTAGTGCGCAAGTGGTTAATCCACTTATAAACCCAGCATTTTATCCGCAAATTAGATGCGGGATGCATGACTATAGAGATCATTTCCAGCAATGTCGGCCGTCGGTAAAGAAGCTGCCAACAATAGGAAGACTCAGGGAAAGGACTCAGCCAAGGATTTGGACGCCTTTTTCGCTCTCGATGATTTTAGAGACAGGTAAACAACACGATTTCCTCAGCTATTATAATGATTTTAGCAACCTGTAATCACTAAGTTGAGATGTTTGTACAAATTTGATGATCAAATCAATATAGCTAATACAGGTAGTCAATGCATATCTAGAGGTTGATCACACTTGGTCTCACATATATGGAAATATTTTAATAATGTCAATATGATATATTCATAAATATATCATTGAACATTGCGCCAAATAGGTTGAATAATCCCCTTTGAGAAATTTTGGAAAAAGTATTATCTATTATGTTATTTTACCTATTGGTGCTGACAACAGCCAAAACCAGCCTTACAATTTTGATGAAATCTTCTAAGTGAAAGCATAGTTAGGAAAATATTTGAAGGAGAATTGAATATGACAGAATACGAAAGAATACGACCGATAACTCTCCTTCAAATAGTTTACAAAATGATTTTTAATTTCCAAGTTATTGTCGAAATTATCTTGGATCCAAATCACAATTTCAAGAGGAACTCGGAAGCATTGTCGGATTAATGAGGTTTGTCCAAAGTTTTCTTTTGGATGATTTTTAGTAATCTTCTTTGCCCTCACATAGAATTGATCATTTTGTGCCACATATGTGGTCTCTACAGGTTGTTCTGTGATTTGAGTGTGGCTTTAGATAATGGATAACATCAGCATATAAGTATTTGCATTCATGCCTAGCAGCCGAAAATGGCTGGACAAATTATGCAATATCTTTCAAGTAAAAGCATTGTTGGGAAAAAATAAAGTTAATACTGGTAGAATACTACCACCAACTCTCAACCAAATACTACGAAAAATCATACTATTGATTCCAAAGTTAATGTGAAAAGTATCATGGATTCAGACAATGAATTGAATTTTAGAGGAACTCTAAAGCATGAATGGCTTACTGAGGCACCAACATAAGTTTAAGGACTAACTTACCATGCGGGGCAAGTAGATTTTTACTTGCTCTACATAATTCTTGGCATATGTTATAACAAATGCAAGAATTGTGTAAGTTATTCATCATGGGTTTAATTATTTCAAAACCCATTTTCTTTTAATATTGTTGAATAGTATGCAATTATTCCTGGGTATTTGTGCCATTTTCTAAAAATATGTAGTGTTCAGAAAATTAGCCTGCCCAAGGATTTTTGGACTAGTACATTTTAGTTTGCACCAGCCCTAAAACCCTTTTTTTTCAAAAATCAACTTGCAAAGGGCAAGCGGGCAAGTTTTTATGTCATGTAGTGCCTGACTTAATTTGTAGCAAATTGGTGGTGCACCAGAAATGATCTTTGGAACAATGCTTCAATGATCCTATTAAATCAGATTAATCAAACACACCTGATGTTATGACAGAAATTCAATTAATACACCACAAACAATCTATGCAGTCAGGTTTTTCCGCACTGGAAAAAGCATAGGTAATTTTTAGCAATAATTTACTTTTACATATCATGCAAGCAAAATGCCAATTAACAGCACCTCTTTTTAACATAGTTAGGGGAATCCATTAATGGACTGACTCCCGCAAATGTTTTGCAAAATTGTTTTTAATTCTATAGTGATTTTTTTAAAGAGTTTTTTAGCTTCCATATGACATGCAATTTGCAATATCTGAATGAAATCTTATAATTAATGGATTTTTTTACACACAGCACCTTTTTAATATAGTTCGGAGAATCCAACAAAAAAACTGACTCCATCAAATGTTTTACAAATTTGTTTTTAATTCTCATGTTATTTTCTAAGGAGTTTCAGCTTCTGTAGGACATATAAGATCTGAATGAAATCTTAAGCATTAATGGATTTCGTACACAGCTTTTGGCATTTGTTAGTCTAATTCCCATTCTCTGTTAATTGAATCCAACAATAAATTGACTCCCTCAAATGTTTTGCAAATTTGTTTTTAATTCTCATGTTATTTTCTAAAGAGTTTCAGCTTTGTAAGACATGCAATATCTGAATGAAATCTTAAGCATTAATGGATTTTATGCACAGCTTTTTCGGCATTTGTTAGTCTAATTCCTATTCTCCGTTAGAGCTCTCAAGTAGCTAGAGGAAATTAAATGTCATCATGAGTTGTGTGTCATTGGCATGAAATATACAGAGATGGAGAAAACCTAATGTGTTGAGGCAAATATAAGGCTTGAGGCTGCTTGCGAGTAACGGGAAAACTAATTAGATTGTTTATTCTGATACAAGCATAAAAGAAGTTTCACCTTTGAAAAATATAACTAAGACTTCCTAGGAAATCTTGGCATTGTTCATGCATTGTTTAAGGGAAAAGAGAATAACCCCAGCTATATATGTTGTAGGAGTTATATCTAGAGCTGCACTCACCTGACTCACAAACTCGAGTGACTTGAGTACTGAAGCAAGATGAGCCAAAGTTGAGTGAGCGGGAGTGGTTAACTCCCCAACTCGTCTATGTAGGGAACAAAAACCTATCACAGAACACCTTACACACACTTTCTTACCACTGCTTTATCACTGTCAAGTCTTGTTTACAATCCCCAACGTATACAGGCATTGTTGAGTATTATACTGGCCTTTGTACCTCCCCAGCACAATTTGAAATTAAATAAACATGTAGATGGTAATAAATTTCCACCATTCCACTTTACTTACTCCTTAATTGCTGGGCTGAATAATATATATTTATTTTCTAAAAACTCTGTGGTGCAATGACATGTTTGAAAACAACTAATTGGGAATCAAGCAATAATAAGCAATATATCTGAAGGAGAATTATTCATTTAGCACTGAGCAATATTCTTGTTCAGATATTTTTCAAACAATGCTTTAAGCTTTGCTGACTGCAACTTTCTTTAAATTTGTTAAATTTCATTTTTGGAATTTGGAATTCAAGAATTATTTTATGGTTGGTTTTGAGTTTGAGAATATCAAATGACAGTCATGTCTTCCCTGGCCAAATGAAGCTTAGAATTACAAGGAAATCCTCAGCTATGTAATAATATGTACATGTGGTAGGGGCAGTGGTGTACTGCTTTTATCATTGATTGCCTGTGGGTGCAGGTAGGAGCGTCATTGATAAGGAAAATTTTCCGATACGATTATTGCAAAATTTTCTGCCCATACCATATTTTTCCAATACGATTTTTCAATTGGATTTTTGTAAAATTGATTGATTTTCAATTTTTTTCCTATTTTGAGGTGAAAATGTTATACTTTTGAGGGCATATTCCCATTTTTAGACCCCGCCTTCTTCATCTCAAAGTATTTTATCAGTCATAGCCGTTAACTTCATTATTTATTGTTTAGACAAGTGGCAAACTGCCAGGAAACACAAAACTGTGGAATAGGGACATTTTGCCTAACGTAGTTTGCCGATTTGCGTTACACGATACGATACACCACCTTTTACCGATACGATAATTTGCTGCTTCCTTTTAGCGATACGCTTATCTTGGGGGTATCGATGACACTCCTAGGTGCAGGCTCCCTTTGTTGGGGATATTTGTGCCATGTTATTGTGGGAAAGATCATCTACACTTGGGGATAGGAAGTCATCTTCAAGTAGGCCTCAGCAAGCAGATGTCAATTTCCGGAGAAACTCTCAAGCAAAAATGGGAAATGCGGTCAAGACCTTATTTTGTTTATTTATATTGTGGACAAAGATGAGTTCATTTTTACTTAGCATGCATGCATCAAATTTCAAGCAGATTTTATACTCAGCTTTTTTGTGCCTGTCTAATTCCTTTGCTTCTTCCGCTCTTTAGTAGCTGTAGGAAATTAAATGTCATCATGAGTCGTAGGAAGATGGCATGAAAAGAAAAAGATGGAGCAAGTTCGATATACTGTGGCAAATGTATTAGGCGGTTGCTGTAAGGCAGTGGAAAAACCTATTTGATTTTTCATTCTGATACTAACCTACAGGAAGTAATTTCATTTTTGCCGTCCATATGTGTTATTAACCCATTAGTGCTTAAGAGTTCTTCTTGAAATTGTCGTCTGCATCCAAGACACTTTTGTAAATAAACTATTTGAAGGAGAGTAAATGTTAGTGGTGTTCTAATCAACATGTCTCCTTTAAATGTTTTCCTAAATATGCTTTTGCTGGAAAGATTTCATCACAATTGTAAGGCTGGTTTAGGCCGCTGTGAGCACTAATGGGTTAACCAGTATTCATGCATATTGCCTCTCTTGAAAGTTGTCATCTTGATGTTATGACACTTTGGAAGATAACAGAGTACCTAGGTGCATGTCCTGATGGCAGAGTGGTCTGAGGTGTTGCCACTGACTGTTTGCTGTCACTCACCACTGCCCACAATCGAATGGCAGCTGGGGCATGTGAGAAAGTTTCCAGTGACTCGGGTAAATCAATGGTTTTCCCTGGGTACTCTGGTTTGTTTTCTCCATCACCTACAACTAGCTATATAGTTATGAATGAGTCTAGATATGACAAAAATAAGGATGATGGAAATTCAAATGCAAATTTACCTTAGGAATTAAAAACATCCGTATTTGCTAAAAATGCCCTGACTATTTTGGTTATATCTTTCTGACCAGAGAATTTTTTGAAAATATTTGAAGGAGTAATCAGTTCATCATATCCCAATCCTCAATTTTCCTCCAAATATTTTGTGAAACTATGATTGAAACTTATGATTGAAGTTATTTTCAAAATATCAAAAGTTCAAAAGACTTTTGCCAAAGAGGTCTCCAGGTATGAATGACTTAAGCACAGATTAACAATATATATAAAGAGTTGTTTGTTGACTTCTGCTCAGCATTTCTTGTTGAAATATTTTTTGAAAAGGTTCATTTCATTTTGTCAGAGCGATATATTATCAATGGTCAGGGCAAAATTTCTGGCCCCTAGCTAAATATTAGCTAGCTGTTTTGATTAATATGGTTAACTGGCATATACTTGCTCACATCAAAGATTTCTGTCTAACATACCGCTAGCATCCATAATACCCAAGAAATAAATGGAATGAAGAAATATTTGAAAAAAAGTTCTTTTGAGACTTTATAGGATCATCTTTCGCAAACCAAATATTTGAGAATTTCAAATTTATTTAGAGATAATTGAAAATGTGTCAGAGGGATGCATAGTTGTTTTTTGAGTGGGTCAGGAAGTTATACCGGTAATGGTTAAAAAAGGCCAAATTTTATATTGGTAATATCTCTGAAGCAAAAAGGTCTTATGAAAAATATTTCAAGAAAAAATGTTAGACAAGACAACAACAAACAAATCTTCCTTGGATATGCATGTTTCTTAATTATTTAAAGGGGAACTTGGGGAAGAACAAATCATAGGTTTATATGAAAGTTCATGAACATAGCTCAACATCTGTCATAATCAGGGAAGCCCTAGCTAGAGCTCCAAACAAAGAGAAATCTAAAATTGCAATTAGTGAATAGCACCTCCCCTGAGCCAAGGCAGCCGCCATTTTTAATCCGGGTCATCACCCCCTGCTGTGGTCAGTGTTATAAGCACAGAGCTAGGGGCAGCAAGAACGGAGCTAGGGGCAGATTGCCACCCAATTGAAAAACATGGCCGCTGGCAGGGGCTGGGCAGGATGATGACAATATGCAAAAATCTCTCCTCATGGGATCACTGATAGAAAAAGAAGGGCAGCATCATGTTCTTGAAGTGTATTACTTTCATATAAGCTGATATGTATGTGAGCCTTTAGGGCCCCTTTAAAGGTATTCAGTTTATAGTCTAGACTATCCACCAAAATGTTCACACAACCTTCCTTCCCTAGCAGGCACTGTATACATGGAAACCATTTCAATCCACTGAGCTCTAAGCACTGCCCTATTAATGCTAGGTACCCATTTTTCAGCTGGGTGGACTGAGGCAATATGGAATAAACTTTCTTGCCCAAGGACAGACCAATGTGCCCCGGCTGGGAATTGAACCAGCGACCTACTGATTACTAGTACGACACCTAACCAACTGAGCTTCTTTGTCCCCCATTATGTGTAATTCCAAAGTTATATCTTCCTATTTAGAAAAACAATACTCACATGGAAGATATTTCTTCAATGAGAATGTTTTTCAGGAAACAATTAACAACTCATATTCCCAATTTATATATATATATATTCCCAATTTATTTATGATGCTGAAATTATTTCTAGAGTGCCGAAGCAAATGCCACTTCCTGTTAGGGAAGCGTGAAAAGGTCAAATAACAGTCACTGTGAGCTCTTGCCGGTAATATCATCTCGGACTGCCTATAGGTACTCATACCTGCAATACTGTCACTTATCTCTTGATGAGATCTCTTTATGTCTTGTTATTCTGGGGAAGGTCATCTAGAGGTCAGGAGGTTGACACACAGGTGAACATACAGCACCAAGATAGTCCGATAGAAAGGAATTAATTGTGAAATTCCTAGCCAGTATAGGAAATTGTCGACATGCATTTATTGAGAAATTCCTACAATATTTAGGAAAGTAATTAAATAGAAAGGTGTCTAAAATGCTCTTGATTAGAAATAGCTGAAACCCTACACTTACCAAGATTGTCTGTCATACCACAAAAATAATTGTAATGTTTGTAGCTAATTTAGAAAGGTATTGAAATGAAAGTTGTTTTGCCCTTCATTTAGGATCATATGATCTGACACATATTGAAACATCTTTTAAAATCATATTGAAATTTGAAGCATATTCAGAAAAGTACTGGAATGAATTTGTTTTGCCTTTCATTAATAGAACCATATGATCTGACAAATATTGAAATATTTTTTACGCAAAGCTCTTTTTTTTTAAAGAAAAACACATTTGTCTTAAGGTTGTTGGTCCAGTTGAGTTTTAACGCTTCCAACCCTGTAAAGAATCTTGAAAATTATCTAAACCCTGTCATGTTGGTATTCATGAGTACCCATGTGCCAGGGTTTCAGTCATTTTTCTCTTTTTTGCATCATTTTCCATTGCCCAAATTAGCCACCAGCAGTATAAGGGTTAACAACCCCCCTCCTAAATTTAGCTCTAATTAGCTCAATTTGGATAGCCATGTTGACAGTTGTCATACAGGTGCAGACACACCTGTAAGATACACCTGTGACTGATAGTGATGATACACGATCAGCCAATTATATCCATTACCGACTACAAAACAAAGTATTGATTTCTTTGTAAATTCTCAGAGAACTGCTCTGTGATGAGGGACTAAAATAGCTAGGACCTGTCCTGCCTGTATTTTTGGACAGACAGTTTCCTAAAAACTTCCTTTTTGGACAGGCAAAAAAATTCTATAAAGAATTTTCAATTTTGACTTTTCGGGGGTAAATGAGAAAAATCTTTCTTAGCAAACCATCTTCTAGGACATAGCTGAGGTGTAAAATACCATTTTTGACACTATGGGCTATTAGATGTAGTTGGTATAAGGGTAGTTAGTAGAAGTATCTAAATCAGTATTGGCATAAATTTTGGAATTGCTGTTTTGGACAGGGATTTTTGAAATCCTGACTAAGAAATTTCAATTTTGACTTTTTGGGGGTAAATAAGCAAAATCTTTCTTAGCAATCCATCTTCTATGACATAGATGAGGTGTAAATTACCCTTTTTAACACAATAGGCTATGTGTGATTATGATAATGATAAGCAAAGTAGAGTATTTTTTTTGCAAGGATAATCATATTGATGATGCAATGTCACCATCTCCTATATCTGTCGTGGAATTATATCACATCCCATCTCAGCATGCCCCCCAGGCTTTCTGGTGCCAGATATGCGTAGATGACAGCGCCACCTGTGGGTGATGATGAGAACTTATCCCGTGCACAGTCACAAGCTGCTCGTGCACGGCTTCCCCCATGATAATAGCACTCAGAACTGCCTCTCGGGTTCTCCATCTAGCAGTGCCTTTGATGAGCGATAGCAGACTCCCCGCGGTTAAAGTCTGGATTGAAGAATTTCTTCATCACTGAACATGCACCAAATTGCGGGGTACTGATGTTTAAAGGGAAGATGAACATCCATATGGGTATTTGTGATTTCTGTTTTTTGACCCATTTGCGCCAGTGTACTCCACAGGTTGCTAAGTAATGCAAATGTCCCTTTTTGTGATCTTCCTCTTTTATTTGGCTATTCATAACCCATATTTTTCCAAAACAAAGTGCTGGTCACACAGAATAGAATAATTTCATGGTGCGATTATTCTGTGGATTGATATCATTGTTTTGCAAAATTTCTCTTAAGTGGCTCCAATTATTTATGTCTCCACAAATATCTTTGAATTCAGTTACCAGGGAAAAAGCACAGACTATTATACAACTCACTGGTGACTTTGTCACATGCCTCAGACCAAATTCAAATCTAGATTCTTGTAATGGCAGAGTTTGAGACAGCAAGTTGTTGTACAATGGTTAGACTACTCAGCTATTGGGTGGTTCCACTTTGACAGAGATATTGCTGTGATCCCGTTTACCAAATATAGCTTAGATTTGCTAGGAAATCCCACTATCTTCCCAGCATAATCTTTAAAAACACAATCTTGTTCAACAATATACACATGAAAATACTTAGGAATGAAAAATCTTTTGAAAGAAACTTGAAAGATGGATTCTAATGAACAAATTATTTTTCAAATATTTTCCATAACATGCTTTTGTACAATAGATATCATCAAGTCTGATTTGTTTGTGCCACGGGCTTGATTGGGTTAAGGATTGATAATTAACTTGGATAATGAGGTCTACTCCTGGTTTTGATACGAGATGTTTTTTTGTTATCTCTGCGGGCAGTAAGTGGCCTTCTAAGCTCTACTGCACTGTGCTTGTGTTCTATTAAATATAACCATAAGAAGATTAACTGATATTGAATATAATGCAAATTTGTGCAAATAATGAGATTACCATAATAGTGCACATTATCTTTGTACTTGAAACATGTGTTTGATGTAATTTTGGTTGATTAAAAAATCAGTGTTTTTAAGAACTGGAACAAGAGAAGGAAGGACCCAGGCTATTTGGGCTGCCTCAGGTATAAGTATGTTATACACGTGGAGCATCCAGATTATGTGATGAGTATAGACATATCTTGATATTTTGGGGGAAATAAATGAATGAAAATTGTTGTTCCTATTCAGTCTGAATATCCCTTTAACCCCTATAATTCTGCTGGTGGCAAATTTAGTCAAAAAATCCTGAAAAGATTACTGAGACCCTGCCAAATAGGTACTCATTTGAGAGTACTCATCGTGAGCTATCCAATGAATACCAACATGACAGGGTTTTAAAGAGGCTTTTCAAAAATCTTTGCATTCTTGTGCTTTGGGCGAAAGTAGCCTCAACATTGGAAGGGTTAAATATTTTTTCAAATATTACTCTAATTGATGAGTTGTTCAAAGTTGTCAGACCATGTATGCCTTCCAGATGCAAATGGGTTCACCCATTTACATAAGGAGCATTCATATGGTCTGAAACAAATGACAGTTATATAATGTTGATTATGAAGAAATATTTTGAATATTACCTCTCAACTCTCAAAATATTTTAATATTTTATTTGATAAAATTTCTTAGAACTAGTGTGCACTCCAAATACAAATAGGGTAACATCTGAATCACATGCACATTTTTTGAAAAAAAACTTTTTTTTTACCTTTTTTAACATTTTCTGTGTTTTTCCTAGTTTATACTTCATAATAACTTAAATAGCTTCAAGTTTGAGATTGAAAATTCTAAAATATTTATTCTAGTATTCTTGTATTTGATTAGTTAGCTTAACATTGTGAGGCTGCCTTTTGGCCACCGTGAGTGTTAATGGGTTAACTTATTTATGCTTAGAAAATGTCATCCAGATCCCTTGGTACTTTTAAAGACAACTAGAATAAAACAAACTTTGTTAAAATAATCTAGAATTGAATATTTCTTTGATAGAAAAAATTCAATTCTAGATTATCAGCATTTCTACAATTTACCCTAAGGTATACCGTATACATTCATCACCTAGTTATAATGCTCACAGAGGTCAAAAGCAGTCGATCTGGCGATTTTAATGGAATTGAACCAATTCCAAGTTTATACTCAAAGTATCATAGATCCAAGCAACAAAGGATGTTTAAGCATGTGTTGGTTAAGAAGATATCACAAAAACCAGTAGGTCTTTTTTTGCCACAACAGGCATGAATGCACGGCTTGAGGCAGTTGCAGCAAAACAAGACTGTATAATATTTATGGCTGGCACGAAGTTTGTGTGGGTGAAGTTGGACAAGTGTCCATGTTTCCTGAAGGCTCATCTATCATTATAAGGAGACAAACAGGTATTAACCCTATCCTGCTTAGATCTGAGTTCTCACAGACAAGTGTCATCTAGAGCTGGGTGGATTTCTGAAAAAAAAAAACATACATAATATTCAAAGAAAAGTCACTTGGAGGCTAATCATTGATTCCCAATTAAATTTCTTTCACAAAGGTCTTGGTTAACCCTTATGCTGATGGTGGCTAATTTGGCAAATGCAAAAAGATGCAAAAAACCTGAAAAATGACTGAAACCCTGGCATTTGGGTGCTTGATCATCTGAGAGTGCTCAGCGAGAGCTATCCAATGAATACCAACATGACAGGGTTAAGATGTTTTTCAAAAACTTTGTGTTCCTGTGTTTTGGACAAAATCTTTGCGTTTTTGTGCTTTAGATGAAAGCTAAGCCTGAGCATTGGAAGGGTTTACCCTATCATGCCTAGATCTGAGTTCTCATTGACAAGTGTCATCTAGAGCTAGTAGGATTTTGAAAATAACTTTGGAATACAGCGTGCATTAACAACAAAGTCAAAGAAAAGTCACTTGGATACTTAAATTATTGACAACCTATGGAATTTCTTTCACAAAGATCTTAACCTTTTCAATGGTGAGGCTACTTTTGTCCAAAGCACATGCAGGGACGTAACAATTTTTGAAAACCATTTTAAACCCTGTTGTGGTGGCATTTATTGGATAGCTCTGAATACTCTCAAATGAGTACCCAATGCCAGTGTTTCAGTGATTTTCAGGATTTGTGCATCATTGTGTATTGGCCAACTTTAAGCCACCAGCAGCATAAGGGTTATTAATATCAGAAAGATATCGCTGAACTAGTTTTGGCAGCTTGAGACATGAATTTGTCAAGGGGTTTCTTTAAGGATCACTGAGTGGGCGTTATAATGATATGGTTTCCTCTCATTTCCCTCTGTAATCATCCTCAGTTTGAGGGGAGCTTAACCCATCAATGCTTATTAGAGTTCCAACATAAATTGTCGTCTGTATCTAAGGTACTTTTAACAATAACTTTGGAATTGAGAACGATTTTACAAAATAATTTGAAGGAGAGTTTTTGGTAATTTTCTTACATAAATTGTCGTCTGGATCTAAGATACTTTTAACAATAACTTTGATATTCAGAACGATTTTCAAAATTATTTGAAGGTGAGTTGTTGGTAATGTTCTGATCATCATTTCTCAAGCAAATGTTTTCCTAACTATTCTACTGCCTGTAATATTTCATAAAAATTGTCAAGCTGCTTTTGGCCACTGTGGCATTAATGGGTTAATTACATATTCATTCTTGAGTTCTCATTGAAAGGCATTTTCTGGATATTTAATAATTTTGGAAATAACTTTGGAATAAATAAGGAATTCTCAGAAAATTTTAAAAATTGGAAGAGTTTAGCATGGCTCCTGCTTATTATTTTGATGATAACTTGCTGCAGACGAAAACAATTGTTTTTGAAAATTTCTGTAGAAAACATTTTCATAACCTTGAGTCTCAACCTCCCTAAAATATTTCATGAAATCAAGTATCATTCCTAAAAGCTTTTCAAGTATTTTAACTAGGAGATTTCAAGGATATTTAGTAATGAATGAGTTAACACATCAATGCTTTAGAGCTCCTCTCAAAATTGTTGTCTGGATCTGTGATACTGTTTATAGTAACTTTGGAATTAAGAGGGATCTTACAAAATATTTGAAGGAGAGTTGTTGTTATAGTCTTTTAGTTTAACATTTCTATTTCAAATATTTTCCAAACTGAGCTTTTGCCTGAATGATTTCACTAAAATTACCAGGCTTTTATTGGCTGTCATGAGTGTTAATGGGTTAATCCTACTTATAGTATCTTTAAACCAGCATGTAACTGTAATCCCCACTCACTGTAGCAATTACTGCACACGTGCAGCCGTATATCCACTTTACAGACTCCAGATACTGGAGAGGTAGACATGAAAGACGCAGCAGGGTCGAAAGTTAATCCATTGAGCAATTGATCCAGATGGCATTAGCCTTATTCTTGAAGTTCAAGATGTTCCATCCATTAAATATTGGATAAAAATTACCACAGAATACACTGCATGTTACAAACTTAAGCTAGTAATTAATGCTTCTGCAGAACGGGATCTGTCATGGCTAATTGGTTACAATTAATGTCTGGCCCCCAATACCCATAAACAGGCTGGACTAGGGCCCATTTCTTGTTTCTCCTATCGTTGATTAGGAATCATTCCTAAATTTACCATTTCCTAATTTATGAAGTCATTTACGAAGACCAGAAAATGTGTTTCTGGAAGCTCTCTGTTAATAACAGTCAACCCTTTTAATTGATGATGTCATTTATGGGAAAAGAAATTGCGACCAAATAACACCATCTGTTGCCAGGGAGAATCAGCATCATAACATATAGACCGCTTGGGTGGGGTCCGCACACAACCACAAAGCTTTAGTGTTTTCGATCAGTGTTGCCTGGTACCCTCTTGGTCATGCCAAACCTCCAACTTCAAAAACATTTGAAGGAGAAATGTTGATCAGAAACCACACAACAACTCTTGTTGAATACTTTGCGAACTATTGCTTGATTCCCAAGTTATTTTCAAAGGTATGTGAGTAAAGGAACTCTGGGTGTGAATGTACGTGTTAAAATGGATATGATATTGGTAGAGTACAATTAACTACAGATGCCCCAGTACCTGGACTGTAACCATAACTCTTGCAACTTTCTTCATACTGGCCAATATTCCCAAATAAACACGTAAATCTTTACGAAAGTCGCATAATAATTTCGATAACCTCAGAGGTCATCGTAAATATTTACGAAAATACGCACCTACGAGAAACAGGATTTTTTTATGTAAAGTACGATTTTCAACAATGAAATTTGAGAAACAGGATTTTTTTATGTAAAGTACGATTTTCAACAATGAAATTTGAGAAACAATAAAAATGAGAAACAATTTGTGCACAATTATATGTATGCTCCTGATGTAAATGGGTCAAGTAAAAGAAGAAGAGCTGTGGTTTTGATTAATTATAGCTCAGAGAAATTTTTCCCCGAGTAGTGCAGAATGTAAGATAATTTGTTTAATGTAGCATGACTGCCTGCAGAGTCTGAAGTAAATTATATAGGAAAAGTGGTTCAAGATGCCAGCAGCCATCAAAAACAACTGAAGCCAGACAAGTGACAAGTGGGATTTGTTTCTTGCCAGTAATTATGCCAGAGGTTTCTAATAATTAGGCGACGGTTACTTAATTTATTGGTTCCCGGATCCTTCCCAGACCAATTTTACAGGGTGGGGAAGGAAGTAATTGAAAATAAAGTTGATTTTTTTAAAAAGAATTTAACACACGGAAATCTAAGTAAGCAAACAGTCGGGAGGGAGGTATTAAGAAAATAAAGTGATTTTTTGGCTAGTACTAAAATACATACTTAAACCATAATTTTGAATATTAAAAGAATGATTTTTAATAAGATGATGCATTTCAACAACACGGCATTGCATTGCTATTGTAATGATGTATTGCTCTGGTACATATTAATATTCTTGTAGTTACCTAATGTTATTACCATCCATGGTAAATTAATTGTAGGTTTGGTGTACCTACTTATGGCTCGGCGGCAAAGCACAAAATACAGTTGAGGGATTACATTTATTTTCCCGTCGGGTCTATTCCACTTTGATCGGCGGATCCAGGAACCAATAAATCAAGTGACCATCGCCTTATCATATCCTTACAAAAACTCCTTTTAACCCTTTACGCTGCTGGAGGCTAATTTTGTGGCCAATACAAAATGATGCAAAAAACCTGAAAAAACGATTGAAACCCTAGCACAATTGGTACTCATCTGAGAGTACTCACCGAGGGCTATCCAATGAATACAGACATGACTGGGTTGAGATGATTTTCGAACATTAAGATGCTTTGGACAGAAGCAGTCTCAGCATTGGAAGGGTAAACCATAAGTATACCACATTTGTACCATATTCCATGGTCTGACCCCTGATCAGTGGTAGACCAGTTGCAGAAGCATGGTTGACCATTACTATATCATTCCATCACAGGTCAGCCATGTGTTTACCATTATGAGTGGTTAGAGCATGGTAGTTGTTTGAAGCGCCCAAATCTGCCTTGCTTTTTTTTTGTGATTTCTCTCTCACAAACCCACTACTCTCCTTCAAATATTTTGTGAATTTCAAAATTATTTAAAAAAATATTAGAGGTCAAGATGACAAAAGGCAAGGAAATCTCCAAGCATGAATAGGTTGAGGTACCCTTAATGAACTGAGTTGGGAATACCACAGAATTTCTAAGATTATTTAGATAACATAATGCTAGGAAATGCCAGGATTTCCTACACAGTCTCAGCATTATATGCATAGTGTTATGTAGTCAGTATTTGGTTAAGTAACAAGGTATTTCACTACAACCATGATGGTTTGGCCAACCCTTTATGGTTCAGACAAGAAATTCACTACAACCATGATGGGTTGGCCAACCCTTTATGGTTCAGACAAGAAATTCACTACAACCATGATGGGTTGGCCAACCCTCTATGGTCCAGACAAAAGGTTCACTACAACCATGATGGGTTGGCCAACCTTTATGGTTCAGATAAAAGTTTCACTACAACCATGATGGGTTGGCCAACCCTCTATGGTTCAGACAAAAGGTTCACTACAACCATGATGGGTTGGCCAACCTTCTATGATCCAGACAAAAGGTTCACTACAACCATGATGGGTTGGCCAACCTTCTATGGTCCAGACAAAAGGTTCACTACAACCATGATGTGTTGGCCAACCTTCTATGATCCAAACGAGAATTTCATTACAACCATGATATGACATAGACTGATTTAGTCACAATATTCATTTGTTGTCATTATTTTCAGTGTATTTAGACACATAAGCATTTACGGAGTTTCACCAAACTGTTTTCATTAACTTTACACACATAAACATAATTTCACTTGTGTGGTACCATCTGGGCACTGTATGCATGTCTCTTAGTGCAAATACATATCAAGGCAAGTATTCAGTGTACAATTAACACATTCACAACTGGAGCATACCTGCAATGCGTTATATACGAAAATATCTTGATCAAAAAGCAACATGTGGAATAATACTTCACTTAAAGTTGTTACTGATGGTATAAAGAATTCCTCTTCAAACATTTTTCAAACGTTACTCTTTTTATTGAATTATGATCAAGTTTGACAGAAAACAACTCAGTAAATATAGCAACGATTGAAAATATTTGAAAAGGCATATTTTAAAACATCAGTAAAACAACTCATGGAAAATAGTTTAACCCATTCATGTTCGCTGTACCTATAAATACCTATACAATTTTGCTAAGATCCATGAAACCAGAACATTTTTAGTGAATATTTGATAGAGAAATGTTCAATGACACCCTACCAATAACTCTCCATTACATATTTTATGAAGTTTTGCTTGCTTTCAAAGTTATTTTCAAATGAATCAATACTTGTCGATGAGTTATCTCCAGGCATGAATGGGTTAACCCTTCCAATGCTGAGGCTACTTTCGTCCAAAGCACAAGGATGCAAAGACTTTTTGGAAAACCACCCAAACCCTGTCATGCTGGTATTCATTGGATATAATAGCTCTCACTGAGTACTCTCAGATGAGTTACCATCTTCTAGGGTTTCATTCGTTTTCTTTAGGTTTTTCACATCATTTTGTGTTGGCCATATTAGCCACCAGCAGCATAAGGGTTAAGCATCATGATGTTTGGTATGCAGAGAGCCCAGTAGATTTCCCTGCATAATTTAGAGGATTTTTTATAGAATATGTGATAGAGAAATGTTCTTTAAAACCCAACCAAAAACTCTATCAAATATTTCATGAATTTACACTTGTTCCCAAAGTTATTTTCAAATGAATCAAAAGTCCAGATGATACTTGTCGATGAGATCTCCAGGCATGAATGGGTTAAGCGTCCTGATGTTTGGTATGCAGAGAGCTCGGTAGATTTCCCTGCGTAGTTTAGTCTGTAAGTCTTGGTGTCCATCATTCACTGCTCGGGAACCAGATAGCTAATCTGTGGCTATTGGGAGGATAAGATTTGCCGAGTGCAGCGCCCCAGACTTTTCCGGTAAATTGTCTCTTTTGATTGGCTGATAGCTCCCAGCAGACCTGGCAGGGGCTTACACCTATCTTATCATCAAAGTCGGAGAGATAAGGACCTCATTTCTGCTAGAACCAGTAACGCACACATAAGAACCTACGTTGTCTGAGTCTCAATAGAAAGATCCTGCAGCAATCCTTTTCAAACTGTAGCTGAGACTTCCCAGGAAATCCTGTCATTTTTCTAGCATCATCCTAGAAATTCCTCCATTTCTTATGAAACCAGTAACACGTATATACAAATAAGATCAGCAATGTCAGGCAAATTGGAAAGCTCTTTTTTTAAAGATTGCACTATGTGCAAAAGCGATTTTTATTTCTAACAAGGAAATATATACTATGGAGACCAAACACACAGACATATCAACAACAAACATATAGATATACTACCTGTTATCTTTACCAATTCATTCAATGGAATGCTTGATAACTTGGTTGCTTTCAACCCATTGGCTAATGAGTGGTCCCCTGCATTATACCTACAGCTAACTCTTTGATCAGGTGACCTGCTTTCCAAAACGCTCATATTTCTAAGAGGATTATTTATTCTCCTGCCACAATGATAACAAAATGAAGCATTATTATATTTTTTCGCATTATCGGTGATGGATTGATAGTTGAATTTTGATGGTCTTCCTCTGGCCTGAGACAACCTTTTAAGTTTTAACTGATTATAAATATGTTGCGGCCTAAAGTAGTCTGACTATTTGGATGAAATATTTAAGAAGAAAGCATAGTTAGGAGTATATATGATATATTATCAGTATCATGTACAATATTTTGCCCTACTTTATCAACATTGTCTATTGTAGAAATTTGTCAGAATAATTGCTTTCATGTATGTATGTGTGCACATAGACACACACACATACATAAACTGATTTTTCATTAGGTAACTGGAATTTCCCTGGATAATTTGAGAAAAAGGGGTTTCTTTCTACATGCTTATATTCTACATGCCATCTTAAGATCTTTTTTTAATTTGAAGTTTTAATTATGCTTAAAAATGATTTCATTTTATTTTTTGATTAACATTTTTTTTTTGCTTTGTGATGATTCATTGATATAAGTTTAAATTTGAATAGCAGGAACCCATAATACCTTTATTAAAACCAAACTAATATAAACCATATGTCTTATGAATATGAACTGTTGAAGAACATACAAAAAACAATTAACTTGGAATATTCATTCCTAGTCTTGATCCAGAGAGAAGACATGCAATTAAGAAAGGGAAATAATTAAGTCCCTTCCTATTAGTTATTGCTGAGGAATTGGATTATCTCGACAGCTTTAATTATCACGCATATCTCTATGTCTGCAGGCTTAACGCATCCAAGCCACCTGTGAAATGTAGCATCTTGACTCAAGGATACTTTCGGCAATAAAAGACAAACACACAAAATATTCTCTAGGTCTCCAGGCTTCAAATGCATTCAAGCCACATGTAAAAAATAACCTCTTGATGCAAAGACACCTATTGAGGCAATAAAAGACAAACATACAAGATGTTTCAAGGTGATTTAATATTGCAATATGATTTGGAGCACTGATTAACATTTAACCACCAATCCTTTTCGATGTATTTAAAAGATCACCTTTGAAACGTGGTATTCCAGTGCTAGGATACTTTTAAAGGTTAATAATATTAATTCACAAAAATATTTGATGGAGAGTTAATGAATATTAGCACTGATTGTCGTTAAACTATCAATATTTTCCAAACCATGCTATTATTTAGAAGAAATTGCCTCGAAAAACAGGGCACCTCGGGAGTTAAATGAGTCAACCACTTTCACAAGTGCATATTTATCATCTGAAGATTTTGGACATTAACTCATCAAATAAAATATATTTGAAAAAAAATATTTGAAGAGGCATCTTTGAACCAAATAGAAAATAAACTGTAAGTTAAATGTTTGTTTTTTTTGAAAAGTAGCTTTGTTCTTAAGATATTTTCATATATGTCAGACCATAAGGTGCAGTAGGTAATGCGTTAACCCATTAATGCTCATAGTGGCCAAAAGCAGCTGATCAATTCTAATGATATTTTGCAGGTACAAGCAATGCCAGCAAAATATTTGATGGAAAAATGTCAATCAGAACATTACGTACAACTCTCCTTCTAATATTTTGTAAAGTCATTCTCAATTTCAAAGTTATTGTCAAAAGTATCATAGATCCAGACAACAATTTTCTGGAGGAAACTCTTTGAAAAGCTGTTATCCGAAACTTAAGTGGGAGATTCTTTATTTGCGAGGTACTATAGAATAAATAAACATAATACGAACTGTTAAAGGAATACTGGTGGCTTTGTTTACATGCAGCGAACGATGGCGCCAGAAAGCTCCTGTGTGCCTCCCGCGTGACAGAAACGCTCCCACGTGACATTTCTAAGCAAAGAAAGAAGTGCAGTGTTCCATATATGGCAATCTTTGCCAAATATGGTATTAATTTGATTCCCAATGCCCATTGGGGACAGCCATTGGGGATCGAATTTCTTCAATTGGTATTTCAGCCCCATAGTGGTGGAAAAAGGTGTCTGCAGCAGTTTCTTCAGGATTGTTTAGAGCCTCTTGAATAATAGATGGCTTTGAATATGGACTCATGTTGACCTACACATTACTATAATTGTCATGTACAGAATTATTTTTTATAATTAAGACAATGGTTTCATGATTGGTTATTGTGTGATATTTGTGCACCATGAAAGTTTGAATATTCAGGCTTTTTAAGGCAGTTTCAGAAAATAATGCTTTAACCCATTCACACTCAGAGCAGCCAAAAGAGGCCTGACGATTTTGGAAATATTTTGCTTACAAAAACATTTCCTTGAAAATTTCTGAAGGAGGAATATTGAGCAGAAGCCAAACAACAACTCCCCGTCAAATATTTTGTGAACTTTCACTTTATTACTAAGTTATTTTCAAAAGTATGAGAGAAGCAGACGATACCATCTCGAGGAACTCTAAGTGTTAATGGGTTAAGGATGACCATATTGTTTCTTATGATTGCTAATGCCATAAACCTTTTATGTTTGAATGGGGCCAGTGACTTCATAGGTAATTTTATTTTGTATGCAAGTTCTGTGGAACAGAACATTTCAACCTTGGTTGTTCAACTGTTTTCCTTTTCATAACTTTTTAAGCATCATCACATTTTTTTCATAATGATATTGCTAAACAGTTGTATACATAAAATAGATAGTTGGTGTAGTAGCGTAAACATTGTTGAAACTGTTTATAAACAAAATCCATCAATGCCACATTGTTTTTGTAAACCATTGGTGTAGGTTAAACCTCCCAGTTTGGCGCAATGAAAAAAGTCCTGCTACCAGAATGATGATGCTCCTGTTCAAATAATCACCACATTTTTTGCTTAACACATTGAACTCAATAAACATTTTTTGCAAATTAACTCTTTTAGTCCCAGAGGTCAAATTAACTCTTTCATGCCCAGAGGTCAAATTAACTCTTTCATGCCCAGAGGTCAAATTAACTCTTTCATGCCCAGAGGTCAAATTAACTCTTTCATGCCCGGAGGTCAAATTAACTCTTTCATGCCCAGAGGTCAAATTAACTCTTTCATGCCCAGAGGTCAAATTAACTCTTTCATGCCCAGAGGTCAAATTAACTCTTTCATGCCCAGAGGTCACCTTGACAAGTGTCGTCTGGACAAAGGATACTTTTGAGAATAAATGTGGAATTAAGTGTGAAATCACAAAATATTTAAAGGAGAGTTGTGTGTTGGGTTCCGAACAGCATTTTTCATTGAATGTTTTTTAGGAAAAATGCTTAATTCGCTAAGGTATGACCAAAATAGTCAGGACTATTTTTGGCGCTACAAGTGTGAATGGGTTAATGCTAATGTACAAGGAGTATGCAAATGACTTAAAAGTGCAAACAATTAATATAATAACTTCAGGGATTGACCACAATGCTCATGAATTTGCAAGCAAAATCTATTTTAGGGACAGTCAATTATGTGCTGTCAATTTAAAGCAAAAGTCTTGCTATTGGCTGAACTCTGACACTTAAATTGTCCTCTCTATGCCACTGGATGCCGATAGCACTTTCGCCAGATCTGAATCTCTAACAGCTTAATTGTATTTATTCTGAGAATCATAGCAATAATGAAATCCTGTATTTGATTGTGTTACCCTCAAGAAATAAAAATCATTTATAATTATTATTATTATTATTATTATTATTATTATTATTATTATTATTATTATTATTATTATCATTATTATCAGTAGTAGTATCACTATTATTATCACTATTTAGTATTGTTATTATTATAATAATAATTATTATTATTATTAATATTATTATCATTATTAGTATTACTATTATCATTATAATTGTTATCATTATCATCATCATCATCATTATCATCATCATCATCATCATCATTATCATCACCCCTTGTATTCAACATCTGTCTCATACACATGAAACTGTATGATCTATTTGCCTCTTAGCTGAGCTATATCTTAAATATTTTTTATCTATTACACTTTTTAGATCTATGTCTATGTTCAGTATGGTTTTAGTTGCACATTTGTTATAATAGTTCAAAAAGTCATTCAAACAGAATGTTCTTGCTGTTTAAGGTTCAAGCACTTTTCCTTAAGTAATGTAAAGTGATAGATTTGTGTTAATTCACTGCAGCACACCACATTTTCTTAACCCATTCATGCATATAGCTCAAAAAACAAAACAAGCAAACATATATATATATATATATATATATATATATATATATATATATATATATATATATATATATATATATATATATATATATATATATATATATATATATATATATATGTATGTATGTATATACAACATAAAATAACAATGTGACTCTTTTGGTTATATCCTAATTGTGACCAAAGCATTTCAAAAGATATTTGCAAAAGAATTGTTCATCATATCCTAATCCACAACTCTCACTCAATTTTATCTTGAATTTATGATTAATATAATGCCTATGTTATTTTCAAAAGTATCATAGGTCCAGACGACACTTAAAATTGTCAAGGAGATCTCTAGGCATTTCAAGTGCACACATGGTCTAACTACTTCAAATATAACTCATCAATTAAAGAAGTTGAACAATAACTGAAGAGGATTTGTTTAACCAAACAGGCGCAAAATTGTATTGAAATATTTCTTAAAATATTGCTTTGCTATCAATTACACATTACAATCTGTGACAATTAATGCAGACTCTTCAGGTGTGAATGGGTTAAGCTTTTTAACCTGTTCATACTTAAGACTTTTTTTTGGTATTTGCGTCTGTATCTTTGATACTTTTGATAATATCTTTAGAAATAAGAATGATTTTACAAAATATTTGAAGGAGAGTTGATGTTAATATTCTAAATAACATTTCCTCTTCAAATATTTTCACAACTATGCTTTTACTGGTAAGATTTCACCAAAATTGTCAGGCTGCTTTTTTGCTTTTGCTGCGAGCAGAGCATCAATGGGTTAAGCACAGCAGGCCTTAGGGGGCTTAGCTCAAGCGAAACACGAGCGTGCCCAGATTCTTAAGGATAGTAAAAGTGATGCCTATGTTCTGGTTGATGCATACATGACCCCTGACCTGCGCGTGAAAAGTGTGGTAGCGATATCATCCCGTGGCCTAGTTTATACCCTGAGTTACCAGAGCTCAGCATAGACTTCTTAAGCACTCTGCACAAGTTGTACACAGACCTGCAGGGTGGTGTACGGGATATTACGTGGGATTGGTTCAAGCGTTTAGGGTCAAGGGATAGTATGGCGGAACCTGGTGCTAACTACATCCCCCACAGGTTAGTCAATTGACTGTCACTCTTAGAGATTGTGTCATTCATTGGGTAATTGATAGCAGCAATATGTAATAGGGGTGCAAGATTACTGCTTAAAAACAAGAAGTGGGATCCTACAGCTGAAGTGAACTTTATGTTGGAATAGGGTAAGGGCGGAGTTAATATTAGCTGAGAAATCATTAGGTAGGTGAAGGCCAGTAAATTAGCATTCATTTTTACAGCTAATTGTGTCATTCATCAAACAATTGATAACAGCAATAGCGTGCACAATTAATGCTTAATAAAAACAAGAAGTGCATGGGATACAGCTGAAGTGAACTTTATATTGCAATAGGATAAGGGCAGAGTCAATTTCATGAGCTGAGAAAATCATAGGGAGGCAAATTAGTATTCACTATTCAAGCTAGTGTCATTCATTAAGCAATTGATAACAATTAAGAATAATAGATTACGTACTACATACAGTGTAGAGGTGAGAGACAGATGAAATGAACATTTAATTACATGGGGGATAGGATGAGGGTGTAGTTAAAAGTTTGAGTGCCACAATTAAACTGTATAGGAAGATTCAATGTTACACCCTAACCCATAATTGAATTGATACATATAAAAACAGCATGATGGTTGTGTCAGCCTAAATTTCAGTGCAACTTACAGCAAATGGGAAACACTCACAGCTGACTTGGTCACTTTGCGAGATCCATATACATTTTAAGGTGTAAATTGTCTTCTATATGAAAGTTAACCCTAATATGCTGCTGCGGGCTAACTTTCCCATCCATACTTAACCCTTATGCTGCTGGTGACTAATTTGGCCAATACAAAATGATGCAAAAAAAAAAAGATTTACGAAACCCCGGCACATGGGTACTCATCTGAGAGTACTCAGCAAGAGCAATACAATAAATACCAACATGACAGGGTTCAGATGGTTTTCAAAATTCTTTGCATCCTTGTGTTTTGGATGGGCTCGAGTAGCCTAAAAATACCATTGGAAATTTGGAAGGGTTCCATTTTTAGAACAGCTGCATGTATATGCATGTTAGCTACATTATGAAGTACTGCTTCTGAAGAGCAAATGAAAATTGTATAACTGAATTGTACTTCATGTGTGGAGGGGGGGGGGGGGGGGGGTCTGGACCTGAAGTCTGAAAAATCGAAACAGTCAACCTATAAAGAAGGGACATGATGTCACAATCCATAGGAAAACTGTTAACAACATAAACCCATTAATGCTCAGAGTTCCTATAGAAAATAGTTTGCTACTCTCATACTTTGGAAAGTTAGCTTGGGATTTTCACAACATATTTGATAAAGAGTTGTTGTTTGACTTCTCATTATCACTATACTTCTTCAAATCCAAAAAAAACTTTTGTTAGTAAAGTATTTCCAAAATTGGCAGGCCAGTTATGGGCACTGTGAATGTGAATGGGTTAAAGGCATGCACCGCTTTAACCCATTAATGTTTAAAAGTTTATCTAGATATAATATTGTCAGAGTTCTTTTGACAATATAAACTTTTGATTGATTTTAAAAATAGATAATTGAAGAAGAGTTGTTCTTAGTGTTCTAATCAATATTTCTCATTCAAATTTTCACCAACTATGCTTTTGCATGCAAGATTTCATCAAACTTGTCAGGCTGCTTTTGGCTGCTGTGAGCATTAATGGGTTTAATACTTCAGTTCTGCTTATACTGTTAGCGAGATCGAGACTGCAGTTGTGGACTTATTTGGGCTAAGTGGTGCACAAATGTATTGTGCAGACCAATCAACACATAGAAGAGTTACATTATAATAACATTGATGATTAACCCTTCCAATGCTAAGGCTATGTTCGTCCAAAGCACAAGAATGCTAAGATTTGTGAAAACCATATAACCCTGTCATGTTGGTATTTATTTGTTAGCTCTCACTGAGTACTCGCAGATGAGTACCCCATTGTGCCAGAGTTTCAGTATTTTTTCAGTCTTTCTGCCTCATTTTGTAATGGCCAAATTAGTCACTCAAGCAGCCTAAGGGTTAAATTGATTGCATTAGCATGCAATTGTTTATGCTAGATTTTTGTTCTGCTTTTAAACAGTTAGTGAGCATCTATTGAGCTGAAGTGAATTTAATGAGGGTATAATAGGGTGAGGTTGCAATATATATGTCATTATGTAATCAACTAATAGAAGGGCGGCTTTAATATCATCTTTAAGATAATTCAAATAGGCCAAATACAGCCTGACAAGGGAAAAGCAAAGTTAAGAAAATATTTTAAGGAGAAATGTTCATTAGAACACTACTAATAATTCTCCTTCAAATATTTTCAAAAATCACTCTCAATTTCAAACTTATTGTCAAAAGTATCATAGGTCCAGACGACAATTTCTGCAGGAACTCTTAAACATTAATAGGTTAAGGCATGTGTGCTAGACTATAGTATTGTTTATAAACAGTAAGTGAGTGCCTATTGACCTGAAGTGAACTTCATGAGAGTATTCAGGGCTGAGGTTGCAGTATATACAAGTCAAGGCAATAGAATGGTGGCTTTAACCTATCAATGCTTAAGAGTTACTCTTAAAATTGTCGCCTGGATCTTTGATGCTTTTCACTATAACTTGGAAATTAGGAATTATTAAATAAAATATTTGAAGGAGAGTTGGTTATAGTATTTTGATGAACATTTCTCTTTCAGATATTTTCCCAACCATGCTTTTGTCTTAGAGATTTAAGCAAATTGTCAATCTGTTTTTGAATTCCTCAGTATTCTAGACTTTGTTCAATGTTAAGGATATACAGTTTCCAACTCAGCAAACTTTTTATGTGGAAAAGTTGGAAGAACCGGATGATCTCAGACAGGCTCACCTACCAGGCCAATAGCTTTATTTGGATATTTTGATTTGAATGAATAAAATTTTACAATAACAGCAAAAATGAAAACTACAAAATTCACCAAAAAATGATTACAACAAAAATCACTACATAGACAACAACAAATATGCTACTGAAAAAAAGTGAGGAATTTCGATATTTTCATAGAATTTAAAAAAAAATGTTTTCATTCTCTTTCTTGTAGTTTTAAATCTGGAGCTTATGGATGTGTTATCATGAGCTGAAAGGTGGCATTCACTTTCACTCACTGCATATCTCCTCAGCCTCAGCCTTGAGCTCGTACACAACAGCAGGTGCCTCTACTTTGAAAAAAATAACATACTGCCGAGATATCTTTACAAGAAAAACAAGCAAGAGCTTTTATCCACCCAAAAAGTTCTGAATGAAAAACTTAATGGCACAGGAGCCAGATCCTGTAATACTCTCATCTTAACCCTCATGCTGCTGGTAGCTAATTTGGCCAATATAAAATGACGCAAAAACGCTGAAAAATGACTGGAACCCTGGCATATGGGTACTCATCTGAGAGTGCTCAACGAGAGCTATTCAATGAATACTAACATGACAGGGTTTAGATGGATTTGAATGAAAGTAGCCTTAGCATTGGGATGGTTAGCAGATACTATAGTACCACCAGGGACCGGAAAGTCCCCCAGTCTGGCGGAAATATAAGCGTTATTGATAGCAGAGGGTGGGATCAAATATATTTTATAAGGCCTGTGTTCTGGCTTGTCACAGTGCATGTTATCGAAAAGTATCAATGACAACCTAAATAGTTCTAGGTCCCACACAAGAATTGTCCTTCCTAAATTATAGAGTCAACATGCTTAAACTACCGGAAATTTAGACCTCCACAGTTATAACAATCCAGGGTATCGAATAGTATCGATGACATAGTCCTTGTTCTCACATGAGAACTGTCCTCATTAAATCATATAGTTAAAGAGCTTGCACTACCAGTAGTCTAGACTTCCACAGTTTGCAATCCAAGGTATCAAATAGTATTGATGACATAGGTTTTGTTCTCACTTGAATATTGTCCTAACAAAAGCATATAGTTAAGGAGTTTGCAATACCAGGAGTATGGACTTCCATAGTTTACAATCCAGGCCGGTATCGAAAAGTTCTTGTTCTCACATGAGAACTGTCCTCATTAAATCATACAGTTAACGAGCTTGCACTACCAGTAGTCTAGACTTCCACAGTTTACAATCCAGGGTATCAAGTAGTATTGATGACAGAGGTTTTGTTCTCACTTGAATATCGTCCTAACAAAAGCATATAGTTAAGGAGTTTGCAATACCGGGAGGATGGACTTCCATAGTTTACAATCCAGGGTATCGAAAAGTTCTTGTTCTCACAATATGAGAACTGTCCTCATTAAATCATACAGTTAACGAGCTTGCACTACCAGGAGTCTAGACATCAACAGTTGGTGTGTGCATGACTTACTACTACTGCCTCAAGCAGTTTCAGCATAATGTTTGGAGGGATGATATACCACAGTAGTTAACCCAATGAACCCCATGCATGATGGCTCAGAATGCCCACAAGGCAGTAGGACTTACAGTGCCGACATTTAGTTCCTGCAATACATGCATGAGCAGCCAAGGCATAATACACAACCGCACACCCGATTGTCACCCAGTTTCATAGGCATGGATGACCTCACAACTGAATGTAGCTTTGATTTGCAACTACGATTTGCAAGCTTTATATGTGGGTCTTTGATGTGCTTGGCTTATTTTTTTGACATGTTATCCATGGGTTTTTATAGAATCATGCAGGCACTGGCAGAAGTCTGATTGACTGGTGCAGGAATTGAATGTCTGTACTGTATTCTCCTGTTAATTAACCCATTCATGAATGCCTGTGGGCCCTAAAAATATTCAGACTATTTTGATGATATTTCTATGACTTAAGTATCTTTTGAAAACAATTTGAAGGAGGAATAGTGAATTTGTTGACAGCAAACATACCCACAAGTATCCTTCAAATATCTTTCGTGAATTTCAGCTTAATTCAAAAGTTACTTTCAAATGTTCCATAGACCCAGACATTACACTTATCAATCAAGGCTGACCCATTCTTGTCCTAGCAGGCGCAAAAAGGCCAGCTGTTTTGAGAATATCCTCCCAATAGAAGCATATTTTAGATACTATTTGAATAAGAAGTGCTGATGAGAACCCAACTCAAAAATTCCCTACAAAACATTTGTAGAGCCATCTTTATGTGAACTTGAAAAATGTCCACGATATTACAGTACCCATGATGATTAACCTGTCCATGCCCATATAGTTTACACGGAAATCTAAAGTGATGCCTGCACCAATGAAGTTTACAAAATGGACAATTTCTAGAGGAACTATTCAACCTGCGTAGATTAACCATTCCAATGCCGAAGCTACTTTCGTCCAAAGCACAGGAACACAAAGATCTTTGAAAGTCATCTAAACCCTGTGATGTTGGTATTTATTGAATATTTCTCTTTGAGCACTTCCAGATGAGTACCCATATGCCAGGGTTTCAGCCATTTTTCAGGTTTTTGCACCATTTTGTATTGGCCAAATTAGCCACCAGCAGCCTAAGGGTTAAGGTGGATTAAGGTATTATCTGGGTGTGTGCCTGCTAGCTGTGATCTGAAGAGCACCAGTATCAGCACTTAGCTAATTGCATGTAATAGGCTTGCACAATCTCCCTAACTTGAGGTAGCTTGTGGGGTTAATTTCTTTTACTCAGTTCAAATTACCAATTCATTCAGATTTTTTGTTAAAAATGTAATTTTCAACTTTTTGATTCTGTGACTCTTTCAAAAAGGGAAAATTGGACAAACTGTGAGACCTTTTCGTCGAAATAGCATTAGCTATATAACTCAAAATGCATGTTTAACTGATATGATTGTAAGGAAAAGGATGTAGGCTTTAACATTTGTAAAAATCTCAAAATGACCTTATATTCACAAATTAACCCCATAAGCCACCTTAAACCCATTAAAGCTCACAGTGGTCCAAAGCAGCCACTTAATTTTAATGAAATCTTGTAGGTAAAAGCAAACAGAGTTAGGAAAATATTTGATGGAAAAATGTTAATTAGAACATAACCAACAACTCTTCTTCAAATATTTTATAAAATCATTCTCAATTTTTATAGTTATTGTCAAAAGTAGTGTAGATCCAGACAACAATTTAATGAGGAACTCTTAAGCATTATGGGCCTGCATATAGCCAGGCATGTGAACAAAGAAGCAAAGAAGCCTCATATGGCTTCTAGGCTGGTTAAGCATTCTTTCAGCACTAATTATAGAAATCATGCAAAAGATATAACCCATTCATGGTCAAAAGCATCCAAACTATTATGGTAATATTGTTTTCAAAAGATTTGAAGTAAACTTTGAGAGCTGATTCCACAAAGCTTCTTCAAGTACTATGTGAGTTTATGCCTTAAATAGCTGATTTCATTTTCAAATATGAGATAGGTCTAGACAGCACTTGTTTAGATTATCTTCAGGCAATAAAGGGCTCAAAAAGGCGTTGACAAAAAGCAGAAGCTCTACCAGGCTACCATAAGAATTCATTGTAACCTTGGTCTTAATAGCCCATTGGGCGACAAAGTTGTTGAAATTAGCTTCTGTGGTGAGTATGCTGTAAAAGTATGGCATACTGGTTGTTAACCTAATGCTTTGATGTTGTTGGTATCTCTGAGACAATTTAAAAGCATATTTTTGGTATCTCTGAGACAAAAGCACAATTTTTGTTTTTGGTTGCTCTGAGACAAAAGCACAGTTTTTATTTTGAGTATCTCTGAGACAAAAGCACAGTTTTGGTATCTCTGATATAGTTGGTTTAAATCTTTGAAGAAGAAATATTCTGATCACAACCAAAAACACTCCTTCAAATATATTGTAATATCATTCCTTATTTCAAAGTATAAATTATCAAAAGTATTGTAGATCCAGACAGCGTATTCTAGAGGAACTCATAGACATGAATGGGAATAACAAGGTGTTTTCTGTAAATTGAATGAAGAACATAAAAAAGCGTCAAGGATAAGTTTCCTAGGTTTGATGGTGATGAAATCTTCAGCTTGTTTTGTGCAGCTTTTCTTCCATAGCTGGTTTAGTTATTACTTACTAGATAATTAAAGGATGGATATGAAGCGAGAGCCCAATTACTATATATGCTATAGTGAAGACCTGGCTATCCCAGGGGTCTCCAATCTGGTCTCAGTGTGACGTCACTAGGAGACATAGACCAATGAAGCCTCTCGTATCATTTACATTGCAGAGAAAGCTGCACAGAAGGTAAATTATGTGCTATTCGCCGCAGCCTGATTGTTAAGGTTGACTGCCTTGTTTCATATCCACTTGTTTTTATTCATCTAAGGTTTTTATTACATTTTTTTGATATATTAATTCATGTGTTATTGGATTTCACCAAGGCAGCAAATAGGCTTGTCACAAGCATGCAATGTGTCAGTGAGTGCCAGCAAGCTGAGATTAGAAACCAATTATTCGCAAACATGCCCCAGGCACTTTGTTTAATATGAGGTCTTTTCTGAACGATGCTGCCATCTATTATGTGAGAGAGAGACTAAAGCTGCAGTCTGTGAGTTTATAGCTTAAAAGTGATAGTGATGCACATCATGGAATGATAAAAACAACATGCAGTAACATGCAGCAACAAATAGAACAAAGTAAAAATGTTCTGCTTTAGGTCACCCACCCCTACAAACCATCTAAAACCACATTGACCGTAAAACTATATTTGAAATTATTGTTTTATTTTTATTCTATTTCTATTTTGTCATTATATTTTATTTCATTTACAATTTTATAGACTTGAGCATCATTGGTAGATATTACAATCCATGAAAAAGAGATTTTTCATGTAATTATCCTGTCTTAACTACCATATTATGCCTGTTTGAGCCTAAATTGATACCTTATGTACAAAATGGAATCTCAATTAATAATTTGTATGCTTTAAAATCGTAAATATAAAGAGAATACCTGGAATTTGCATTAAAAAATGAAAAGCCTAACTGACCCTCTTTTATTTCTTCAAACCAAAAGAGTAAATGCAACAACAACATCATCTTTAACAATCACATGAGCAATAACAAAAAATGACAATTACCATATGTCTTATAGCCTACCCCACCTCCCCAAAAAATCTGACCCTTCAGTTCAATGTTTTGATATTCTGCATGCATGACTTTCACTAATTGGTAATTCAAGACACTTGTTGATCCTCCATTGAACACTGGCCTCAGGTCATGACCTTTCCCTGTCTATAGAGCCCACAATGTTTTGACAAAATTAGCCCAATCTTTGAAGGCAGATAAATTTTTGGAAAAGTATCTGAAGGAGATTTGTTAATGAGAGCCAAATCCACAATTTTCCTTCATATATTTCTTTTTTTTTTTTTTTTTTTTTTTTTGAAATATTAACTTGATTCTAAGTTATTTCCAAAAGCATCACATATTTAGAAGACAGCTGTCAAAGAGATCTTGACCTGGGGAGGCATGACTTGGATAAGCTCTAATTTCTTTCTCATAGCACCACTACACACCCGTTCATGTCTGAGGATCTTCTTGACTGTTGTCTGGACCTTTGATACTTTTGGAAATAATTTCAGATTTTATCACAAATTCAAAAAATATTAGAAGAGGAGTTGTGCGTTTCATTTTGATAAACATTATATATTTCAAATATTCTATGAAAATTGCTTTTGTAAGAAAAATATGACCAAAATAGGTGTTGGGCCCTATAGGCATGAATGGGATAAATCAGAGGAGTGAGGAGGGTCAAACTCTTTGTCTGATATACAATGATACCCAAAACGTGCCCATGAGTACCTGTTGTCATGGCAACTGTTGTTTGTTGTGGTGATTGTTTTTGATTGGATGATATCAAGTTGCTGAGGTAAGGTGCACAGGGCCTATCCAGGCACATCAAATGCTGATAAATCCCCCTAATTAAGTCTGAAGGTTCCCACATGGTGAGGACGAGGTCAGACAGTTTTATGGCTTAACACTTTCGACTGCTCCCATTATAATTTTCTAAATAACTTCGTAATTGAGCATAAACTTGTGAAATATTTGAAGAAGAGTTGTTGGATTAGTTATGGTAAACAATACTCCTTCAAATATTTTCAAAAGTATCCCTTTAATAAGAAAGATTTCTTCAGAATTGTCAGTTTTTTGTCCAATCTTGTAGTAAATGTGTTAAAAGAAGGCCATAGGGGAGTGTAAGGTAGGATGAGACTAGACAGCTTCAATCTTGTCTCTAAAAGACACACATTCTGATTATAAGCCTGGAATAAATATGCAGGGAAAAAAGTTAACTCACCAAAGGTAGGAAGAGATGGTTCTTTATATCAGAGGCTTTTCATTTTGAGATATACAGGGAGAAAAGTGTTTTGCAAAAAACATTGAATTAGAAACAAATGTATATACAGAAAAAGACATTGGTGTGAATTAATGTGAGTTTTGGAAGTAAATGATACTGAGATGTCTCAAATGCATGATATGAAAAGAGCAAATGATATGTTCTGGGGTGGAAACCTTATAATGTACATATATGTCTGAGAATTCATTATAAATTTGAAAAAAGCAATATTTGGGCAATTGAGAAAAGTTTGATGAATGAAAGTCTTCTTCATTTGTATCATTTTACATTGTTTTCTTTTTGTATTTCAGGTATGTATGGGTTTATCATCTTCTGTGTAAATACAAGGTTTATGGTGAGTTGACTTCTACTGTTTACCTTAACTTATTCCTGTATCAAAAGGAGCTGCACTATTTTTACAGTATGATTTTCCTATGTATATTTATCATTATTTCGATATGCATTTATATAATTGTTGTTTAGTATCCAATACATTTCTTTTAATTTTTTAATATACATACATACATGCACAGCAATATATATATATATATATATATATATATATATATATATATATATATATATATATGTATATATATATATATATATATATATATATATATATATATATATATATATATATATATATATATATATATATATATATATATATATATATATATATATATATATTGCTGTGCTATATAATATTTGCCAGTACAATGCAACTAGTGTGTTCTTCGGGTGGCCTCATTCTCAAGCTGGTTTCCACTACCATCTGCCCATCTAACTCAAATAGTGACTGCGTGTTTACCAAGTTTAAGTCGAAGATCTGTGGCGGTAAGTCCTAAAAAAAAAATGAGTTATACATAACTTGCATGTATCTAATTAGTCTTCACAGAGAAAAACACTGACCTGAAGTTGTTTGCATATATGTTTCTCATCTCACATGCAAAGCTTGCGGACAGCCCTTTCAAAATGAAGCTTAACCAATATGATATGCTGGTAGGTATATATAATTTAGCCACTACAAAATGATGCCAAAAAACTGGAAAATGACTGAAATGTACCTGGCACATCGTTATTCATCTGAGAGTTATCAGTAAAATGTATCTAATGAATGCCAAAATGACAGGGTTTAGATGGTTTTCACAAATTATTGCATTGATCCTTATGCTTTGGGCAAAAGTAGCCTCAGCATTGGAAGGGTTAAAATTAAGAAAGCTTCATCAGGATTTATGGTACTTTTGGAAAAAACTTAGAAATAAAGCTTGAACCCAAGAAATGCTTCAAGGAGAGTTGTAGTTTGAGTCGATATACTAACATTTCACCTTGAAATATTTTCCATTACGGATGTTTATTCGAGCGATATCATTAAAATAGTCAGGCCGTATTGAGATGCTACATGCATGAACGAGTTCAGAAAACACTAATTCTGGCAGTGAAGTGGAAGACACTCTTATCACTGCCTCCACAATCTTCAGAACTGAGAATTGGAATCGATTTTTCTTGGGGACGTCGCTTTAATTATAAGATAAATGTCTTCGTAGTTGTTTTTTGTCAGTGAGTCCGCTAATCACGAGCTATATTTAGGTGCTGTTCCTTCAAGCTTCGCTCCACACTTCTCATTTCTTTAACACCATCATTAAGAGTTATGAATAGACTTATTATCTCGGAATGATCTGATTGCACATTCCTTTAAGCAATTCTCCAATTAATCATTTCTGCAGTGTGCTCATCTATATCATGCACAATCATGAATATCACATCTCCAACTTTAAGTACAGCAGGACTAGGGAAACTCTTATCACAAGAATTGACAAATTAGAAAAATAATGTGATACAATTCATATAAAAGCAGTAATTAGAAAAGAATGTGATGCAATTTCATATAAAAACAGTGTAAATTAAGAAGTGATTCATTCATCTAGACCCAAGTCTAGCTGCGAGTTGACCAATAGACAAATGCTCATCAGGTAAAGTGAATTTATATAAAATGGTTGTGATGACATGTGGGTGATATTGCTATTGGATAAAATGCAGTGTAATTTTAGGGATTTGCCATTAAAAAATCTTAAGATTTGAATTTTTAAGTTGTAAAGTTTTTAAGTTTAAGTTGTAAGTTGCTGTTGATTTCTTTACTAGATGCTTGACAGAAAGGATCGTTTTAATCTTTAAGGTCGGACCCACTTATCATTAGTTACATTGAAAGTTGTCAGACCATGTGTGCAGCCCAGAAGGAAATATTTCATATCATCACTAGATGCTTGACTGAAAAGGGTCAGTTTCAATTTCTGTGGTCAGACGCACTTAATCATTAGTTACATTCAAAGTTGTCAGACCATAAATACAGTCCAGAGGAAAATATTTCATCCACAAATTCATGAAATATCATTTGTCCTCATCAAATGTTAACCCAATCTGCTCCAGTGTTCCCCCTGCTGAGCTTGAGCATCCCTTGTGAAATGTATCTGGGAATATCCAGGAATTCCACAAATAATGCCAAATAATTACTTCAAAATTGTAAGGCTGCTTTTGGCCATTGTGAGAATTAATGGGTTTAAAATGTTTGTCCTTAGAACCAAAGATAATATTGGGATATCTTTCTGACAAGGCTTCTTTATGAAATATTTGAAGGAAGAATAATGATGTGGATTTAGACCCTTTAAAAAGTTCCCTATTTCTCTGAAAGTTTGATT
Organism: Maea johnstoni; assembly: GCA_963942565.1. Classification (NCBI taxonomy): domain Eukaryota; kingdom Metazoa; phylum Annelida; class Polychaeta; order Spionida; family Magelonidae; genus Maea; species Maea johnstoni. Next base: position 24,728,094 of record OZ012693.1, on the reverse strand, counting down.
GACCAACTCGTTATTATCAATTGCAGAGAAGATTTTTATTTTATTTTGTTCTTATAAATTTGTTTGTGTTATTGCACCTTTCCTGTACCCAATCAGGCCTATAGAGGACATAAATACCTATCTTGTGTATTTATAGTACCATTCTGTAAATAAAAATGTTTGAAAGGATATTGTTAATCAAACTATTCTTTTTCATTTTTTATATACTCCATAACTTATCCATGATTTTTTTCTAAAAAGTATTTTTTATCTGTTAACTTTCTCCTTCAATATGAACTCTGGGCATGAATAGGTCAAGGATGATTGTATTTTAGCTGAATAGAGTTCATTTATATCCCGCATGTTTTTCCTCTAGACGCTGGTGATCAGCTATTGTCAGACCATTATTGAATCAAGTCCGACACTGAATTTCATGAGACCTTAGGTTCTTCAGGCAGGGACAAGGCTAATCCCTGCTTCTACCAGAGACAAACTCAGTTACTCCGACATTCCTAGGACTAGGATCACGAATGTAGATCCATCAGATACACAATTAACCGGCACGTCTCCCTGAACAACATGGCGTCGACGAATAGCCCTAAAGTTCTTCGCCTATTGATGTGCAACTTACTCTGTATTGTAGACAATTTAAAGTACTAGTAACTAGTAAAAAAGATACATTTTTCTTTTCAAAAGTGTGGTCTTCATTACTTACAAAATATAAGTAAGTAGATTGAAGAACCAAAAAGTTGTGTTTAGTAATTCTTTTTGTGATTCCAAAGTGCCAATTTTGAGAAAAAAATCTCCCGCCGAAAAACGACTGAAAACGAGGCTGCGCAGTAGTAAACGTCACGGGTGCCCCTCTCAGATTTAGGTCATCTCTTTTTACACTGAGCGGAATAGTCGCTCGTAAACATAGCTGTACTTTCCTCGATGCTGCTCCATCGTTAATATAGCGATTGCCTTGATATTTTATATGTTTATGTGATATCTATGTGCGGTCCGAACGAACTTTGTCGCGTAAAAATCAACCCAGAAACGGCTGAGAAAACGCTAGTTAAACACAACAACGGCATTTGTTATGGTCTCATTCGGGAGACTCTGTCACATGAAGGCATGGTCGACTTCCTTTCTCTGCCACTTCAATGTGGATTACGCAACGTTCATGATAATTTCTATTTTGAAGGGATATCTAATTGTGAAAATAGCGATGTTTATTTCATTAAAATCCGACCGCAAACGGCCGAGAAATCGGAAGTGACATGTTGAGCTAGCCGAAATGTAGAGCTACATTATAAGCTCGATGTACATTTCAGTACTGTAACGTATTTTTGAGGGCATGGTTGGGTGGGAATGAATGAATAAATGAAGTCCATTTAGTGCCATTTTTTTTTTTTTCAAAAAGTGGTCCTTTGTCACTGTTTATGAACAGTGTATAGTCTGTCTGACCCAAGCTTGACTGACCGTTTTTTCCTTGTTTTGTTACAAAAAGTTTGTGTTCGCCACTGGCATCCAACCTTGGCAAACCTCTGATAAACACATATATATAGTCTTTTATATATGTATATAAACATATTTGTTTGACTCAACTTAGCAAAATGTTGAATTTGCTCATGAATCCCATTGTAAAATTGGCCCATTGCAAACTTCGGTACAACTGAAATGTGAGCGATGTCGTGCGCAATTTTAATATGGGCACATAATGGGCAAAATCTACATTTTGCGGAGTTGAGGCTAAAGTATGTTTATAAAACTCGACCTAGTGCTCCCAAGAGGTTTATCAAGTTTGTATAGCATATACATCAAAGAGGAGAGACCGTTCGCTTGTGTCAGACAGACTTAAGTTTAGGTGAGAGAAGGAATCGCAAATGTCGATCTATTCAACTAAGAGTGGGACTTTTAAGGAATAGTGTATTTTTTTTGGAAATTCGTAATAAGTACATTTATTCAATATTTCACAAACCACTATTTATCAAGTATCTTAACCTGCGACAGTTCTTATTGTCAAGCTTAGGAGACAATTGCGTTATCCTATATAAAGCAATTTCATGTGATGTAGGGACTACCCTAAACTGCTGACAAATGCTATTATAAGCGACCAATCGTCACAAAAACGTATCAAGTAATAGAGCACTCTTAATGTCTTAAAACAATATAACTGTTGTAGAAATTGGACACTCCTGGACCAAGAGGCAGCCCAAAGCAATATGTCAATATGTAATTTCCATGCAATATGACTTGACGCCATCCTGCATGAAGGCCACCCGTGACGTCACAGCCAAGTTTTGCCGCCATCGGCGTATTTTATGGGTGTCAGAGCAATTATGCTCTGTATCTCGCTTAATACTAGGAATACTACACTTTTATTATGCGTTTTTAATCTACAAATACACGATGTATAACATCCCAGAAATGACCTGGGTATCCATTACTAGTACTTTAAGAGCCCTCATTGGTCTTTGTCTCAAGTAATGTCACACTGAGACGAGGTTTGGTGATATTCGAGACCGCAGGGATAGCCAGGTCTTCGCATATGGTAATTGGTCTCTCGCTACCTATCAATTGTTTTATTTATCTAAGCTATGAGTGATCGCTGTGGGGTCTTATGAAATTCGGCCAGAAAAATGATTTGTGCAAAATGATTGAAATATACATCCCTATAGCCATTCTTCAATTCTAGTCCAGAAAAGTATGATCCTCCTTTTTTAGCCAAGTACAATATAGGTATGTAACAATATACTATAATGTTATGTTAGCAAAATAGCAAAATGATAGCAGACAAATGAATAAATAAGAAAAAATAATGATAAGTAGATGGACCGGGATTGGACTGAATAAAACATTTCATCCAGAAAAATTCCTAAGCCTAATTTAGGCATATTTTTGAGTTGAGAAGTCAGGATAATTGTGAAAGTCTGTCCACTTTCTATTGAAATAGAGCCACAACTTTGACCTCTTGGGGTAGTAGTGGGAGTAAAATACTATTCCAATCTCTGAACCTTGACCTTAACCCATGCATGCCTGGAATTCTCCATGTCCTAAGTGTCGTCTGGACCTACCATATTTTTGAAAATAACTCTGGAATTAAACATGAATTTGAATACTTTTCGAAGGAGACTTGTTAGTTACTTTATTTTCAACCTTTCTCCTTCAAATATTTCCTAAAATTTGCATTTGTTGGAGAGATATCACCAAAAAAGTCTGGCAGCTTTGACCTCTGTTACAGCAGAAAAGAGGGTTGACGTGTTCAATTTTTGATGGCTGACCTTTTGAAGCCAAGACCCTCTAAGCAGGTGAGTTCAATAGGTTAGACACCTAAAGAAATGTAGTCTTTCTTAGATATTCAGCACACTCAGTCCCTCAGAGATAAATAGAGGAAGATACTCCCGAACATGAGTCTATGCGTAAACGATGTGCATTAGCGATTCATTTGATGGAGCCCAAGGCTCCCAGGGGATGTTATAGCTGATGCCTACACTGATGGAGGTAAAACTTAATCCTAGACTCTCACATAACAAAGTAATGGAAAGTCACTGTCACATTCCATGAGTGTCACGGTTGTCATGGCGACACATCATTTCCCACTTGAACTGGTCGATAAATGCACCTTTTTTGAATTTACCATCATCAGAAAGCTCTCAGAAACAAGCAACTGATAATGCCTTTTATGTCTTTTTTGTTTTTACTGAGGATGTGATAGGTTCAAAGATCAGTGCAGTGGTTTTACACGCAATTTTGTTTGAACTCTTGCATGGAATTTGGAATTTCGTTTTTGGTCACTTTTTTTGCCATATTTTGCTAAGTTGTGACTAGCCAGTTGTAACTGGTGGAGGAAAGAGGAATACCCGTTGAAAACCACCACCTAACCCAAAGTCACTGGCAACTTTCTCACATGCTGTGGGTGGGATATAAACCCGGACAGTGGTGAGAGAGAGCTACCAGTCTGTGGCAACGCCTTAGACCACACGGCCATCAGTTCTTAATTCTGAAAAATGTTTTTTCTTTCAAAAAATCACCAAATTATTTTATATTTGTGCATTTTTCATAATTTTGAATATATTTTTCTGCACTTTTGTGGTTTATCAGCAGGATAACATTATATGGAGCCATCTGCACTTTTATGTCGTTTTGTCTTTGCTAAGGTTGTGATAGGGTCAAAGATCTTTTTGGTGCTTTTATAAGCAATTTTTATTTGAACTCTTGCAAAGATAGTTTGGTGATATGTTTGATTTAAGTCATTGATACTGAAAAATATTTTTCTTTCAAAAATCACCAACTTATCTTATATTTGTGCATTTTTCTTTAATTTTGATAATATTTTGAATAGACCAGAAGACCCATTTCAAATAGATCTTCAGCCACGAATGGGTTAAGGTTAGCTTCAGGGACTATTGGGACCTAGTTTGTGAACATCTAGGTTGGCTGTTTGTATCTGTTTTCTTTGTACTAAAATCTCACGAAATGCAAGAGGGATGTAAGGGAGAATGTGGAATAATTGAGGTTAACCCATTAAAGAATTATGAAGCATAGTAGAAGATTTGAAAGATTTTTAAACATATTTTGTTAAAGGGGAACTTAAGGCTCACATACATATTAGCTTATATGAAAGTAATACACTACAAGAATAGGATGCTGTCCTCCTTTTTCTCTTAGTGATCCCATGAGGGGAGAATTTTGTGTATTGCCAGCAGCCTCAGCCAGCCCCTGGTAGCAGCCATGTTTTTCAACTGCTATTAGCCGTGACTCAAATGGGTGGCAGCCCACTTCATGTCCCCTATCTCTGAGCAGTGTATCATAGACTGTAGTGCTCTACACACCAACTCTCTTTGAAAGTTGCATAACAACTTGTATGAGTACCAAACAGGTAAATGGTAAAATCATGAGCAGCAATTGGCTGTACAAAAAGACAGGGTAGTAGAATTATATTTCATATATTTCCTGTTGTTAAATTCAGACAAAAACAGTGGCTAGCATCACTGAATTCCTGTCCTGAAGCATGTAAGTTTATGTTCAGACCACTTCGCTGATGCGTTTTATACCAGGAATTATAAATGCAATCAGGATTACTCAACAGGATGGTGCTGTGCCATTCAGTGTTTTTGTTTTCAACCCTTCTGTATCAACTGCTACAAAGCAAGCACAGAGAGACAGCTTTAAGTTTATTAGCATACAATTCTAGGTACCTAATCATGGTCATCATTAATCTGTACAATTGAAAATAGACTTTAAATAGGAGTGTGTTGGTTGTCTTACAACTTGGGTTTTGTTTAATATCTAGGTCCCTTTGGCAACAACAAAAGGAAGTAACAACTCCTTAAAGGAAAAGGATAAACAAAGGGTTAATTATAACCTTGTGGCATTACACATCTAGATCCCAGGACACAGAAGTTAGTCAACGCAGGAAATAGCTATCAGTACTTGGAACATCAATCATTTCCTTTAGTATTTGTGTAGGTTAATACATGAAAGAAACAGTTTTTGTAGAACAGCTAGCTTCAAGTAAAATCAAATACTGAAAATCTGGATGATTGGTGATGTACATACTAGTATTGTTTTTATTCAACCCTTCCTTTATAGTCACACAGGTATCCAATGTATTTGCATATGACATGTTGAGCTATTTTCATGAATTTTCAAATAATCCTGACTGTAGTTTGTGATTCCTTACATAATACGCATCATGGAAGTGGTCTGAACATAGAACTGCATACTTCAAGACAGGTGGATTTACAAGTTTCAGTGACTGCTAGCCACTGTTTTTGTCTGAATTTACCGTACCAACAGGAAATATATGAAAAATAACTCTACCATCTTGTCTTTTTGTACAGCCAATTGCTGCTCATGATTTTACCATTTACCTGTTTGGTACTCATACAAGTTGTTATGCAACTTCCGAAGAGGGTTGGTGTATAGAGCACTACAGTCTATGATACACTGCTCAGAGCTAGGGGACATGAAGTGGGCTGCCACCCATTTGAGTCACAGCTGATAGCAGTTGAAAAACATGGCTGCTACCAGGGGCTGGCTGAGGCTGCTGGCAATACACAAAATTCTCCCCTCATGGGATCACTAAGAGAAAAAGGAGGACAGCATCCTATTCTTGAAGTGTATTACTTTCATATAAGCTAATATGTATGTGAGCCTTTAGTTCCCCTTTAAGATTTAATGATCAGCCATTTTTATAAGGGAATTGTCATTTTCTTTTCTTATGCTAGTATGCTTTTAGGGTGTAAATATTCTTTGTAATTTAGCTGCAAGAACAATATGAATCAGATGAAAAGTTATCTTTTGTTTTGTATCATTTTATATTTATAGTGTGCAATATGCAACAGATAACCATTGTAAATAGGCTAATTATGGAAACAGATTAAAAGCTCTCTTTTGTTTTGTATCATTTTATATTCATAGTGTGCAATATGCAATAGATAACCATTGTAAATAGGCTAATTATGTAAACAAGACAGAATGAATCATTTGTTTCGACAACAATTCCTTGACAATTAGCTCTATGAAAAACGAAGATATATTACCATTTGATTTGTAGAATATTATGTTTATTGGGTTTTCAATTCCATTTAAGATTAGCTGAACATTGATAGAAGAAAGAGATGATTTTAACTTTCCAGTTTATTTATGTCATATTATTTCTATAAGGTGTTGATTTTCATTTTAAGCCTTATGCTGCTGGTTGCTAATTTGGCCAATACAAAATGATCAAAAAATGTCTGAAACCCTGGCACATGGTACTCATCTGAGAGTACTCAGTGAGGGCTATCCAATGAATACCAACATGAGAGCTATCCAATAAATACCAACATGACAGGGTTTAGATGATTTCAAAAATGTTTGCATCTTTGTGCTTTGACAGATACTTTATAACAGTATAGTTGACATTTACTTAACATGTGTACGGAGTGTTTTATAGGTGGTTTATGCTACTTCTAGTAATATATTATGTCATAAGATACTTCACACATGTAGAGTGTTGAATAGATATTTCAAAACACTCAGTAATTTATTTTATTCTGGAATTATATGCAGTGTTTTATATACATGTTAATAATAATATGTTTTGTTTCTAAAATGTTCTTGCTCGTACAAGCTGATAAAACTTAATGGCATGCCCATAAACTTCACATTCTGTACAGAGTTGAGTGTTTGCATCGGTGGTTTAAGTCACTTTTAGTATTATATTATATCATTTAATGCTGAATACATGTTGAGTGTTTCAAAGATATTTCACATCGCTTTCAGTTATATATTCTATTCTGGAATTATAGTAGTAGGTTTTGATCTATGATACTATTACACATGACAGGTATTTTACATAAACATCATTAAGCATTTTACCTTACAACATTTCATTAACCCATAATGCTCACAGCAGCTAAAAGCAGCCTGACAATTTTGATAAACTCTTTGAAGAGAAAGCATTGTTTGAAAAAATGTTTATTATGAGATTACCAACAACTTTCCTTCAAATATTTTCTTAAAATGATTTGCAATTCCCAAGTTATTGGCAAAAGTATCTTGATCCATGAATGATATTTTGGGGGATTAATATTTTTTTTCATTCATAGTGTTTGTCGCTTTCAATTATGTATATGAATAATGAGATATGAAAGTCACAACTGCAGTAGAATTGATACGAATATCATAAACATTATTCTTTTTATTATTATTATTATTTTTTTTATTATTATTATTATTATTATTATTATTATTATTATTATTATTATTATTATTGTTATTATTATTATTACTATATTATTATTATCATCATCATTATAATTATCATTATTATTATTATTTTTATTATTATTATTATTATTATTATTATTATTATTATCATCATCATCATTATTATTATTATTATTATCATTAATATAATCATTATTATTATTATCATTATTATTATTATTATTATTATTATTATTATTATTATCATTATTATTATTATTTATCATTATTGTTATTATTATTGAGTTATTTCAAAAATGGCAGAGATCCAGATAACATTTTTGGGGAGAAGCCCAAGGCATGCAGGGGTTAATTACATTTGCCTGTGTGAAGAACTTGCGTGGCTGAATGAGTTACATGGGCATTAATTCCCTCATTGAGTTTCTGTGGGTTGACCTGAACTGATTTGAATAATTGAGCTGTGTTCTAAGGAATTGCATGCATGTTAAGTTAATAATGCCTACCTGTCTCGGCCAGCTACATTCCTCCCAGTACCCTCATGCAGGTTCAGAAAACAATAGAGGGAGAACAATGGGCCCAATATATTCCTGCTGAGAGAGAGAGAGAGAGAGAGAGAGAGAGAGAGAGAGAGAGAGAGAGAGAGAGAGAGAGAGAGAGAGAGAGAGAGAGAGAGAGAGAGAGAGAGAGAGAAAGAAATAGATTTTATAGGAAGATTTTAAAGGAGCTTAAAAAGATTTCAGTGGTGTCATTCTATCTGATTGATGATCTGGGGATTGATGACCCTGCCACAGAAAAGTAATGTCTTGTCTGTTTGGCTTAATTCTATTGTCTTTGTTTTTCAGGTAAGTAAAGTACAGTTGCTGTGGCAATAACAGACCTATGGTAATATCAAATCACAGAATGTGTTAGTACGTAAATAGATATTGTTCACCTCAGCTGTAGGGTACTTTATCAACATGTTCTACTCATTTCTGTGTTTATTATCCCTCGTTTCTTACCATAGGTGCATATTGACTTGATTAGAGAGATACCTTATTAGAGAGATTATTAGAGAGATAACTTAGTATCCATACCTTGCCTGCAAGAGTTGGAAAATAATGAATATAACATACTTCAAAGTTTGTGCTCTCTATGTAATTCTTATAAGTTTGGTTAGGATTTCCCACAAAGCAATATGTGCTGGGTACTTGGATTCCGCAAATAAGACAATTTACCTCCTATTTCCTCAGTGCACCAAAGGGTGAGGTCAATCTACATTTTGGAGGTTTGAAATAGTTTACCCCTACCTGGAAATACCTAAGAATTCCCAGTATAATGCTAGAAAAATGCAAGGACTTCTTGAGAAGTTTTTGCTACATTTGGTAAGGGTAGATCATGCATGCAGTCCCCATGCAATTGAATTTGTTCAATGGATGAACAGACCTGAGAGGGAAAATTGTAATGAGAATTGGAACAAAATAGATAGGAAACATTACATAATATAATTGAAAATATCAAGGAATTCCTAGATTATTGTGAAAAATGCTAGGACTTCCTAGGAAGTCTACACTATATTTGATAAAGGAACCCATACCAATTGGAACTGTGAATACCATGTATATTGTAGGGTTATTCTAGGAAAATGCCAGGATTTCCTTGAAATAATAATAATAATAATAATAATAATGATAATAATGATAATAATAATAATGATAATAATAATAATAATAGCAATTTTATTGACCACACTATAAAGCATGAAAATTCTCAGCTACATATGGTAAGGGAAGTTAGATGCACTATCAGATATCAAATAATTGATTAATCAATTAATTCTGACTTATGGGAATGGAAGTGATTCAGACGCGTGCATGAATCTCCTTGAATTTCCACGGTTGAAAGCAATCCTGCACATCCTTAATGGAAAACCGTCACATAATTCTACAATTAGCTCGCCATCAGCTGTTTGTCTTGTTTTGGCAGCACTCGGCGGGAGAAATAGATGACATCCTTACAACCACTCACGCTCGGCGAGACTAGCACACACGCTTACTTGCTCTCGGTTATTCAAAAGAATAACTATCAAATTATCATGGGAATGGTTTTCTTAGAAATGAGTACGTCTTGGGATTTATATGGAGAGGTATTGAGAATGAGAAGTGAGAGGCTGGAGCTTGGTTGCTCAGCTGGTTTCAGCCCTCTCTAATGTATTGCATAATGAATGTTCGCTGTCTCGTCACTGCTGGGGTCTACTCCCACGGCCAAGCCGTTTAACCCTTATGCTGCTGGGGGCTAATTTTGCAATTTCAAAATGATGCAAAAAAGCTGAAAAATTACTTAAATCCTATCACATGTGTACTCATCTGAGAGTACTCTTTAGGAGCTATCTAATGAATACCTACATGACAGGGTTTAGATAGTTTTCAAAAATCTTTGCATCCTTGTGCTTTGGATGAAAGTATAGCCTTAGCATCGGAAGGGTTACCGTGCTTTTGCTGGTGGTGGCTATTTTTGCCATTTCAAAATGATGCAAAAAGGTGAAAAATGACTGAAACCTTGGCATATGGGTAATCATCTGAGAGTACTCAGTGAGAGCTATATGTATTAGATACCAACATGACAGGGTTTTGATGGTTTTCAAAAATAGATTCTTTTTAAAGTTTAGCAATTTTCATGTTTTTTTTATTGAGTGTGAGACTGTATGTATCCGGAGTTATGTGGAACACAGTTTGTGTGACTTCTCGCTATATAGTTTATTATGAATGGTCTGGGCTGTGGCAGGTATATTTATTTGTGCAATCTCTCTCTGTATATAGTTTATGAGCTGGCCCTGACTGTGACAGGTTTCCTATAGCTATCTATTAGAGGCCGTTGCAGGTCTCTATATATGTGCAATCTTTTGCTGTATAGTTAATTACGGCCTGGCAGATTTCCTATCTATTAGAGACTATATATGTAAAACCTTTGACTGTATAGTTAATTACGGGCTGGCAGATTTCCTAGCTATCTATTAGAGGCTATCTGGTGGCGGCACGTTTCCCGTCCCTTGATCCCGAGAGGATGTGCACAGCGCCAGGTGACGGGCAAACAGGATATCCACCCAATCTATCTCAATAAGCACTCGCATTTAACCACTTCATCTTACAGTGTATGCCGCCGCTCTCCTACGTTAGTGCTGCTCTCACAGTGGAACGCTCTCAGACACATTTCCTTTTGACACTCCAACTCCTCTTAGTTCGTGTCAGACACATTTGTAGATGTTTAAAGGAAACAGAGCTTGCTGCTGGTGGCTAGTTTGGCCAATACAAAAATTATGCAAAAAACCTTATGAATGACTGAAACCTTGGCATATGGGTACTCATCTGAGAGTACTCCGTGAGGGCTATCTAATGAGTACTGACACAACAGGGTTAGATGGTTTTCAAATATCTTTGAGTCCTTGTGCTTTAGACACAAGAAGCCTTAGCATTGGAAGGGGGTAAGCAGGTATGTGCTATGATGAAAGGAAGAAGATGTATGTAGCCTCGATCAGCATTGAAAGGGTCAAAGAAAAAATGTTGATTGGGTATTGAGTGACAACTTTCCTTTAATCACCTGCAAATTCTCAATTTACTTTCAAAAGTATCAGACAACGGTATTTTAAGGTGACTTTTGGTATACATGGATAAAATGCTTGAATAAATCAGCATTTATCATGACCACTTTATCTACAATATAAATAATTATATTGCTGCTCTCTGCTGCTTTTATTATGCTGCCGCCACTATGAAACACTCTTAGACACATTTCCTTTTGAAACTGCTTGTGTAAGGAACATTTCTAGAAGTTTTAAAGAAATGCAAACATTTTTGAAAACCTTTAAAACCCTACTGTGTTGATGTTCATTGGAAAGCTCTTGTTGAGTACTATCAGATGAGTGCCCATTTGCCAGGGTTTCAGTCATTTTTCAGCTTTTTTTGCATCATTTTCTATTGACCAAATTAGCAACCAGCAGCACAAGGGTGAATTGTGTGTTTACTACAGGTGACTGATCTTAACCCTCTCACACTTAAATCAGCCAGAATAGTGTGATTATGTTGTGTCTTTCAGACAAGACCCTATTTTGTGAAAGAGTCAAAGGAATATTGTTGATTAGGCATTAATTGACAACTTTTCTTTAAATGTTATGCAAAACAATGCTTTAAAGTAGTCTTTCAGACCAACCCTACTCTGCAAAAGAGTCAAAGAAAAAATGTTGATCAGGTACCAACTGACCTTTCTTTGATATTTTATAAAGCAATGCTTTATTCTCAATTTACCTTCAAAATTAAGTATTAGACAACACTATTTAAGGTTATTTTGGCATGCAGATTAAGTGCATCAAATACATCCACATTTAATTTCTACTTCTTTTTAACCCATATGCTGGTGGCTATTTTAGCCAATACAAAATGATGCAAAAAAAGCTGAATAATTATTGAAACCCTGGCACATGGGTACTCATCTGAGTACTCTGCGAGATCTAGCCAATGAATGCCAGCATGACATGGTTTAGATGGTTTTCAAAAATCTGTGTGTCCTTGTGCTTTGGATGAAAGTATAGCCTCAGCATTGGAAGGGCTATGATATATGCTGTCGCTCTCCTCTGCTAATGCTGCCACAGTAGAGCGCTCTCAGACCCATTTCCTTTTGACACTTGGATTACTCTCAGTTCGTGTCAGGCACATTTGAAGATGTTTTGAGGAAACAGATCTCTACTTGTGGCTACACTACATATGACTATAGGCTCAACTCTCTCGCATCCCACACCAAACAGAGCTTATACATACCCAGGCAGTCCTTGGATAATGCTAGGAAAATACCAGGATTTCCTTGGAAGTCTCATACTTTACATTTAGAATGGGATCTTTAAAGACAAAAAACGTCTGTTTAAGTTTGGTTTGTATTTTAGACATTATCCTACTTTGCAAACAGTTGAGTGAGAAATGTTGATTAGGAATTTACTGACACATTTCCTTAAATATTTTCCTTCAAAACCAGTACTTAATCATCACGTTATTTTCAGAAGTATCAGACAACATATTTTAAAGGGAGCTTTTGGCATTAATGGATTACATGCATGGGTATGTGTGCACTCTACAAACTGCTAGTAACTTTTTGCAGTATTGTGCTTCACTCTCACTATATCTGTACACGCTTTCCCTTTCACTTGAAAGGTCATCATTTTTACCATCTCCATCTTCATCAAATAGGCTGCATTGTCCTGCATTTTCCAGTGTTTTCCTTTTACACTGTAAAAGTAGGTAAATAGTATGTAAAATTTATCATCTTCATTGTATGCTTTTCGGAGTTACCATGCTTGTAATATAATGCTTTTCCCTGTCATAAACACTGTAATCCTATCACAAAAGTGAGTCATTATCATCGTCATTATCATCAACATCATAGACATGTTTGGCATGTTTGTAAATCATAACCCCTTTATGGTCTTAAGATATCACAATATATTTAATATATAGCTTTTGATCTTTCAGACTAATTAAAGCATGTTTGGGAATAGATTTTAGGGATAAATGTTAATCAGGACACTATGAACAGCTCTCCTTCAGATATGTTTGTAAAATTGTTCTCAATTCCTAGATTATCAGTATCATAGATCCAGTCATTAATTTCTTCAGGAACTCTTCAGCATGAATGGATCATGGTCCTTTGCATCTCCTTTATGAATTTCTTCATCATGTAGAGCTGCACTCACGGAGGGAGATCAACTCATGAGATCACCACCATTTTGACTCATGAGCTCATGAGATCACAGACGTGCAGTTTTTTAAATAAATATTTATCATTCAGCCCAGCAATTAAAAAATGAATACTTGCTGATGGAGATTAATTGACATTTACATGTTTATTTCATTTTAGAAATGTGCTGGCGAGGTAATTTTAAGGTCAGTTTAGCACTCAGGTATGCCTGTATACATTGGGGATTGTAAACAAGAACTGACAGTGATAAGTAGTGATAAGAAAGTATTCTGTGTTAGGATTGTGGTCCCTACATTATCTATTAGGAGTCACCCGTGTAGGGATTTATTTGCTCCATACACATGTGAGTTTTTATTTTCTTGACAACCTTTGTTGATTTTGCGCCCATTTCCTGTCTTTGCAGCTCTAGGAATTTCTTTTATAGAAACCCTTTGATTATCTATTTGGAGTCGCCCATGTAGGGATTTATTTCCACCGTCCACTCACATGTGGGTTTTTATTTCCCTGGCAACCTTTGTTGATTACGCGTCCATTTCCTGTCTTGAGGCGGTAGGCAGAAGATGAAAGGGACGCGGTCCAGGTAGAGCAGGGTTCAGGTAGATTACAGGTAGATTAAAGCAGGTAGAATGGCCTAACGAGTGTTCGTGACAGCTGCTCCCGCCGCCAGGTGCTCCAGGCCATAGCGTACGACTAGATAATCCATCAGGAACATATTAACCCATTGATGCCCACTGTGATCTGACAAGTTTGACGAAATCTTTCAAGCAAATGCATAATTGAGAAAATATTTGAAGGAGAAATGTTAATCAAATCACTACCAACAACTCTCCTTCAAATATTTTGTTTAATTTTATGCAATAACAAAGTTATTGCCAAAAGAGTCATAGATCCAGACGACAATTTTAAGAAAGGTCATAAGTTTTTATGGGTTAAGGTAAGATTGCTGCTCAGGTTCTAATGAAGAGAGCATCCTCTCTATACATCAAAGAACAACAGGACGGGATCAAGTGGCACATCCTGTGACGCAGGAGAGTGTAGAGTTCCTTTAACGGAAAAACAAACGCCTTTCTTGGAATATTTCATAGAAAATCCATCACTTGATGAAGAGCTTAAATATTTTCCTTTTGGTTGTATGTTTTGTTGGGATGTTAGGAAAGAGTAGTCATTAATCCATACTAACCTGTAGTGCACCTAAAAGGCATGAGCATTTTGGTAATATCTCTCTGGTTAATGCATTATAATGGAAAATATCTAAAGACAAAATGAAGAAGAATTAAGTCTCACCCTATATTTCTCATTTTCTTGCAATATTTTGTGAATTTATCAATACATCCTATGTTATTTTTAAGATCAACAGATGATACCTCTTTAGAGGAATTCTAGATGCAAATCAATTGAGATGGCTTTACGGGTAAATGAAAACAGACAAACAAAGAATATATGAATTTACATTATTTTTCATTTTTTTCATTTAGGAGGCCAAATCACTATACTACTCAGAGTAGAACCAATCCATAAATGTTGTGTTTTTATAAAAAAGAAAGTCTGCAATGCAGTAATAAATACTTATGAGTCAAAGAATATTTTTTCTTGAGTTAATGAAATAGTAAATTTTATTGAAATAGTAAAATAGTAAATTTATCGGACACACATTTAGCATATGCCTACCATTCAATTCATTCATTAATATCCATGTTCTTAAATGACCTTGGAAGGTTTCTTTATCTTTTACGGTGCTCATAATTTCCCTAAAAGCGTTGCAATCATATAGTATGATACCATAAGCTACATGTGAGGACCTTGTCATTTGATTGTGAAAAAATATTCTAGTTAATATTTCAACTTCTATATCAGTGTGAATCGTCATTTACACAGGAAGAACGTTTCTATGCACCTTAAACATCAAGGATAGCCAGTATACCTCAAGACCTGTCCATACCTAGAGTTTTATCACAAATTGATGTATGGATCTGTGATACTTTTGAAGATAACTAAGGAATGAAACATTCACATGAATTTTGAAGTAGACTTGTTGGTTGAGTTTTGATTAACATTTCTGCTTGAAATATTTCTCAAAAGGTGTTTTAATGAGAAAGATATCATAAATACTGACTACAGGGTATTTTTGGTGCTTGGGGCATGAATAGGTTACTGTAAGTGGAGAAATTACACTAAAGATGCCTGTTCCTTTGTCGGTGAATTATTCATAATCCTATTAATCTTTTGGCAAGCCACCCAATCTGTTAGCAGGTGGTATGATAGAGTCCTTGCTTCCTGGATGTTGGACCCGGGCCATGATAATCAACTATAGTTCATACCGCCCGATCAGTTTACAGTGACACAGGTCTAGCTAGTACCCTGCCATGATGGTAATTCAGAATTTATTCATCATCACTTTTTACTTCCATGCTAGTCTAAATCCAATTGTACAATAGAGACCTTGCTCGCTTCATGTTAATGTCAGTCAGGAAGCCAGATCTTAACCCTTCTTATGCTAAGAATACTTTCATCCAATGTACAAGAACGCAAAGGTTTTTTGAAAACCATCTAAACCCTGTCATGTTGGTACTCATTGTTTAGCCCTCTTGGAGTACTCTCAAAATAATACCCATGTGCCAGGGTTTCAATCATTTTTCAGGGTTTTTTTATCATCATTTGGTACAGGCCAAATTAGCCACCAGCAGTATAAGGGCTAACACCATTCTTGGCAACTTTCTCACATATGCCTTGGGCCTGATCTGAACCTTGGGATTGGTGAAAGAGAGCAAATACACAGTGGCAATGCTTTAGGCTGCCTTAATGGCCATTTGGTTGCAACTGATTGCTAGCTGTCTCTCACCACTGTCTGGGTTTGAATCCCACCTAGGGCATGTAAGAAAGTCGACATTGACTTTAAGGGTTAGGCAGTGGTTTTTCATCGGGTATTCTAGTTTCCTCCACCTGAGTCACAACTGGCTAGTAAGGACTTAGTGGCAATATGGCAGAAAAAGTGACAAAAATGAAATTCCAAATTCCTTCATGTTGGACTCTAACCATGATGACCAATTATATACCTGGGTTGTTTACAGTAACAGTGGCCTAGTGCCTCGCCACACCTGCAATTCAAATATTATTTATCATATCAGCTTTATACTCCCATGCTTATTGAGGATTGCATAGTTGGAATGATATAGGATTATCTGGATTGAATTTTGTTTTAATCAACACTTTTTCTTCTATATTAACTTTTTCATATCTTGGGATCTCCTTGGCAAGTGTCGTATAGATCTTATATACTTTCAAAAATAACTTGTCAAGCATAAATTCTCAGAATATTTTGAGAAAAGTTGTAGGTTTGATTCTGAATAGCATTACTTCAAGTATTTTCTTCAAGTTGGTCTGGTCACAAAGATTTCACCATAATTTTGAGGGTGTTTTATGTGTAATAGAAGGCTTATTCATGACCTGTCATGACGCGCTATAAGTTACAAAAGTGAAGAAAACGGAAATTCCAAATTCCCTATATGCCGCATACCACAAAAGGTCACATGTTCATTCCTGATTTCCTCCCAAATATTGGCTGTCTCAAGATTAATAGAAACTCTGACAGAGCAATTTGTTATGAAATTGTCATTTGATTGGCGTATCCTTCATTTCATGAAATGACCGTTCTTAATAAAGATTCTACATAAAGAGTTGGATGGCAGGTTCAGTCACCACTGTGTAATAACATGATGTCAGCTTATCTGATTAATCCCACAAAGTGTATGATTTACACATTCACACATTGACCTCTTACAAAAGGCACATCGACACAAAGGTCATTTAGTGAATAACAAAGACAAAGCAAAATAATTCTAGGTGAAAGAAGAAAAAGAGGGAGAGTAAGAGCAGAGCCTTCAGATCCAAAGAGGACCAAGGGATCTTTTAGATGCATTGTATCCATAGACAGATCCACTCATCCCCCTTCTTTTATAAGGCGAGCAGGGTGCCACACCAGCTTATATGGTTCACCCGGAGGTGCCATTAACCCTATTGCAAGCCAATAAAATGTGCCCCTTGTGCGGTTCAGTGACATGAATATGTGAAACATTTATTGTGTTTTGCAGCTCTGGAGACAATGGATTTGATTATATAGTATTATCATTTTCTGCTGTTTAAAGCTACATCATGCAGTATTTTTTTCTTGTCTGCACATTTGTCCTTTTTGTACTGTTATTGTAATTCTAATGCATTTGAATAAGTATATGTTGTGTGTATTATTTTTAAAGGCTTTATTCATGTTTTATCTATTTGTGTAGGGAGGCCCGACTGTTGGTAGGGTATCATACCTGAAATTCAATATTTTATCATATCAACTAATGCACACCTATGATCTAATGCATTTGGGCAATATTAGAAATTAGGGTTGAGAGAGATGACAATATTATATTTGGCACCTGTCACTTTATTACACATCTGCTATGTACCGGTTAGAGCTTTCAAAATATAGGCAGATAAATATGAATGCTAGATACCATACAATCTCTTATTTTATACCTGTGACAATTAACCCTTCCAATGCTGAGGCTACTTTCGTCCAAAGTACAAGAATGCAAAGATTTTTTTTTAAAGGGTGGTAACACAGTCATGTTGGTATTCATTGGATAGCTCTTGATGAGTACTCTTAGATGAGTACCCATGTGCCAAGGTTTCAGTCATATTTCAGGTTTTTTGCATTTTGTATTGGCCAAATTAGTCACCAGCAGCATAATGGTTAAAGTAAGGTTAGAGTTTTCGCATCAGAATAGGTCATTAGTTTTTTTCTATCCTAAAATGCAACAAGGTATCGTACACAAAGCTTCCACTTTATCGCACATCTGTGACAACTGATATAAGGTTACAGGTATATAGGATTGGGAGTTGGGGATTACATTTCCTTACCTGAAAGGCTATATAAAATTCACTATATCTGAAAGCCACAATTTACACCTGTTACAATTATGGTAAGGTCAGAGGTTTATTAGCAGGTTTTTACCTGAAAGGCTCTATTTATTGCGCACCTGTGACATTCCAAGACGGCCCTGAGGTTCATATTAGGATTGGGTGTGGTGTTTTACCTGAAAGGTTTTTCTTTATCGCACACCTGTATTTGGAGGTTTTGTATTGGAGCAAGGATTTTTTATCTGAAAGGCTAAAAAGTATCTTACCAGAAAGACTTTACATTATTACATACCTGTGAAAAAATTCAAGTGAGGGTCTTTTTACTAGAAAGGCTCTAAATTGTAACACAACTTTGATATACATGGTGAAGCTAGAGGTTTAGGATTAGGATCGGGTATTAACCCTTCACTGCTATTTAGGCTAATTTCGTTCTAAGTACAAGGAGGCAAAGATTTTTGAAACCCATCTAAACCCTGTCATGTTGGTATTCATTGGATAGCTCTCACTGAGAACTCTTCAATGAGTACACATATACCAGAGTTTCAGTTGTTTTTCTGATTTTTTTGCATCATTTTGTATAGGCAAAAATAGCCACCAGCAGCACAAGGATTAAAGGTGAGTTTGTGAAAAGGTTAAAAGTACCACACCTGAAAGACTACATTATTGCACACCTTTGATAATTACCCAAGGTGGAGCTAGGGGTTTAGGATAGGGAGTGGGTGTTAAAGGTATGTCTGTGAAAAGGTTAAAAGTACCACACCTGAAAAAGTCTACACTATTTCACACCTATGATTATTTCCCAAGACAGGGCTAGAGGTTTAGGATAGGGAGCGGGAAAGGTGTTTTAGGTTGCACACCTGAAAGACTGTACATCATTGCAAACCTGTAAATATTACCCAAGGCGGAGCTATAGTTTCGGGACTGGGGTCAGGGAAAGGTGTCACACCTCAAAAGCTCTAATTAATTGCACACCTGCTGCATGATAGGGGATCTAGGCTAAAGGTGTGGCCCCAGCCTGGAGGGAATGCTACCTCTGATGCTAATTGATTTTCCAGGCTGATTTTCTGTGTCAGCAGACATTAATTATTGCCAGCAAGCAGGTGGGTAATGCTCTATGGCAGTGACAGTGGCTGAAGGGTGAATGCGAGTGTTTGATGCTATGGCTCCCTACATTTATATATGTATGTATGTATATATATATATATATATATATATATATATATATATATATATATATATATATATATATATATATATATATATATATATATATATATATATATATATATATATATATATATGTATTTACAGTATATATATTTGCAGTATATATATATATATATATATATATATATATATATATATATATATATACATATATATATATATATATATATATATATATATATATATATATATATATATATATATATATATATATATATATATATATATATATATATATATATATATATATATATATACATATATATTCTAGTATATATATTAACAGTATCTGACCAGATATGATCCACTGAATGAGGAAAAAGGTTGCCTTAACCCTTCCAATGCTGAGGCTACTTTCATCCGAAGCACAATGACGCAAATATTTTTGAAAACCATCCTAACCCTGTCATGTTAGTATTCATTCGAAAGCTCTCACTGAGTACTCTCACATGAGTACCCATATGCCAGGGTTTCAATAATTTTTCAGTTTTTTTGCATCATTTTGTAATGCCCAAATTAGCCACCAGCAGCATAAGGGTTAAATGCATTGCACACCAACTACTCACTCTGTCTCACTGCTGCAGATTAGGTCTATCAATTATTGGGGTTTCTGTCTGACTTAAATGAGGCATGTGAGAAAGTTCCCTGTGACTTGGAATTTTAGTTGTGGTTTTCATGAATAATTCCCTTCCCTCCACCATCAACTGCTAGCCACCAAGCCTAGACCAGTAGAAAAAGTTACACTTTTACAAAAATTACAAAGTGACTGATCATGAAAAAGGTATCTGTTTGTTTGGGCCTTGACTAGCAAAGTTTTGCATCTACTAAGAGTGTCCGAGAAAGCAGTGAAAACGGCTGCATGCTTTAAAGAAAAAGAAAAAAGCAAGAAATTATTTCTGGTTCTCCTCGCGCATATAAAGTAGAGCAGAAATAGTGAGTAGAAAAACAGGTGCCCCCAGGGGTACAGCGATAAGACCCATTGCTGAGCACTGATAATTATCTCCTAGATCAGTGAATTAGTCAAGGAATGGGCCTGTCAGATCCCCAGGGGTAATGTTTAGTCAGTAATTCTTTCTAAGAATGGCCTTAGTGATACATATAAAGCCTTTAACCCATTCTTGCTTTAGCTCCCGAAACCGCCTTACTAACTCTCTAACAAAAGCAATGATTGAAAAATATTTTAAAGATAGCTGTTCGTTAAAACGTAATCAACAACTCTTTCAAGAATGCTCTGTGGTAAAAGTGGATTTCAATTTTGTTTATTATCAATTTCAGTGGTCAGAACATTTGAATTGAAATGGCTCCCTACAAAACTGCTTTTGGTCAAATTGATGAAAGAACTATAGCTGGCTCAATTGACCTTCTCTTTATGAGGTGAACCTTTATCAAACTTTTAGTTATTTTTTTCATTTTTGTGCAAGTTTAATATACAGGTGAACTTGGATATGACGGACCACTGTACAACGGATTTTTGCATATGACGGACGATATGCTTTGTCCCAGTCCGATGCATATCAAGTGTTCGTCATATGTATACGACGGATTTTGCATACGACGGACCAATTTTCCTGGTCCTATTGAGTCTGTCATATCCAAGTTCACCTGTACCTTATCATGTATGTCTTTTCTGAAAAGAATGTCTAGATCTATTATTCTTTACACTTTAGAAATTATTTCTGATGTAAACCAGAAATTCAAACATATTTGAAGGGGTGTTGTGAGTTGAAATAATCTGGTCAACATTTCTTCCTAAACTACTTTCAAAAATAGCATTTAACCCTTATGCTGCTGGTGGCTAATCTGGCCAATACAAAATTATGCAAAAAATCTAAAAAGAATTACCAAAACCCTGGCACATGGGTACTCATCTGAGAGTACTCAGGGAGAGCTTTCTAATGAATACCAACATGACAGAGTTTAGATGGTTTTCAAAAATCTTTGCGTCATTGTGCTTTGGACGAAAGTAGCCACAGCATTGGAAGGGTTAAGGAATGAATGGGTTAACAATGAAATACACTTAATTAACATAACTTGGCAAAAATAGCTTTATAATGTATTTCATTCACTTGCTCTAAAAACTACCAATCCCAATACAAATCCATAAGCCTTTCACACTTAAACGTGTTGTGTGATGTACACACACTTTTGTAAAGAATCAGATTTTCTTTTGAGTACCTTACAAAAGATCCTTTATCAAAGATGAATAAATAACATTGTCAGCCCTTCCAATGCTAAGGCTTCTTAGCACAAAGACACAATGATTTTTGGAAATCTTCTAAACCTGCTGTCATGTCGGTATTCATTGGATAGCTCTCGCTGAGTACTCGCCAGGTTTAGATCATTTTTCAGGTTTTTAGCATCATTTTGTATTGGCCAGATTTATAGCCACCCAGCAGGGTGTTCTCGAATGGTGACAAACAGGTTAATGTCAAGCCCACGATGCATGATAAATTATCCAAAAGTGCCACTAGGTCAGCAATTAACACACAGAAAGCACATTAAGTCAGGTAAGATAATCTCACAACCGCACAATTCATAAATCACTAATTGCATGATAATGAAAAGGCAGACTCTAGGCTTTTAAGTGCAATAACAAGACTGTTTGTCATGTAATTGATAAATGGAATATAATATAAAGCCATGCCTTACTTTCCCAATCACTGTGAAACCTTGTTTGGCATCAAAGGAAATAATTACTGCAACAATCCCTGATACCCAGATAATTACCATTAACCCATGCATCAGTAGAATGGAAAGAATACTCATGGTTTATCATTTAACCCTTGATATGCTGCTGGTGGCTAATTTAGCCAATACAAAATGATGCAGAAAACCTGAAAATGACTGAAACCCTGGCACATGGGTACTCACCTGAGAGTACTCAGCAAGAGCTTTCAATGAATACCTACATGATAGGGTTTAAAAAAAAATCTTTGCATCCTTGTGTTTTGGATGAAAGTAGCCTCAGCATTGGAAGGGTAAAATCAAGCTTCAATAGATTATGACCTTTTGAATCCATTCATGCTCAGAGTTCACAAGTGTCTTCAGAATCTATGGTACCTGTGAAGATAACTAAATAATTATCAAGATTCTGAATAAACAGAGGAGGATTTATGGAAGTGTTAATTAATGAAACTACTCCTTTGCTGAGCAACCCTGTTCTTGCAACTTAAATATTGAGCGGTTAGTGGGCAATGCATTAGACCACTCAGTCATGGGGGTACTCCCTGACCTTCAACAATTGTAAGAGATAGTGAGCACATGATTAACCATTACAAAATGTGGCAGAGACTTCCTAGATAATCTTAAAATTTTCCGAGGATTATCCTAAGAATTACTTGGTATTTCAAGCCTGATTTGGAAGGGGGACTTAATTGCAATACATTAGACCACTTGCACATAGGTGTACTCCTGTATCTTGTGCAGTGCTTAGTAATAGTAAGCAGTTGATGTGGAATACATTAGACTGCTTTCACCTTAGGAGCACTTAGTAGTGGTTGAAAATAGTAGTTAGTTTTTCCTTATAACATGTTGCTGAGTCTTGGGATTATTCTAGGTAAGTTCTAGAAATTCCTTGGTTATCCAAGCTTCATTTGGTAGAGGAACTAAATTGCAATACATTTGACCACTTAGCCATGGGAACACCCCGAACCGTTTGCAGTGATTAGAAATGTGTGATACATTAGATGGCTTGGCTGTGGAAGCACCCCCTGGTGATCAAATTAAACACTAATATTTTGATCACTCCCTCTGGTATTCACTGATGACTGAGATGTCGCGTTGATTTATAGATCTCTGAAAAAATCATTTCTCATCAGCTGGTGGAGTAACGCGATGCCCACTATTAATCATAGCGTGCAATCTTAATCACAGCGACTAAGCACACTAAGAGAGTAAACACTATCATATGAAATATGGCTGACATGAAATAGCTTCTTTTAATATGAGTCGTATTACCCTTACCAAATGGAGCTGGAAATACCCAGAAATTCCTAAGAAATTGCCAGAATATCCTGATTGTGTGTTTTTTGTTTAAATTCCTTTATATATTTTCATAACTTCAAGCATCCAAGGTAAATTTTGTGATCCTCTTTTTGGTAAAAGTTTTCGGGAAAAGTTTTTGGTAAAAGTTTTGCATTTGTGTGCCTGGGGAAAAAAGCCTCATCATTTGGATTAACTTTTTGCCTGCAATATTTCATCAAAATTGTAAGGCTTGATTGTTGGCAGCAGTGAGCATTAATGGGTTAAGGTGATTGATTGAATTTAAAGTAAAAAATGCCTTAAGCTGACATTGACAGATGTGGAAATATTAGGCCAGTGAGCGGTTAGTGGAATCAGCCAATCAGAATCCAGACGAGAAACAAAATCATTTGGTTGGCCGCGAATAATCATCACATCTAACTAGACATGTCAACGCATATCGATTAGATAATATCTGGTCTAGATCCACCCTGATTGAAAAAGTGTGCCTGATTGAACATGAAAGAGGAAAAAATTACATATTAGATAATAATGCAATTGAGCCGAACTGAGTTATACTGTTTTGTAGATCAGATGTAATATGAAGTGGTGGGTTTGTCTGCCTATTCAGGTAACAGCACAGATGTTACAAGATTCGCTTTACTTGAATAATAGATTTCATTTAAAAAGTTGATACATCAATTACTTGGGAAAAACATGCAAAATACAGAATTGTATATAAAGTGACTCATTTACATTAGTTTCCTGAAGCTGAATAAGGCTCGATTAAAATTTGCAAACGAAATCATTACATAGGTAATTTGATACTCTCTAACTGTATGTATAAGCTGATAATATATCAAAACTAGAAAGGCTTAACAGCTTTGGTTCAATTAAAACACTTTCCTGCCTGTAGCAGCTTAAAATAAGGCCTGGCTGTTATGGAAATTTCTTTTTGAGGAAAGCATATTTAGGGAAAAAAATGAAGTAGAAATGTTGATCTGAGCATAACATACAACTCCTCTTCAAATAGTTTGTGAGTTATCAATGGATTCCTAAGTTATTTTCCAAAACTACCTAGATCTAAATGACACTTTTCGAATTGAGGACTATAAGCATGAGTGTGTTAAACCCTTCCAATGCTAATGTTACTTTCGTCCAAAGCACAAGGATGCAAAGATTTGATTTTTTTTGAGAACCATTTAAACCCTGTCATGTTGGTATTCATTGAATAGCTATCGCTGAGCACTCTCAGATGAGTACCCATGTTTCAGGGTTTCCATCATTTCCATTCTTTTTACATTATTTTGTATTGGCCAAATTAGCCACCAGTGCGTAATTTTGTAAGTCCTCAGGCTGTGCATTCCTCACAATAGATTCATCTACTTGTGCTCTTGCACTGGTTTGGTTGAGTGCTCATGCTGATCGTCTTCAATGCAGCCATCTCTTTGATAGGACCCACTGCTGTCTGAGATGGTCACACTTCAAGAAGACTCTGGGCCCAGTTGCATAAAACACCCTAAGATTAGGATCCACTTTAGGTTGCCCTGAGGGACAACGGTTTCATCAATTCGCTCTTAAAGTTAACTTAAGGATAGAATTAATGAGATTTTTTTCCCTTACAAGAGCCTTAATGGAGTCCTAACAATTAATGAGAATTTTTGCCCTTACAAAAACTTCAATGTAGTCCTAACCTCTTGATGTTGTATGCCACTGTGCTCTTGTTGCATAAAACTTATTTTGGATTAGGACTCACTTCAAGTTTAATTAATGGCCTATTTGTTGGTTGGTTAGTCTTGGGGAAAATCACTGAAACCCTGGCATATGGGTACTCATCTGAGAGACATACTATCCAATGAGAGCTATCCTATGAGTACCAACACGACAGGGTCCAGAGCGTTTTCAAAAATCTTTGAGTTATTGTGCATTGGACGAAAGTAGCTTTATCATAAAATGGAAGGGCCAAGTCAGTGTGATAGGTTCATTGTCACTCTCACAGCTGAACATCAACATGTGTAGACCAGGTACGTAGGCTTTAAGTTAGCAGTATCAAAACAGGTAGGTTGTGTTACCTGTAATTAAAGAAGGTAATTACCTGTGTTCCTGGTTACCTGAGACTGTGGTGAGCTAGTCCATTGCTTCTCTCACAGCCAAGTATTTCATTATACATTACACGTAGACTATGTTATCAAAACAGATAGGTGGTGTTACCTGTAATTGGAGAAAGTAATTACCTGTGTTTCTGGTTACCTGGGACTGTGGTCAGCTAGTCCATTGCTACTCTCACAGCCAAGTTTTACATTATACATTACACGTAGGCTATGTTATCAAAACAAATAGGTTGTGTTACCTGTAATTGGAGAGAGTAATTACCTGTGTTTCTGGTTACCTGAGACTGTGGTCAGTCCATTGCTACTCTCACAGCCAAATTTTACATTGTACATTACATATATAGGCTATGTTATCTAAACAGATAGGTTGTGTTACCTGTAATTGGAGAAAGTAATTACCTGTGTTGCTGGTTACCTGAGACTGTGGTCTGACAGTCCATTGCTACTCTTACAGCCAAATTTTATATTATACATTACACTTAGACTATGTTATCAAAACAGGTAGGTTGTGTTACCTGTAATCAGAGAAGGTAATTACCTGTGTTCTTGATTACCTGAGACTGTGGTCAGTGCCACCCATTGCTACTCTCACAGCCAAGGTTTACATTGTACTTTACACGTAGGCTATGTTACCTAAACAGGTAGGTTACACAAGTGTTACCTGTAATCAGAAAGGTGATCAGTTACAGGTAGGTGCAAACACCTGTTTTCATGGTTACCTGCGGAGAGAGAGTAGCTGTCACAGGAGAGTACCACTTTGTACAGGACAGGTACTGGGTTAGTTACCTGTGAATAGATGAGACAATTCACTCTGTTGAACAGAACAGGTAGACTATTAGTTACCTGGAAATTAGGACAGTTTACCTGTGAGTGTATTATGTAGCTCCATCACCACAGTGGATAGCTTAAACCTTATGCTGCTGGTGGCTAATTTGGTCATTACAAAATAATGCAAATATCAGATATATGACCGAAGCCCTGACAAATGGGTATTCATCTGAGAGTACTCAGCAAGAGCTTTCCAATGAATACCAACATGACTGGGTTTAGATGGTTTTCAAAGATAATTTGTACGAAAGTAGCCTCAGCATTGGAAGGGCTTTTAATAAGGCTACCTGCAGGTCTTCTGTAATCAGGACAGGTAGACAGGTTACCTGAAAGTGTGGCAGGTCCATTGGCACTCTCACAGCCAGCTGAGATAAGTATGACAGCCAGGAAAATGGTTGGATCAATAGCCCTAGACTTCTCCCTACTAC
>OZ012693.1:24691240-24696240 GCA_963942565.1 Maea johnstoni | reverse complement strand
ACTGCTATAAGTCAAACAGACTATTAGCTCTTTATGATTGAACAAAGAGAACCTACCACAAATACCACACATTACTCTACAAAGGTTCAGACAGAGAGCTCCGGCCTTTAGAGCCTATAGGAACCATTCCTTTGGAATGAGCTCCCAGACTAGATCAAGGCAGTTGGTAATAAGCGTGCAAAACTTCAAAACCCAACTGAAAACATAGTTTTTCAGAAGTGTTATTGCTATTTTGAAGAATGGCATCTATCCATTTACTTTTTTGTTGTGTGCTCTTGAGCATTACTGATGAAAATGGTGCAATATCAGATACCAGTGGCTGATCTTACACACAGTTCCTGTAGATGAATTTTCTTTATAGATGAATAAAAAATTGGACTTGCAATATCAAATAACAATTTCTTTGATATTCTTAGGCACAGTTCCAAGCATAATGAAATCTGATTCCTATTATTACTTCCTCTGTGGATATGTAACCACCCATAATGTCTTTCATATCATTATTCCATCTACAATTGACATTTTTTCTCGCTCACATCAGCATGTCTGTCTTTCCTAAACCCTTTATTCTGGAATGTACACATATTCAGACATATGTGAGAACATAAGATCTTGATAAAATATTTGAGTAATATTTTACTGAAATGGGTTTGAATCCCATTCCAAATGTTTTTTTAAATATTACTCTATTCACTGATTTAATTAATCAAAGTTGTCAAACCATTGGTGCACTCCATATGCAAATTTGTATTTTTCAGTGTTTTAATTGTATCATGATTATGACAGTATTTTTCTAAATATTCTCAATTAGTGTATGTACCAATGATTGGCTTATGCCAATTGGCATGCCCTCTATCTGTACAACGCTGAACTCTTATGCAGGTGGTGGATAAAAAACTAAAAATGACTGAAACACTGGCACATGGTTCTCATCTGAGAGTACTCAGCGAGAGCTATCCAATGAATACCAACATGACAGATTTTAGATGGTTTTCAAAAATCTTTGCATCCTTGTGCTTTGGACGAAAGTAGCCTTAACATTGGAAGGGTTAATAGAATTCCAAGAAAAGGCAGCTATATTCATTCCAAAAACAGTTGTTATTATAGCAGTTTTTAAAGGAAAGGTTATCTTATAATTCATACTTTTAATTCATCCATTGCCAGTTACTTCAGATGAAAAAATTGTCAGGAAATCAGAATTGTATAAGAGTCAATACTAAAATAGCCATTTTGCATTCAGTTTTGATTTCGGTCTTTTTGAAATGTTAGTCTGGTATTATTTATTTGATTTCTGCATTTTTTCTTTTTGAGTCTAAAACATGTTCTGTTCAGTTTGATATAATGAGCCGTTATATCAAATTGCCATAATTGGTATGTTCAAAAAGACGTTGAATTAACCCTTATGCTGCTGGTGGCTAATTCGGCCAATACAAAATGATGCAAAAGACCTAAAATGACTGAAACCCTTGTACATAGGTACTCATCTGAGAGTACTGAGCAAGAACTTTCCAATTAATACCAACATGACAGGGTTGAGATAGTTTTCAAAAAAAAACCTTTGCAGTTTTGTGCTTAGGACGAAATTAGCCTCAGCATTGGCAGGGTTACATAATACTTGTCATCTAAACCATTCATATTCATTTTTAGTGTGCATTTAATTTGACACTAATAGAAGTATTCTGTGAACAAGGACAAGTCAAAAGTTATGTTCCTGTTGGGTTTAACAATTCCTCTACAGATTAGTTTTTCAAATGTTGCTATTTGATGAGTTATGGTCAAATGAATTTGTCAGACCATTCGTGCACTCCACATGTAAATTGATTTATGATTGAAATGTGCCATTAGATATGAGGATGACAACTTTTGATAAAGTTAATGAGGGTTGATAAAGGGAACAAAAGAGGAGGGACAGTTTATGTAAAAAAAAAAAATGGTCAGAATTTGGAACCATTATGTAATGGCATGTGTTTACAAAAAAAATTATGTAATGGCATGCATGTATAGTATAATACCATTAAACAATGGCATGTGTTTATAAAACCATTAAACAATGGCATGTGTTTATAAAACCATTATGCAATGGCATACATTTATGGAACCATTATGCAATGGCATGTGTTTATAAAACCATTATGCAATGGCATGTGTTTATAAAACCATTATACAATGGCATGTGTTTATAAAACCATTATGCAATGGCATGTGTTTATAAAACCATTATGCAATGGCATGTGTTCATAAAACCATTATGCAATTGCCTGTGTTCATAAAACCATTATGCAATTGCCTGTGTTTATAAAACCATTATACAATGGCATGTGTTTATGAAAACTATTATGCAATGGCATACATTTATGGAACCATTATGCAATGGCATGTGTTTATAAAACCATTATGCAATTGCATGTGTTTATATAACCATTATACAATGGCATGTGTTTATGAAACCAATATGCAAATGCACGTGTTTATAAAACCATTATAATACACTGGCATGTGTTTATAAAACCATTATACAATGGCATGTGTTTATAAAACCATTATGCAACTGCATGTGTTTATAAAACCATTATGATACACTGGCATGTGTTTATAAAACCATAATACAATGGCATGTGTTTATGAAACCATTATACAATGGCATGTGTTTATAAAAAGACAATGGATAGGTAGTAGCCCTTACCAAGAGTAGCTGGGAACTAGTACATTAAAGGAATTCCTGGGGCAATGCCCGGAAATGCCATTTCCTGTCTCTGAGCTACATTTGGTAAGGTAGAGGCCTTTTAAAATGTGTCTCTTATTTCATTTTTCTGGAACTGCACTTATTTTGTATCACTACTGCTATATTGCTGAATTTACAGGAAAACTAGCTCAATTAGCAATATTATTTATGATTTATAAAGAGGATAAAAGTCATATTGCTTATTGGTATTGCTCTTCAGTGAACATAAGAATGCTCTTAATCCATTAAATCATTGATGCTCACAGTGAGCAAAAGAAGCCTAATTTTGGTGAAGAATTACATGCAAAAGCACAAGTGCGAAAAAATATTTGAAAAAGAAATGTTAAGCAGTACATCACCAACAATTCTCATTCAAATATTGTGTAAAATCATTGTTAATTTGTTATTGTCAAAAGTATTCTAGATCCAGACATTAATTTCTTGAGGAAATCTTAAATATGCTGCTGGTGGCTAATTTGGACAATACAAAATAATGCAAAAAACCTGAAAAAATGACTGAAACCCTGGCACATGGGACTCATCTGAGAATTCTCCGTGGGAGATATCCAATGAATACCAATATGACAGGGATTAAATGGTTTCCAAAAACCTTGGCATACTTGTGCTTTTTACGAAAGTAGCCTCAGTACAGGAAGGTTTAAGCCTAAATTGGTTAAGGACTTAAAGCCAAACTTGCAGTGATTGACATGGCTCTGTCACATAAATCAATGTATGGCTGGTTAAAGGAAAGCTTGATTTAATTTCCCAAACAATTAGGTTTTCCATGGAAGAAAAATGTTGTTGTGTATGGAAAGATGGGTTTCTGATCACCACATTGCTTGTGTCTGAAATGCATTCCTCTCTTTAACCCCGCGCCCTGCCTCGTGTCAGCGTCACCGCGGGGGCAGGCCCAGGGAAAAACCTTTCAAGAGGTGATAAGGCAGAAAACTAGAGCCGGGCTTAGGCGATAATAGGGAATGATTACGGCTGACCTCAGGAGGCAAGGTCATCCAAACGACCAGCACTGATGAAAGCAGTTTGTTGAAGGGCACTTTCAGCAGCCAGATCAGTTTGTCCTATTATGTGTTGAAAGAATCTTTTTTCTTAGTTTCTCTTAGTTTCTTTTAGTTTCTTCTATTATATATTTATTCATTTATTATTTATTTATTCATTTTTATTTATTTATATATTTATTTATTTATTTATTCATTTATTCAATTTATTTATTTATCTATTCATTTATTTATTTATTTATTTATTTATTCATTTATTTACTTATTCATTTATTTATTTATTCATTTATTCATCTATTTGGTGTGTTTTCTAAATTCATCTATATTCTTACCTTTTATTTATTTCATTTATTTATCCATTTGTGGGTATTCATACAGCCTGCAACCATTTGCCTGGTTGCAAGTTGCAAGTGAATTAGGCAAAAAAATGGCAATCGGGCAAGCAGAGTGAAACCATATCTTGCCCTGCTCTGCAAGTAATGTTTGGGGCAGAGTCCTCGCAATGTAACTCACCATTGTTTAACAGAGTGGCACTCTGGGCAAGTGGAAGTGCTGGCAGGGCAAGAAAAATTTAGGGTCAGCTTGCCCTGCTCGTTAAGTTATGTTCTGGAACCTACGTTGCATCCTGTCATATATCTGTCATAGCAGCATACCATATCTAGTTTGTCAGTGTGGGCGAAAAACATGCACGCTTAAAACATCTACGGCACCAATAGCTGATAATACTAATGGTGGTTATAATCAGTTCCCTGCGTAAATGATCACCATGGGCTAATGGAATAATGCCTCTTAAGTGCAAAATATAGCAAAGAGGATTAACCTGCTAATGTAAAAGTTGTCTGGATCTGTGATATTTTTAGAAATATCTCGGGAAATTCTGGACAAATTCACAAAATATTTGAAGGGAATTGTTGGTTGAGTTCTGATATTCATTTCTCGTTCAAATATTAATTTAACGGTGATTTTGTTGGGAAGATATAACCAAAAAAGTCTGGTGATTTTTTTGGTCATTACAGTATGAATGTCGAGTTAACATAAGAATTAAGGGAGATGTGTTTGAGTGTGATGCAGTCTGGATTTTTTAATACGCATTCTTTGTAGGCAGCCATGTTAGAGGATGTACAACATTGAAAATGACTATGTTATACGTTATGTCTGACAGTACAGTATAGTGATGGCCTGAATGGCCTGGTAGGTATATCACTAAAACGGGCTGAGAAAATAGTTATCTTTACCATTATTTCCCCAAGCAGGCAAGTAGAAAT
>OZ012693.1:24628740-24686240 GCA_963942565.1 Maea johnstoni | reverse complement strand
CCTGTCATGTTGGTATTCATTGGAAAGATTGTGCTGAGTACTGTCAGATAAGTGCCAGGGTTTACGTCATTTTTCAAGGTTTTCTGCATCATTTTGTATCAGCCAAATTAGCCACCATTAGCATAAGGGTTAAGCTAGCCTTTCAATATTCTAAAGTGATCAGGCCCCCCACTCTGTGTGAGTGTTATTGAGCCTAAGTGTGGCGGGCGTGCCGGTTCAGCCTGAGCATCAGAGAAAAACTGCACAGGCATCACTCAGTGTTCCCGGAGCTCTGTCTAATACGGGCTCTAGCCCCACTAATCTAGATTTATCTCCAATAAATCGCATAAAGCTCTAAAGCTTTCAGATTACTTCAAAAATGCCAGTTAATTATAAACAGCATTTAGGCGGTTCTTTGAGGCGAGGTGAGGTTAAGAAGGTTGCCTATTTATTAGGGACTTGATCGGAATGGGAGCTCTCTCCCTCGTGGAGGAAGATAAGTAGTAGTGGGTATGCACGGCAGGTGCGGCGCTGATGTCACTTACAAAGGATAAGTGAAAGGCGGTAATAGCCAGAGGATTTGGACAGGCATCAGGTTAGTGTTAACCCATTCCACGGCTCAACATTTATAACAAAAATTTACATTATTCAAGCAAGGCTAGATACCTCAACATTTACTGGCCCAGAGATATTTTTGCTAGCCGTGAAAGTTGATGACATAAAATGTGAACAATGTGAAAACAATTATTCCCCATATCATTTGATAAAATTTGTGTGAGCTAATTTACCTGGACTTTTCCTAGCCCAGAGATATTTTTGCTAGCCCTGAAAATTGATGACATAAAATGTGAACAATGTGAAAACAATTATTTCCCATATTATTGGACAAAATTTGTGTGAACTAATTTACCTGGACTTTTCCTAGCCCAGAGGTATTTTTGCTAGCCCTGAAAATTGATGACATAAAATGTGAACAATGTGAAAACAAGTATTCCCCATATCAATTGACAAAAGTTGTCAATCAGTGACCTATCCCTAGCCTCCATTTATTATATGAAGAGCCAGAGGACTTCTGATACTTATTATTTACTCAATGATATTTTAATTTTATCTAGCCCCTTTGGGCTACTCACAAGTAAAACAAATAACTACCCCTGACACTCAATAAATAGCCTCGGGCTATCAGGCTAGCCTTAATGCCAATTAGCCCTGTATTCCTGTGAAGCCCAAAAATGCCCTTACTATTTTGGTAATTCCCTTAATTGTGATCAGAGCCTTTTTGGGGGAAATATTTGGTAGAATTTGTTTTATTTAAACCAAACCACAATTCTTCCCAATTTTTACTTACAGTTACCCATGAAAAGTATCATCTAGATCTACGATAATTATGATAATTATGATAATAACTTGAAACTCTATGACCAATCTTAGATGACCAAACACATCCAAGGATCAATAAAGGTTTTTAACCAAGCATGTCTGAAGATCTACTTGACCAGTGTTGCCTGGACCTGTCATACTTTTGAAAATAACTTAGGAATGAAGCATGATTTTGTAAAATAATTGAAGGAGAGTTGTAGATAGTGTTCTGATGAACAATTCTCCTTCAAATATTTTCTAAATGTTGCTTTTGTTAAAGAGATATCGCCTAAATTGTCAGACAGTTTGGGCTGTTACAGGTATGAATGGGTTAAACGAATTAAATAGTACATGGATAGCTTGGAAAAAACTTTAAGTGGGAGTAATTAAAGCCAATTTAAGTGATAAGATTAAAGTGTTTTCAGTCATTTATAGACAGATAACATGTGTTCTACTTTAAATATGAATTAATTGAAATTAAACTGGCTGAGATTGTATGTTTTATTTCACATTTCATTTAATTCAAATTTAATTAGCATATACCATGTGTTTTACTTTGAATTTGAATTAAACAAAATTAAATTGACTGCCATCACACTGTTGCAGTGTCATGTGTGACATCAAATATATCATCAATCTGATATCATGACAATCACATGATACTTTTCATTAATATGATACATTTTAACCATCTCATGTCAGCATTTCTTAGTCTATAAAAGAAAATTATCACTCATAGAAATGAAATTTTGAAACTTTTTATTTTTAACACATTGTGCTTTTATGACAAATTTAAATCATTAAAAATGATTTGTTTTTTGTTTTTTGTTGTTTTTTTGGCTAATTTCACTTTTTAGACAATATTTAGAACTATCCGCGTATACTATAGACATTGTACATACTGCCTAATATTTAATGTGTCAACCATGGATATGAAAATATAGATAAGAAGCCTAGGGATAGACAAGAACTTAGATCACATTTCAGAATGGCTGCGATATTGCAGACTTAATAACAGGTGTGCAAATACTTAAGGTGAATTATGGATGGTTTAGATAAACAGAATGGATAGTAACACAAAAGAACAAGCAATATGTGGAATTACCAGTATATGATTTATAGACCTCACCTGATATTATCTATCTTATAACAGATAGGGGTGAAATGAAATATCTGTATGTAACTATATGTATGTATATTTGTGTGTAGATGTATATATATATATATATATATATATATATATATATATATATATATATATATATATATATAAATATAAATATATATATATATATATATATACATATATATATATATATATATATATATTTATATATATATATATAACACTATTTGTGTGTATGTGTTTATAAGTGTTCTTGGGTCTACTTCATTCCCTTCAGATGATCATTTTCCATTACTACAACCCACCTTACAACATTAAGACACCTGAGATCGCCAGGAAATAGCGTGCACGCACACTTGAGAGCTGACGTGATGCTTTGAAGGAGGTGATGGTTTCCTGGGATATTGTGGAGAGTTTTATTGCGGCAATTTAAGCGGCGATTCTGCTGTGATCTCCATAGACATGCCAGAGAATAAAGGTTGTGGCAGGGAGCCTCTAGAGGTGGCAGCTATGAGATCTCAGTGACAAGTGTCGTCTGGATCTATGATACTTTTGAAAATAGCTTTTTGATTAAACACAAATTCAGAAAATATTTCAAGAAGAGTTGTTGGTCGGATTCTGATCAATATTTCTCCTTCAATTATTTTGCCACAAATTAAGTTTGTGGCAGGCAAGTCTACGGAAAAACTGATAACACTCATCTACATCAACCTTAGCCTTAAATTATCACACCTAGAGATCTCCATGACATTAAGTCGCCTGGATCTATGATACTTTTGAAAATAACTCTTGAATTAGACACAAATTCACAAAATATTTGAAGAGGAGTTGTTGGTCGGATTCTGATCAACATTTCTCCTTCAAATATTTTGCCAAAAATGCTCTGTACAAAAAGATATATCACCAAAATAATCAGAATATTTTTGGGCACTTCAAGCATGTAAGTGTTAAAACTGGTTTTGACCTTGTCTAATTAGAGGTGTTAAGATCTGTGCTTGTATCTGTGAGTGCTGACCTTCATTGACCTTCAGTAATTTGAGGTGCACTTAAGGGACCACTTAACATCACCACTATGGCAGCAATGGCTCTTGATTAGAGGTTTTAGGAAGTAGGTGTGTAACTTATTGACTGGTTTAGGGTTCAGGAGTCTCTTATAAGATCAATCTTTATCTGACTACTGACCTCTGATTTGAGGTGTTTAGGATGTAGGTGTGTAATTTTAGTGACTGTTTTAGGGTTCGGGAGTGTCTAGATCAATTTATATCTGGGTACTGAACTTTGATTTTAGATGTTAGGAAGTAGCTAGGTGTGTTATTTATTGACTGGTTTAGGGTTCAGAAGTCTCTAGATCAATCTATATCTGAGTACTGAACTTTGATTTGAGGCAGTTTAACCTGTTAATACTAATGCAGTGTCCAAAAGCAGCCTTTTAGTGAATTATTTCAGCCAGAATTATAATTGGGAAGATATTTGAAGGAGGAATGCTTATCAGAACACTACCATTAAATTAACTCTAGTTCATATATAGCTCTCATAATATTGTGACAAAATATGTTAGGAAAGCAACTATGAATAAAGATAATATAACAACTATAATATAAAAATTGATAGGCAATGCAGAGAAATTTGATTGTAATAAAATATGCGATTTTAGTGTCACCAAAAGGTCTAAAGGGCATCTCTCTATTAAATGTCCAAAAGCAGCATGACACTTTTGGTGAATAATTATTTGAGGCAAAATCATTATTTGGAAAATAAGAATGCCAATCAGCAATTGCTACCAACAACTCTTCTTCAAATATTTTATAGAACTATGATTATAAATTTTCAAAATTGTCAAAAGTGTCAGAGATTCAGAGGACTGAGTTTCAAGAGAAATTTTTTAGCATACAGAGTTTCAAGAGGAATTTTTTAGCATACTGTAAATTTAGACCCCCCCCCCCCCCCCCCCCCCCCCCCCTCTGAGGAATTTGGGCCACTAAAATTATTTTCCAAATTAATCAATGGGAAATCTGGACAACCCTCGATCTATTGCAAGTTGCCATTTTTGTCAAAATAGGGACCTAGCTATAAATCTTGCTGGTACAGCATCATGGTATTTTCAGAGAACATTAGCCACCTTGAACCCATAGAAATCGTAATTATTAAAAAGTGTCTCAAATACTGAGAATTAATGGTAAGTTTGATAATCTCTGCGTCAGCTCTGGAATAGGGCTCTGACCTTTGACCTGCACCTGCAGAGTAACGTATTCATCTTGGTCTGCTTTTACATTGAATGGTGAACAATAGCTTACCTAATTTTATCAGGAATACAGAGGAATTTCTTGGTAAATGCATGAAAATCCCGTAAAGTCACAGGCATATTTGTTAAGGGAATTGAGGGGTGCACAGTGTGAATAAACAGTAGTATTGTTCCAATTAATCGATTAATCGAAGATTTCTCTATTTTTACTTCCAATCTTGATGATTAGTCCCAACTTTTGAAGACCAATTTTTTCTGATTATTTGCAAATGATTAAAGGGCAATTACTTTCTGTTTTCCTATCTAGCTTTAATCAAAAGATATACTTTCTGTGTTTCCATTATTATTTCTACCTAATTGTTTCTGCAGGTATTATCCTGAAATTTCATGAAAAATGCACAACATATAATGTGTGATGCACATGGGTAAGGGTCAATGTTCACGGAAAACATTTCCAAATAAAAACTGATCATCGGTCACTCTCAGACTGGTGGAACGATGATCAGTTCTC
The DNA here is from genome assembly GCA_963942565.1 of Maea johnstoni. Lineage (NCBI taxonomy): Eukaryota > Metazoa > Annelida > Polychaeta > Spionida > Magelonidae > Maea > Maea johnstoni. The sequence goes on along the minus strand of OZ012693.1, from coordinate 24,681,023 downwards.
AAAGTTTTTACTGATTCCAAGTACTAATAAACAGTGTGTTTAAAAGGTAGCTGGCATCATGCAGTATAGCAAAGAAGTTCTACTGTCTAGGATTTCTTTTCAGTTTTTCTTGATAAGATAGAGAATGAAAGCCATGAAAAATAGAATACTGTAGATTACACAATGTACGTGTCTATTTATATATAGCGTACATAGCGTGCTGTAAAACAAATGCTGTACTTTTTTTCTGTACTTTGGCGCTGTCAGCGGCGGCTACCGTCGCTAACATAAAGATACGCTATAATGCGGAAACTCCCTAATTCGCTATATTTGGGACACGCGTCATATGTGTGATCTAAAGTATTCATGCTTTTAAATCTGAAATCGTTCTCATCATTCTCATCAGTTGTAAATAAATCTAGATATATGACAAATTTTGAAATGACTTCGGAAAAAGCTTGAATACATAAAATATTGGAATGAGAGTTGTTGATTTGTTTCTCTTGAAACTTTTCTCTTCCAATATTTCAGATAATATGCTTATAATTGTACCTTAGATAAAAAAAAAAAAGAATAGATAAATAGAGAGAGACCTATTACTATATATTCACTTATAATAGTAAAGGCCTGGCTTATAAGCATGCCAGTGGGGACTCAAATCTGGCCTAAGAGTGACGGCACTATTAGACATAGACCAATGAGGGCTCTCGTATCGTTTATATTACAGGCATTTAATTTTCGCTATTTTCACACTCCCCATGATAGCGCCAAAATGACATCCTTCAAATAGAGGTCTATATATATAGTAATGAATATATAGTTTGAGTGCTTGAATACATGAATTTAAAGTAGCATAAATACCCTCCAGCAGGTTGTAAAGCAAAATCTTTAGCAATATATGAATTAAAGCCGTATACAGTATATGTGTTAGACCACCCGCTGATAGGGGCAGCTCCTACTTAACATGGGTAGAAAATTTTGATCAGTATGTAGGTCCTTATTGTTCACTATGGTAATGAGACTGAATGAAGTCTTCACTCTTTCACTTGTATATGTTAGCATTTCTATGTTTTAGACCACTAAGCCATGGAGGCAGCTCCTAGATCAGATGAATAGTAAAGGTTAATTGGTTTGTGGGTCCTTATTGTTCCTTGAGGTTATTTAAGTAACTGAAGTCTTCACTCTATCAATTGTCCATATTGGTATTTCTATATATGTTTTAGACCACTAAGCCATGGAGGCAGCTCGTGCATCAGATGAATTGTAAAGGTTAATTGGTTTGTGGTTCCTTATTGTTCCTTGAGGTAATGACATCAACTGAAGTCTTGGCCACTATCAGATGTTCGTGTTGGCATTTAAACTACATGCATTTTTGACAATCAGCCTGGGGGACAGCTAGCAGATCACATGGGACAGAACTGGTTTGCGAGTCCTATTTGTGCTCAGCAGTGTCTCTAAACTAAACTAAGTCTTTTGTTCTATAACTGTACGAGTGAGAAATGCATGATATATACATGACATAGTCACCCCGTAGAACATTAATCCATTTTCTCGTCCTTTCAATGGCTTCATGTCTCCCAGCTTCCTTATAAATGCCTTGTCTCTGATCGAGGCGATGCCATAGAACTGATAACTTGGGTCCAACAGAGTTAATTAAATATGTATGAATAGCTATTCTGTCATATGAGCTAGCTCTTGATAATCAACTTGTTGATTTTGAGTTGGATTGGTAAGTTTGTTATTATAATTTTTTCTGCCATATTAAAATTTATTACAAATTTGAACGCTGGTAGTGGTTAGAGACAGCTAGCAGTCAGTGGCAATGCTTTAAGGCCACTCGGCTATCAGGGCAGACCCCTTAACCTGTTGATACAGAGTAAACAACTGCAATATAAGGATGACATGGGACATTTGATTATTTGATTCTAGTTTTTGTTTCCATATGCATAGGAAAGATATCTTGCCTTGTATGAAATTGAAATTTTAGCAGTTTAGGAATATGCCTTTAAAATTTAATGTACAATTACTTTACTTTTAAGTGTGATTCAGCACTTAAATGCTACTGATATTACAATGGAATAACTCTATTTGCAAATAAATGAAAATTGTTTAAAATATGAATATTCCTGATGTTGTATTGATTAAAGAAACAATCAAAGCCAGGAAATATAAGTAATATCCTGATAGCTTTAATATTTCTTAATGCAAATATTAATGTTTGACATGAATTTCTTGATGCAGAGGAAATTATAAAATTTCTTTCGTGTTTGTAAAATAAAAATAATAAGTCATATCCTGATATATACAAGACTTTCCAGCGTGAAGGAAATTAAGAAACTGTTATCCTGTATCTACATGATGAAATGATAAATTGTATCCTGACAATTGCAAGAGTAGCCAATATTACGGAAGGTGAGATTTTCATCTCGTGCTCAAACAAAGAAAACTAATTTACTTTCTGATTATTGATTCTGGCCTTGCCATTGCAAAGGACTTCAGAGAATTGGTTTTATTATGTTGTCATCCCTTGTATGTTGATTTTGCAAATACCATTTAACCCATTAATGCTTAAGAGTTCTTCCAGAAATTGTCATCTGGAAATGAGGCACTTTTGACATCATCTTTGTAATTGAGAGTGATTTTACAAAATATTCGAAGGAGAGTTGTTGGTAATGTTCAGATAAACATTTCTCTATCAAATATTTTCCATACTATACTTATGCCTTCAAGATTTGATCAAAATTGTCAGGCTGTTTTGACCACTGTGAGCAGTAATGGGTTAAAATCAGTTGATGCCTGCTGTGTGTCTGAGTTTCTTTCAACTATCTGTGGATGTTGGTTTGTCCTGTATTAAGCGGTACTTAACCATTCCAATGCTAAGGCTTAACTTTCGTCCAAAGAACTAGGAAACAAATATTTTTGAAAAACATCTAAACCCTGTCATGTTGGTATTCATTGGATAGCTCTCACTGAGGACTCTCAGATAAGTACCTATGTGTCAGGGTTTCAGTCATTTTTCAGATGTTTGCATCATTTTGTTTTGGGAGAAAGTAGTTCTAGCATCAGACGATTGAAATCGTTTTCATACCTCTAGTAACCCTCCAAACACATTTAACTATTTTTGTGGACTTTAAATTCATTTTTAGAAAGAAAATATTTGAAGGGGAAATGTTAGCCAGGATTAAGTCAACATCTCTCTTTATATCAGGTGAATCAACGCTTTATCTTTAACTAATCTTCAAAAAAATCATATCTGGCAGATGGCACTTTTCTGGGGCAACTCTCTTATTAAAGCAGGGATGGGCTATCACAACAGTGTGAAACTATTAACACTTGCATGTTCATTTTGTTAACACCATTATCCAGTGGAGGCCTGGAGTGTGTCTATGGCATGGTGTGTCTATGGCTCTTATTTAAAGCAGGGATTGGCTATTACAACATTGTGGAACTAACACTTGCATGTTCATTTTGTTAACACCATTATCCAGTGGGGAACTGGATTGTGTCTATGGCATGTGTCTATGGCAGGGATGGGCTATTACAACATTGTGGAACTAACACTAGCATGTTCAATTTGTTAACCCTTATCCTGCTGTGAAACCTATAAGCACTGCTGCACACCACAACAATTGTTGTGGTTAGCAGGATAAGGGTTAACACAATTATCCAGTGGGGAACTGGAGTGTGTCTATGGCATGGTGCGTCTATATGGCTCTTATTTAAAGCAGGGATGGGCTATTACATCAGTGCGAAACTAAACACTTACAAGTTCAATTTGTTAACAGCATTATCCAGTGAAAGCCTGCGGTGTGTCTATGGCATGCCTGCAACTGCCTCAACCACAACCACAACCGCATCAATCAGTACCTAACGCTTGAAAGCTCAGTACCTAAAGAATATTCAGTCTTCAGATCCAGTATGTATGACAATTTTTGAAATGGATCAAAGATAATATACAGAAAATACTTGGACAAGAGGTGTTGTTTGTGTTTATATTTCTTTTGCAGATTGGTAATGGATCAAAAATTAGAAAATACTTGGATAAGAGGTGTTGTTTGTGTTCAGAGTGTTGTTTATTTAAACCATTTGTATCTGAAGTCTGCAAACGGTGTGACATTTTTAATCATAACTGCAATATAGTGTATTGTAGTTAATTCATGTACCTATAGGCGGTGCCAAAATGACTTCCTAACCTTGGCACTGTCTTGTAGTTAATTCATGTACCTATAGGTGGTGCCAAAATGACTTCCTAACCTTAGCAGTCATGTAGTTAAGTCATGTACCGATAGGTGGTGCCAAAATGACGTCCTAACCTTAGCACTGCTTTTAGTTCAGTCATATACCTATAGGTGGCGCCATTATGGCCTCCTCATCTTTGTGCTAATGTAGGTAGGGAAGTCACGTACCTGCATGTAGTTGGTGCAAAAATTGCCTCCTTGCCTTTGTGCTGTTTTGGGATGTACTTGTAGGTGGCGTCAAAATAACTTCCTTACCTTATAGTGCTGTCATTTAGGTAAGTCATGTGCCAAAAAGGTCTAGTCACCTTGGTGCTGTCTGGTAGCGAAGTCACGTACCTGTAGGTGGCGCCAAAAGGGCGTCCTCACCTTGGTGCCATGTCGTATTGGAGTGTCAAGCAAGGGAATCTTGCTCTGATTGGAGCAAATGAGACACAGGTGGCCTTTCAATTAACCTTTACAAGATACCTGCTGAGCGGTGCCAATCTGCCCGCCCCGATCTCTTGACACTGGAGCAAGGATACACGAGCGTAATTTGTCACTGCGCATGCAAGATAAATGGAGCAGAGCCAGGAACTCCATTACTCAGTGAGTTTGGTGAAATTGACACTGTACCCCTCTCAAGGGCTGTTAGAAAAGAGGCAGATGAACTCTTAGGAAATCAAAGTGCTTGTCTCAAAGATAAGCTCACAATGAGGTTTGATTGGTATCATGTTTTATGGTAATATGGTCTCAGGGTGCAATGTAGCAAACTACCGCTGACTCCCCTCCTTTCCCCTTCTTTCTCTCGCCCTCTTTCTGACTTTCACCTCTCTCTCTCTCTCTCTCTCTCTCTCTCTCTCTCTCTCTCTCTCTCTCTCTCTCTCTCTCTCTCTCTCTCTCTCTCTCTCTCTCTCTCTCTCTCTCTCTCTCTCTCTCTCTCTCTCTCTCTCTCTCTCTCTCTCTCTCTCTCTCTCTCTCTCTCTCTCTCTCTCTCTCTCTCTCTCTCTCTGTACTTTAAGGTACCTACTTACCAACTTAGTTATCTATCTACATATCTATCTTCCATCCAGAGAGTTTTATCATTTAATCCATGTCTCTTCTTCCATCTAATTTGTGTGATGAGACTCTTCGGAAATGTAGTTATGTCTTGTCCATATTGATTACATGCAAATTAACTAGTCTGTATTATTTATATGATTTATATGTCCTGTGAAGTGGCTCATTGCCTTCGTCTTTGAGCAGTCCAGAGCAACAGAAAGTCACAACTGTCAAAAGACAAGGAGATTGCATTTTAGTAAAGACACCGTAACTGCAGTTTGATGAGACGAGTTATATGGATACAGAATAAGGTGAAATTGACGTCAACGATATCAACAATTTTATCCTTCTTTGCATGACGTTTATTTCACCCTAGAAGAAGCCGGCCGCATGTCAAGCAGACATGGCATGAAAGGCGTCTGGAGGATATAGGTGCTCAGAGCCGACATAAACTACCTGTGGAAGCAGCGAGGTGTGCTCGTTAAGAGTTCGCCAGCAAGGTTTCTATTGGCCGCTGGCCCCAGTAATCGCCCCATGGCGCATCAGTGTGCACTCATGTGCCATCATTGGGCAGTAATCGAGACGGCACTAAATGTCACATTCGGGATCGTCGCAGAATAGAATTTTACAACTGGATGCGCTTCTCGTCAAGTAGTAACACACGGCATGCTCGCTATTATCATGATTCTGGAATGACATGTTTTTCGGGAGCATGAGGAAATAGACTCCGTTCAGGCAGGATGTCGTGTTGACATAGACCTCCTGAAATCAATATTTGTCGAGAGCGATAGCGAGCCTACCGGGGAACATGATATTCTCTGTGCATTTCTCTGAAAGTCATACTCAGGTCAACCCTTATGCTGTTGGTGGATAATTCAACCAATACAAAGTGATAAAAGAACCTGAACAATGACTGAAACCCTGGCATATGTGTACTCATCTGAGAGTACTCGGCGAGAGCTATCCAATTAATACCAACCTGACAGGGTTTAGTTGGTTTTCAAAAATCTTTTCATTCTTGTACTTTGGGCAAAAGTAGCCTCAGCATTGGAAGGGTTAAGCAATGACATTTAACCCTTGTAAATCCAGATTGTATTCTTTCCCACAAATGTCTGATGCCAAATTGTAATGGGATTTATAATTGGCCAAAATCTAGTACCAGGTTGTTCATGTTTCACGATCTTATAAAATTTTAGCACATTGTAAAGGGTTTTTGATATTGGGAGCCAATCACTTATTTATATTAATTTGATAATCTTCCACATATATATGCATGTATGGTACTTAAGGTCACTGTAACCGGACATGTGCGTGTGTCGCATTGAAAGGGTTAAGTAATGTACCTAAGACATTTTGGTTAATACATGCACTTCCCCAGACTTGTCCTAGGAAAGCCTGATTTTCTCTTTGCAATTGAAGGTCATGATCAAGAAATTTGTTTAGGTACAATAGGTACCTTTGTGCACCGAAGCATTTACCTGAGACATCTGAGAAAATACAGACACTTTACCAGAATTGTCCTAGGGATGCCTGATATTCTTTTTTGCACTATAGTGAAGGTTATTTGTTTACATGAAATTTGTTTAGATACGATGTGTACCTTTTTGCACCTATGAATTTACCTAAAACATCCTGGAAAATATAGACACTTTCCAAGAACCGTCCTAGGAATGTCTGATATGGGTACTTTTACATAATGTACCTTAAACATAATCCTGGAAATACCGAAATATGGGCAACTTTTATCATTCTCTTAGGAATGCCTAATATTCTCTATGCACTATAGTGAAAGTCATGAACATTAACCCATTGATGCTAACAGTGGCCTAGAAATATCAATGAAATCTTTGAGGGACAAGCCTAGTTGAAGAGGAGGAATTTATTTTCATCAGAACAATACCTGCATGAACAACTCTGCTTCAAATATCTTTAAAACCATTATCAATTTCATAGTCATTATCCAAAAGTATCATAGATCTGGACAAAAGGTTCTAAAAGGAGCCCTTAAGCATGTATGAATATGGTAATATATACAGGTTTGGTACCTTCCCTTTTAAAATTCAAAATAAGTAGGTTAGAAGGGACTAAAAAGATATAGAAAAATGCAGAATTCACCAGTTATCGGTTTCCAGTGCCTCGACTACTAAAATAGGAATATATGATATATAGGAAAATATATATAAACATATAGTATTTGATACATGATACCACATTAACAAGCTTTATTCTGAATATCTAAATCCTTTAATTAGTAAATATCATTCATGCTAAAATGACAGTATATTCTTTTAGTAAAGAAGTTCTACAGAATAATAGGAAATATCTGTGGAAGTGAGTGCACCCTGAATTGTCTTCCCATCTGGAAATTTTACATGGGTAGAATTTGTGTTTCCAGGGTGACATATATACATCCCTGTTAATGGATCTATAATACAATTTACTCTAGATATAAAGAAGCAGTGGAGGTGATTTTTGAACCCAGACTAACCCTCATGCTGCTGGTGGCTAATTTGGCCAATACAAAATGAAGCAAAAAACCCGGAAAATGACTGAAACCCTGGCTCATGGGTACTCATCTAAGAGAACTCTGCAAGAGCTATCCAATGAGAACCAAAATGACAGGGTTTAGGTGGTTTTAAAAGATCATTGCGTCCTTCTGCTTTATGGACGAAAGTAGCCTCAGGCTAAGCCACCAACCTGCAGTGTACCCAACCAGTCATTGCATATGCACCCATTACCATTGCAGCTTAGAAGTCCTAGGAATTACCAGTTGGATTTTCTTAGGGTCTCCTAAGAATTCCTCTATATTCCTAGCTATATTTTGAAAAGGATTATAGTTTAATCTTGGAAAGAGTAGAATTTCAACCTGATCTGTTGGTTAAAGATAACATGCTGAGCTTCCCCATTAGTATTCTATGTGAATGAGGAATTGTAAGTAGCTTGGTTATAGTAACCAGTAGTTTTTTCTGGTATTTCGTTGATTTTGAACAGGTTTGTTGCATTCTTTTTCTAGGGATATATAATGGATTCTGCCATATAACTTTGCAATTTTTACCACCTTTTTTTTACTTTTCTTTAAAAAGAGTGTTCATAAATGTAAAAATAACATACTATGATATTAATCAAAGCTGGTAGAAGGTGCAATAAGTCATGCTTGTCCAAGCTACAAATGGTAGGGGTATATACAAGTTTTTTTTGTTATAAAGGGTACAATTTTAGTGATAATCAACCAACTTTTCCGACATAGTGTATACAGTGAAATTGCTTGACTAAGACTTCTTTTATTCTGCAATTCATCGCTCTGCCTCAGGCGATGTGGAAAATGGAATCACCTCACATTTTGCAATTCACTTATGTTTAATGCATGTCGCCAGGACAAATTTACTGTAATTCACTTTTTATGTAGTTATGGATATAGTTGCTGGAGGCTGTGGAGAGATTGAAGCCATTCCAAATAAACTTTTATTGATCACAATCTTGCACAAAATTGAATCAAGGAATTTATCAGCTGTAAAATATTCAGGCTGTCAGAGCTTTCCTTACATCTAAGTGCTAGTGTATGATTGATCAATATCTGTCACTCATGTTTTAAGCCATTCATGCCTGAAAAGTATAGCCTGCAATATATTATTGCCGTCCTATATTCATGCAAACAACTAAGTATAAAAGTTTAAGAATTGTAAGTTAGAGAAATGTTAGGAGTTAGTTAGTCCTTGCAAGAGTAAAAAATATCACCTTTAATTTCTATCTGTCCATCTAATCTATCTGTCTATCTATCTATCCATATATACATATATATGAATATATATATATATGTATGTATATAGCTGTGTGTGCGTGTGTGTTATTTTTTATATTGACAATTTTCTTTTCCTCTTTTGTAGGTAAGTACCTTATAATCTTGAAGTCACCTAGAAGAAGGTTGGTAAGTCCTTATGATTTCAATACATAATTCATCAAGTTTTTACTCTATACCCCTTGACATTCATCTTTTTTTTTTATACATTAACCTGCTATTTCATTTATATATATATATATATATATATATATGTTGCAGCCCAACTTCCGATCCAGCCCATCTTAAGATGGGCCAAGCCCAACTTCCGATCGGAAGTTGGGCTGGATTTTGCTGGCCCATCTTAAGATGGGCTACCCAACTTCCGATGACCCAGATAATACAGCAGCCCAGCCCAACTTCCGATGGCAATGATTTTTTTATTAAGTGTTCATCTAGAAGTTTATAGCTTTGTTAGAATATTTGTTTATTGAATAAGATGTGAATTTCATGAGACAAATTACTTGCATTTTATTTTTAAATCTTTACTTAAACACTACTGAATACTTCTGATTATGCTGAAATTTGAATATAAGTTGATTACAGATTTTCTCCTTTCCTTTTGTAAAAAAGACTAGAAAAACAAAACAAAGAAATAATTATTCAAACACAACAGATTAATTTACATGTGTAATGTTTCTTATTGAGCTGGATTCCAACACCTGTTAATTGCAATCCTTGATTGATTACATTCTTTTCTGGCTTCTAGAATGAGTTAAAAAAGTTGTATATGCCCTACAATTTTTTTACCTGTCTAACAAAATATAAGTATCTATTACATTATTTATAATAGATGTCTGTAAAAGTATAAACATTTCATAATAATTAGCCAATTAAGGTAACATGGTACATCTATATTACTTTTCTTTATCTACATTCAGGATGAAGGGCTTCTTTCTGACACATCTTAATAAAGGTCTCAATTTTTAAAAGTTCAACGACCAGTTTTCTGATATACTCATTGCTCTTCAATATTTAAAAAATTTAAAAAATAATTCAAACTAAAACATAAATATTTCTCTTTTCCCTCTTTTACTATATTGACTACCAAAAAGATAACTTTCTCAACTGCTTCATCCAAAGTATAAAGTTGGCCAATCCAAGATCATAATGTCTAAATCTTACTAAATTTGGATCTGCCAAAATTTAATATTTGTGTCGTTTAGGTACAAGTACCAATTCAATCTGCATACACCTTATCTCATATCAATTACAACTTGAACCATGTATGTTCATTTCTTACCACCTCACCTCATCTAGATACTATAAGTGACCTGCTCTGATGAATCTTGATTAAGGACACAATGTTTTTGTAAATTCTGACAAGTTTTTTGTCTATTTCTACTGTCCTGCCAGTCACATGAACCTCCTCAATTAATGCATTTACACTTATTTTGGAACACACATGATTATATAATTATGTCAAGAATTTGCAAGGGGTTAAAGAATACCTAAAAATACTAATAAAAAAGCTTAAAAGACAAGAAAAAAAATTCTCTTTTCCCTTTTTGAGTCATTAGAAAAATACCATTGCTATTCCTTCATTCAAATTGTAAATGATTCATCATCTAGCTTATGTAATGTAAGAGCACACAACCCATAAATAACAAAGGTAGTATTGTGCAAATTATTTAATTGAATTAACTTTGAATTACATTAAATCTGAAAAAGCTTAAAATTCCATATATATGACTCTTTAATTTGTTGTAAAAACATGATTCATTTCGTTTTTCTGCTTACAATCAGCAATAATGTTTTGAGTCATCAGGTTATTCTAGCTACCCATTTCAATTTATATCTTGGACTAATATTATCTTGTAATTTAAGAGTTGGAAAATTCCATATTTATAAGAGTGCAAAAATTCATTTGAATATTCATGAAGGGTTACATCCTGGTATCTATAATGATCGGAAGTTGGGCCAAGCCCATCTTAAGATGGGCCAGCCCAACTTCAAATGACCTACATCCTGGTATCTAGAGATCGGAAGTTGGGCCAAGCCCATCTTAAGATGGGCCAGCCCAACTTCAAATGACCTACATCCTGGTATCTAAAGATCGAAAGTTGGGCCAAGCCCATCTTAAGATGGGCTAGAGGTCATCGTAAGTTGGGCCAAGCCCATCTTAAGATGGGCTACCCAACTTCCGATCGTAAGTTGGGCCAAGCCCATCTTAAGATGGGCCAGGATCGGAAGTTGGGCTGCAACATATATATATATATATATATATATATATATATATATATATATATATATATATATATATATATATATATATATATATATATATATATATATATATATATATATATATAGAGAGAGAGAGAGAGAGAGAGAGAGAGAGAGAGAGAGAGAGAGATCTATAATATTTGTATAACCAGCCACCTTTCCCAGATAGGCTGATAGCTGAAGAGATGCATCTACATGCATATATGCGGCCCTTTTTCACAGATAGCTGGCCGTATTAGCTGAGTAGGGTAATGCGGAGAACCTTTCCATGGAAAGTCCTGTAATATAAAACTGATGATGCAATTTGTACACCATGAGAAGTGTAAAATTGACCATTAAGAAACAGGTTGGTTAATGGATACATTCATTTGTTGCCTCCAAGAGGACGAGATATGAAGATTTATCACACGTTGCTATAGCAACATGATTGACCCACCATTGCACATTCTCGTGAAATAGAATGCGTGATGGAAAGTTATATAAAAGATTATATATAATCATGTTTATGGAGACTGAGATTATGCACTAAGACTCAGAGATGGTCATGGAATGGAGACTATAATGCTTTGCGAAATACTGGTAAATTCTGTATTTCAACAATATCCAGTACCCACATGTGCAAAACTTAGCTGCACCCCAAACTCACTTGAAATTGGAGTAAAACATTTAATTTATTTCAAACTGAAACACTTTTGACATAGCATTTTCCCCAAATGTTTTTAAGGGCACTTAATTGCCAAATGCACCTGAAGAAGTCCGGACATTTTCCTCACATGGGATTCTTTATCTATTACCTTGTCTGAACTGTGCAAATGTGTTAATTACCACCCAAACCTGATGTACGCCGTCTCTGACCACCTTAATGACAGCAACGAAGAAGAAACTGGCATGGGATTCTTTATCTTACCGTGTCTAGATTGTGCAAATGTGTTAATTACCATCCAAAACACGTACGCCATCTCTGAATGCTGTAACTCTATACCAATCTCAGGGAAAATATGGCATAAATTACATGATTGTGATTCATGCTGGCTTTCTTCAAGTTCTTATTAGTAGCCTGAGCTGAATAGAAATGCACTGAAATTGAATTACTTCAGAATTTTTGATTTATTGTGCACACCTAAGATGAGGTAAAAATGAGCGTTAATTCAATGAAAATGGCCGTATTATTGTATACTCTCCTATAGTGAAATTACGTCAGTGAATAGCCGTGCTCCAGAGCTATGCAGATTGCCTACTAAAACACCTCTCTGCATTGAATAGAGGCGATAGAAATGCAATGGAAGCAAGAGAGAGCTTATAAGTGAGACACTAGGGTTAGGTTCTACTTTCTGACATTGTTCCATAGAGTTTTGATTGATATGTTTAACCAAAATTGTGCTGCTCGTGGCTAATTTGGTTTGTAGAAAATAATGCAAAAAAGCTTAAAAATTATGGAAAACCTTGCACATGGGTACTGATCCGAGAGTTCTCAGCAATGACAATGTTTAGATGTTTTTTATAAATTAGTGCATCCTTGTGCTTTGGAAGGGTTAAGTTGATCAGGTGCAAAGAATGAGCATGATTTGCATGATATAAGCCAGTAAAAAGAATAGAGGGTAAATCTGGACCTCTACTATTATTTTTTCTACATAATACTATACATAATCTCTGAACTCAGGATTTCCTGGAAAGTCCCAGCTACATTTGGTAAAGGTTAGTTTACCTTTATTTAATTTTGCACTTGCTCACCAGATGGCAGGCATCATTGAGATCCTTCCAATTATTTTTCTCTAGCCTGGTGCCATAAGAAACTACAATGTAGGCATAACATAAAATAATATTCCAGCAAAATATAAAACTTGCTGTGAAGGGAAACTAATTGGACAACTTGAAAGAGTTAATTGGTCTTTAATGTGCATTTTTCACCTTTAGGAGTTTTTTTGACTCTGATCTTTACAGGAAGGTGGTCAGTATGTAACAGATGGTTTTTTGAGCAAGTTGGACTGCGTTGGTTAAAAAGTGGTTTCGTTACCAATCAGACTGTATTTTTAAACAACATCACCCTTTCTTCACTTTACCTTAACCCCTTCGTGTCTGTAGAACTCAAAATAAATGACTATTTTAGTGATATATTTCTTTTTTTCACATTTTGTAGATAATTTGAAGGAGAAGTGTTAATCAAGACTGAACCAACAATGCTTCTTTAGATATTTGTGATTTCTTAATTCTGAACCTATTGTCAACATCATTAAAGATCCAGAAGACAATTTTCTGAGGACCTCTAAGGCATGAAAGGGTTAACCCTAAATATGCTGCTGGTGGCTAACTTAGCCAATAGCAAAAACTTGAAAAATGACTGAAACCATGGCACATGGGTACTCATCCAAGAGTACCCAGCGAGAGCTATCCAATAAATACCAACAATTTGCAGGGTTTAGATGGTTTTCAAAAAACTTTGCGTCCTTGTTCTTTGGATGAAAGTAGCCTCAGCATTAGTAGGATTAAGGTGGTTTTATCAGTCATTTCCTCTAAGCTTTCTTACCCCTTATGCTGCTGGTGGCTAATTTGGCCAATACAAAATTATGCAAAAAACCTGAAAAATGACTGAAACCCTGGCATAGGGTAGTCCTCTGAGAGAACTCAGTAAGAGCTATCTAATGAATACCAACATGACAGGGTTTAGATGGCTTTCAGTAATTGTGCTTTCGATGAAAGTAGCCTTAGCATTAAAAGGGTTAACAACCTCTCTGCACACTATTTCAAGTAAATTAGTTTTCTCTTTTACGAGACCATTCCCAAGCATTTTTCCCCGACAACAAACAGAGTCACAGCCAATAAGTCTTGTAAATAGGGGAAGTCTGACTATTGAAAACTGCATAATGGCACTTTTTGCCTACTTGATGTTCTTGGTAATGTATGGACTCTGTTCCATTGCCAGTCTAGGTAATTCCTGAAATTTGTAAAGAAAATGAAAAGAATACTTTCATATTGGCTAATGGCAAGAAAAGAAACCTATTTTTTCTGGTCATTGGCAAACTGCCAAACACACGCTACCGGTATCAATTGTGTTTTTCATTGTTATACCATTGTAAGCAACTAAAAAGCTCATTGGAGAATTTATCAAATATTCTTGATCTCCCTCAAAAAGTTAACCCATTAGTGCTTGCATGGAGATCTTGACAAATGACATCTGGACCTCTGCTATAGGCATGAATGGGTTTATTCAATAACAAAAGCTGCGCAGAAGAAAGAAGACCACAAGAGTCTTTAATACTATTGTTGGGGACAAAGTTGCTCAGTTGGTTAGGTGTTGAACTAGTAATCAGTAGGTTGCTGGTTCAATTCCCGGCCAGGGCACTTTGGTCTGTTCTTGGGCAAGACAGTTTATTCCATATTGCCTCAGTCTACCCAGCTGCAAAAATGGGTACCTAGCATTAATAAGGCAGTGCTTAGAGCTTGTGCGCTATATGCTGCCAGCTGCTCTGGATTATCCCTCGGGGGATTGAAGTGGTTTCTGTGGGTACAGGCCTGCTAGGGGAGGAAGGTTGTGTGAGCGCTTCGGTGGATACAAGACTATAAATGAATACCTTTACCTTTACCTTTTCTGCTTAAAGAACCAGTGGTGTCAGCAGGAAGGTACTGATTAGGTTATTTAGGAGAGTTCTCTCTACCCTTTGGGCCAGCGACGTACCTAATCAATGAAATCATCCAGGGCACACGGGTCCTGATCATGCTTTCTCCATTATTCCTAAAGACCTGCGCTGAATTTCTGACCAAGATCCTTTGTCTCCCATGGTGATTTTAGGCATTGCCATGGTAACCGTTGCGGAATGCTTAAAGAGGCTTTAGTGGGCTCTTATGGGGTCACTAGATAACAAGGTAATAGAAAAAGGTGTGAAGACTTCCAAGATACCATCTGGCTTGCCTCACTTTGCAGAGATAAAAAAGTATAAATGTTTATTGCACTTACGCCTTTAGGTGCATTTCTGCACATCGTGACATGATACAAATTAGGGATCCATAAGAATCTAATGCATTTGTCCACCAAATATACTGTAAACATATTTTCTCCAATTACCCAACTTCTTGTGCTGTTGGTGGATAATTTTGCCAATATGAAATGATGAAAACACCTTGGCATATATTGGGTACTCATCTGAGAGTACTCAGTTAGAGCTATCTAATGAATACCAACATGACAGGGTTTAGAATGTTATCAAAAATCTTTCCATCCTTGTGCCTTGGATGAAAGTAGCCTTAGCATTGGAAGGGTTGAATTGAAAGTAGATCATAAAATTATCCCTTTCTTTATTATACTGTCATTTATTATCCATGCATGAATGCCTGGAAATCTTCTTGACAAGTATCAAACTTTGTCTGAAATGAAGTATGATGATATGATACATTTGAAAATAATTTAGGAATTAAGCATAACTTCAAATATTTTAAAGGAGAATTTATTTGTATTCAGAAAAATTTCCCAAAATATTCATTTGAAATTTTATTTAAAAGCTTTACCTCTATTGTTTCTAATAACTGGGAGCAGTTACTTTTTAATCCTTTGAAATTGAAATTCTTGGAATATCATATTCTAGTGACTGCTTATCTACCATGTGCAATCTTTATTGCAACTGCATTCTTATTTAATTGCTGTACCAATTTCTTTAGATAGGACTTATATTTAATGTACAGTCAAACCTGTATTAGGAGACCACCCAATGGAAGACCAAAACATGGTCTTTTAAGACAGGTGGTCTCTAATAATAGAGGGTCATTTGTTAGACCAGGGAAATTGAAAATGTGGTCTCTTAATAGAGGTGGTCTCTTAATAGAGGTGATAGCTCAGGCAGGTTTGACTGTATAGTGATGCAGTTAGGAAACCATAGAAAGTTTTTTAACCATTGCTCATGCATGTTGTCATCACACAAATACCCCATCTAGTGTTTGATAAGAAAACTAAATATCATACTTTTTTGCTCTGAGCATTCTAATGGTGTTGGGATATCAATGCATTCGTCAGCAAATGGGAGATTCTTCAGAGTAACTTTTTGTAATTTGGTGGGAATATGCTAACCAACATTTATTCTTATTGTATCTACTAAACATACTTGGATATACTAAAATAATTAATTTTCTATGATGTATTTTTCTCAAAACCTTATCAGGGAATGAAGTAAAGATAATTGACTTAAAATATTATTTCAATTGAATTTATACAACAATATTTTTACTGCATCAAAATAAAATATGATGTATAACATTCTATTTATATTGTAATCAGTAGGTCGCTGGTTCAATTCCCGGTGGGGCACTAAATAGGTCTGTCCTTGGGCAAGACAGTTTATTCCATATCGCTTCAGTCTTACCCAGCTGCAAAATGGGTACCTAACATTAATAAGGCAGTGCTTAGAGCTTGTGCGCTATATACTGCCAGCTGCTCTGGAATATCCCCCGGAAGATTGAAATGGTTACCGTGTATACAGGCCTGCTAGGGGAGGAACTGGTCATGTGAGCAAATCGGTGGATACAAGACTATAAACCGAATACCCTTACAGTCATTTCAGCTATGAACATTTCATAATACATTCAAGTTGTATATGGAAATAATTCTCAGCCCTGGGCCTGTATGAAATGTAGCTGAGACTTTCCAGAAAACCTGGTATTTTTCTAGCATTATTCTAGTAAATTTTGGAATTCCATATGATAATGGTAAAGTGGGGGTGGTTGTGGTTTTCCTCCCTTAAATTTTTCTTCAGTTATCACTTTAACATAGTAAATGCCATAACACTGCCTAAACCCTTCCTAAGCTGAGGCTATTTTATGTCCAAAGCAAAAGGATGTAAAGTTTTTTGAAAACCACTTTAATCCTCTCTTGTTGGTATTCACTGGATAGCTCTTGCTGAGTATCATCAGTCTAGCCTAAAATCGAACCCTTATTTCTGAAATCCATACATTCATAAATTTCATGTCAGCATAAATTTGATATAGTAATAGGATAATAGGTCTTAGGATGGTTGATCAACTTGTATTTTTTGTGCTTGAGCAGAAAACAATTTTGTTTGCTCAAAAATGTACCTCTCATATGGAGATTTATACATATTCTCCTGATAGAAGGAGAGCCCTATATATTTCTTTGAATAATTGAGATCTAATGAAAAGATATATGTTGTGAAATTTATCCCCCGGGCAGTCCATGGAGTATTAGAGATGTAGTTACGTGATATGTATTTTGCATGATAGGGGAACATCTCCCCAGTGAAAATGTCTTTAATTCTGCCAGAAAACGAATTCCACCCTTCAACCCTTTATTACGCTGCTGGTGGATAAATTGCCCGATACAAAATGATGCAAAAAAACTAAAGAAAACAGTGACTGAAACCCTGGCACATGTGTTCTCATCTGAGAGTACTCAATGAGAGCTAAATATAATCCAATGAATATCAGCATGACCGGGTTAAGATGGATTTCAAAAATCTTTCCACCCTTGTGCTTAATAGATGAATATAGCTATGCATTGGAAGGGTTATAAAACAAACACTTAAATCTGAAAAAACATTTCCCTTCTGATGGTTGAGTGTCACAAATCCCATGAACATGTAGCGATTTAGTTTAGAGGATATATTTTCTAAGATGGATTATGACGGCAATAAAATGGTAATAGTATTCGCGACACTTCAAAGTATTACATGTCCTCGACACATTGCACATTGCCACCACAAAATAATAACACAGATCGGTTTCATTTGAAATATGTGTTGCCATGGCAACAATTGCTGATGAGATCAGGTGGATGTTTCTATTGATCTTACATCATACCTTAATGTGGCAGTTTGTTCCTGACCTCGCCCTGCAAATCATTCATAGCATGCTGGGATTCCTCCTCACGTCTCCTTTAACCCTTCCAATGCTGAGGCAGCGCTTTCGTCCGAAGCACAAGGACGCAAAGATTTTTGATAACCATCTAATCCCTGTCATGTTGGTATTCATTGGATAGCTCTCGCTGAGTGCTCTCAGATGAGTACCCATGTGCCAGGGTTTCGGTCATTTTTCATCATTTTGTATTTGCAAAATTAGCAAAAATGGTAAACCCCTTCATGCCTGGAGACTTCCTTCCAAGTGTCGTCCGGACCTACAGTACTTTTTGGTATAACCTTATTATCCAGTGAAATAACCCAATGCAAGAGGTTGTGAGATAGGTGCTTATATTAATTGTTCTGGAAAGAAATCGCGCTGTTTTGCATGGGGCGCCCGCGGTTGCAAAAATAGGGCTTGTTGTAGTGTGGTTGTGGGGATCCATGCGCCGAAACTGATGGCTGGCGCACGGATCCATTAAGGCCCAAATAAAAGGCATCACTGGTTGCACACTCCATAATTGTGGAAGTAAACTGTTTGAAATCACTTTGTATGTCCAGGGCTCGACATTGGTGCTTGCCCCATTGCCCCGGGCAAGTAGAATTTGTAAATTATAGCTGTGGGGCAAGTGAAAACTGCATCTTGCTTGCCCCACTGGGAAAGTACGTTTTGTATATTTCAGGTTTACTTTTGAGAATATGTGCGAGTTTCATGGTCTGCCATCCAAGCTTGTCCTAGAAAATATGCTTTCACATGCCAGAACCATGTTCTACTTGGTTTTAAATGAAATATTATAAAATTATTATATATAATTTTTCAAGGGCAAGTGAAAGTTGGAGTAGGGCAAGTGAAAATTGAATCTTACTTGCCCTACGGGGCAAGTTGCTGCAAAAGTTAACGTCGTGCCCTGATGTCTTTTTATTCTTTTACACCACCCACCCCAGCACTAATTCTAATCATTTACGTGTATAAACTGGTTTACTTCCTGAACAATATCTTATATAAGAATACTAGTCTTTTAACCATTTTAATTTCCATGAAACTCTACAAAGAAAATCCTACTTCATAAATTTCAACCATCTGAGATTCAAAAGCTAATAGAATGACATGTAATTTCCTTGATGTTCCAGCTAAGAGCATTGCGTAGATAGTTCAGACAAATTTTAGAAACATTTTAAATGAGCAATTCTGATTTTTTTTCATTAAAGTAGCACATGGGGTTCAAACCAGGAATTCAAGAAACACCATCTTAACCCTACTCCTGAGTGGTAGCAGGTAGAAAACATCATAACCAAGCGTCCTTAGTCAACCCATATTCTATGTCATTTCAATATTTACAACTTTTCACTCAAATGACATATTATCTCACTACTTGCACAGGTGCATTTAACTAGCTTACAATGGTTCTCATCACCATAACTTAAATAAATTATCATATTAAGTAAATTACCTTGATTCAGATATTTAAGTAGTTTGATATACTGGCTAGATTTACATTTAATACATCTGCCACAACTTAAAAGAGAGCCAAATCTGATTAGATAAATTAGCCATCCATGCCAATAGAATAAATCTTTTCTAAAGATAAATTCTGATTTAATACATTACTACAAGTTAATGTTCCTATTCCATACTTAAAAACCCTTATAAATCCGTGAAAGGCAGTCAGTAGCGTGTCATGACTGCACGATTCCGGGATAAAGTACATGCAATTACGAGACAAGTGTACAGGCTTGGTACAGTATTTGAATTTGGCGCCAATACTGCGCGGTCAATGACGTCACCAATCAGGTTAGTGTGAGTTGCCGGCTTCAATAATTGTCGTGGAAATAGACATTCCTATGGGACACTGGCTCAGGTCTAAATGATTAGGTGTGATTCAATAGATGCCAATGTTTTACTATACTCCCCCCACATGTGCTTGAAGGTCGGACATATTTGTGCCACTATATTTTGTCTCACATGCACTACTTTTGTATGCTGTGAGGACTGGTTGCCGTTCGCAGCATATGGTGTGCAGGAATTTGAAAGAAATAGTGCACGGAGGAACAGGCGCGCCTGACACGGACATGGGAACCTTTCCATTGAAAAAAACTGCAAGCCCTGCTAATCTAATACTACATGTAAAAAATGTATGTTTTCTGGTATCCGCTTTCTTTCAGGGCAGATATAGTTAGCCACGTGACCTGGCTAGAATTGATGCCGTTTTTCCAACTAGTCTAACCCATTTGCTGAGGGTGCCAGTGTCAGAGTTTGCTAATAAGGGAACGGCTTGCAGCCGTATTTAAAGGCACTAAGCGCCAAGCCAAATATTGCTAATATTGCTAATGATTAGGGTTAGGTTTTGGGCAATGCTTCTTGAAATATTTTCTTAATAATGCTCAGATCACTGAGATATGAACACAACAGTCTGGGCATTTTAGGGGTGCTATGAGTATAGATGGGTTCACTCATTCACATCTGGAGCAGGGAGCATATAACCCATGTTCTTATATATAAGGATATATCTTAACCCATTCATGCCTTACAGTAGCAGCCAAAACCGCCTCATTATTTAGGCAATATCTCTCTGACAAAAGCTATTTTTAGAAAATACACATACTTGAATGACATATGTTAATCTCAAACTCACAAACAATAATTTTCCTTCAAATGATATTCCAATACTAGCTTTATTCCAATCAGAGAAATACATCCCCTTGATCCGCAACCCCATAGGCACAGCATGCTAGTACCTACGGTATGTGCGCCTCGGGTTACGCGGTGTAGCCTGGGGAAGTATTGGTCACGTGATTGGTTTCGCGGCAATTTCAGTCTGACCCAGGGCCTGTGAAACCAGCAGGCAGCCAATCCTGGGGTACACATGTTATCTATGACTCACAGCGGTGTGAGGCAGCGAAATTTGATGACGCATGCACAGTGCCCACTCCCTGTCTACTACTCCCAGATTCCAATGTTGTTTTCAAAAGTATCTAAGACCAAGAAGAATTAGACGACACTGCTACTGGAAATCTGCAGGAATGCCATTTTGTTAATAGCAAAGCAATAAAGATATCATATAATTCCATCAAATATTTCTTAAAATATTTGAACAGCAACATTCCTATTGGTTATAAAAAATACCCTCAATTTTGGCAAATGTCAAATTCAGTGTGCAATTCAGATGCAAAATACTGAAACCATCCATCCATATATAGCTAGCTGCAGCTGCCCAAAGCTGTCTGACATTGTATCTTTCTGACAAAAGCATCATTTGGAAAAATACTTGAAATAAAGTATTTTGAAAATGGTCAATCACAACCCAACTAATACCTCTTCATCAAAATTAAAGTCAACTTGTAAGTACTACATTATGTTTATCCCAATGTTTTTCTTTCAACATTCTTTGAAGTCTTGTATGTTTGGTAATTCGTAAATTTACTTTGCTTTCAGCAGCTTAGGTCATACTGTGAGAAGATTTTGAGAGACATGGAACCAAGAAGGAACTTCCTTCTCTTTACTAACAGTTGATTAACCCTTCCAATACTGAGACTACTTTTGTCAAAAACACAAGGGCGCAAACATTTTTGAAAACCATTTAAACCAGTCTGTCATGTTGGTATTCACTCAATAGCTTTCCCTTTCAGATGAGTCCCCATTGGCCAGGGTTTCAGTCATTTTTCTGGTTGTTTGCTTCATTTTTGCATTGGCCAAATTATCCACCTGAGCAGCATAAAGGTTAAGTTGTTTGTGTGATGCTACTTCTGTACCCATTAAGAGTTCATTACAATGTTTGGTAACGTTTCTACTCATCAGTGCACCATTAGCACATTTACCAACTCAGATTTATGAATATATTCATGGTTCTTTTAGTGTTAAGGTGAGCCGGTACAGTATGATCATTAAAACAAATCCCTATAACGTTTTACCTTTTTATATTTTGATCATGTCTCTATTCCATGAGGATCTCCCCCTAAGTTAACAGGGAGTGTTTGCCGACAGCCGGTAACTAAGTGCGTTACCGCTTGTGTCAACACATTTGAGCGAGGGAAGAGATCCCTTCAGCTTTTGTTAGCTGTGTTTTATACCTTTCTGCCGTAAGAGGCACATCCTCTGGAAATCGTTGGTTACCATGGCAGCATGCTGATGACGCAAACCATGACCCTAAGGTCTGCTTGCTGTCATGTTGCGTGTAAGGTGGACAAAAAGAAGGAGGGGGGTTAGAGTGACTTACAAGCTGCTTGCTTCCATGACCCTTTTGCTTCTGGAATGCACACATGGTCTGACAACTTTGTAATTGTTTCTCTTCAAATACAGGATTACATGAAAAATATATATACATGTATATGTTTATACAGTATCAGGACAATATCCCCCCGGATGATATCCCCGGACAATATCCCCCCGGACAATATCCCCAGTGTTTTAAATTATCCTAAGACATGTGTTAGTAAAATTTAAAAAAAAAATTCCAGTTTATGAATAAGATAAGGATAATTTAAAACACTGGAATTGTTTTTAATTTATTTTTTTATTTTTATTAACACATTTGAGGATAATTTAAAACACTGGAATTATTTTAAATTTTTTAATATTTTTTTTACTAACACATGTTTTACTAGAGATATCATCTGGGGGGATATTGTCTGGGGGGATATTGTTCGGGGGGATAATTTTTCCGGGGGGATATTGTCCGGGGGAATATTTTCCTAGAACCGTTTATACATATATTTATAGATAAACATATATTTATTTATGTATGTATGTATTGTATGCTAAGAATCCTTAGTGATCTGAGACAAAACTATCTTTCACCTACTGCAGGCATAAATGGTTTAGTTATACCCCTTATCATCCCTAGCCCTGCAGTACGTCCACATTGGTTCTGAATTTTGATCAGTTAAATTCATTTTCATGTACAGCATTATAATTTCCAAAAAAAGAAAGAAAAGATAAGACAAAAGCAATCATTTTTGTGTCCTGGTAATCTTTGCAAATCAAGAAAGAGGTAGCATTATCATCAGGAAGTCCATATTATGTTTCAAATTGCAACTCAAAGATCAGTCATCTTCAAGGCTATATAATCATTAAAGTCTCTTATGAAAGACACAGATCTTCCTCTGTCTTAGCATCGAACAATAATCTTCAAGTTGCCTGCCTCGACCCCGGCCAGCATCTGAAAATGACATTCCTAATAGATAGATAGCACACTGTAGTGTGCTAGAGAGACTAGTGGTCAGTTTTGCCTGCCACCAAAGTCTAGATCTGAAAATGGCATTCCTTGAAAATAAATGGAACTGTAGTGTGCTAGAGTGGTCACTGGTCAGTGGTCAGTTTTGCCTGCCACCAAGACCAGGATCTTGAAATGGCATTGCTTGATAATAAATGGCACTGCAGTGTGTTAGGGTGATCAGTGGTCATTTCTTCCTGCCACCAAGGCCAGGATCTTAAAATAACATTCCTTGTAAATAGATGACAATGTAGTGTGCTAGAGTGGTCAGTGGTCATTTTTGCATGCCACCAAGGCCAGGATCTTGAAATGGCATTCCTTGTAAATAAATGGCACTCTAGTGTGCTAGAGTGGTCAGTGGTCATTTTTGCCTGCCACCAAGGCCAGGATCTTAAAAAATTTCATTCATTGAAAATAAATGGCACTGTAGTGTGCTAGAGTGGTCAGTGGTCATTTTTGCCACCAAGGCCAGGATCTTGAAATGGCATTCCTTGTAAATAAATGGCACTCTAGTGTGCTAGAGTGGTCAGTGGTCATTTTTGCCTGCCACCAAGGCTAGCATCTTAAAATAGCATTCTTTGCAAATAAATGGCACTCTAGTGTGCTAGAGTGGTCAGTGGTCATTTTTGCCTGCCCTCAAAGCCAGGATGTGAGACCGTGTAGATAGATGGTTCTGTAGTGTGCTAGAGTGGTCAGTAGTGATTCTAGCCTACCATAAAGGCCAGGATCTTATAATGACATCCCTCACAGATAGAAGGCACTGCAGTACGCTACAGTCGGGATTCTCAGGCAAAATTTTAGCGAGCCATAATTTAAAAATAACAGGCCTTGTTGGTGGATGGTGCTGCAGTACGATATAGGTTGGTATCTGCAAGTCATTCCCCACAAACCATGCACCTCAGACATATATAAGTCTGAATTGAAATTAACCCCTATGGTGCTGGTGGCTAATTTGGTTAACATGAAATGATGACAAAAAGACGAGAAATGACTGAAACCATGGCAAATGGGTACTCATCTTATAGTACTCAGCGAGAGCTTTCCAACGAATACCAACATGACAGGTTTAAGATGATTTTCATAATTTTTTCCCTTTTTATATAATGGACGAAAGTAACCTCAGCAGTAGAAGGGTTAAACTGGTAGCTGGCCATGCATGCCCACTGAGACACACATGTACACACACATATAGTCATCTGTATCACATCTGCTAGTGTTTTATTACTTCATGGTAAAGTTGTGAAGTGATGACTTAGATGATATATTTTCTAAAAAAAGCAATGTTTTTGAAAATATCAGAAAACTAAATCTCAAATGGAAAATAACCAATTGGTCCACTTTAAACATATTTGGGATTAATAGTTTAATTCAAGTAATATTCAAGAGTGTCATTATATATTTGTGAAAGCTAGCTTTGAGAATGAACTCTGGCCGTAAATGAGTTAAAACTTCATCCATTCCAGATTGTGCGTAGTAATACTACTTATACATGATCCGGGGCCACTCTTTCAATACATCTACCTTGAGCTCTGTATACACATGAGGGAAGTGAAGAGAGCATTGCAGAGCTCTATCTAAAGCGTATGCATCACGCGCGCCACTCGCCACCTTACTGTTAAGCCTGTCCATTCACCGGAATGGTTAAATCTGTTAAGGCAGGCATGCATGTACAAGTACTCCCTGTGCTGTAATACAGGGGGACTCTAGATCTTACCCAGTAAACACAATCATTGGAGATTACACACGGAGCTCCAGCTCAACTGGGAATTCCTACAATCAAAGCTACGCTGCTGTCTGTACACATACAACAAAAGTGCACGGAATGCGCTCGCTCCCTTGACGTGTCGCGAGTCAGGCTTATTGACAGACCTGGTGCTATCACAATGGCTTAAGCCCTTAGTCTGATTAGGATTAGCGCTAATCCTATAAGCATATTAGAGGTATACGTAGAAGGCAGTGCTGCTTATACCTCAGCTGATGTGGTGTCGGATACGTTGCTATCAGTCAATCGGAAAAGTCAGAAGAGCTTGATGGTCGGGAGCAGTGTTAGCATCATGGGACCCTCTGTAATGTGAGTATAAACAAGCCAAACCTTTTAGCCCTTCCAATGCTGAGACTACTTTCATCCAAAGCACAAGGATGCAAATATCTTTGAAAAACACCTAAACCCTGTCATGTTGGTATTCATTGGAAAGCTCTTGCTGAGTACTCTCATATGAGTACCCATTTGCCAAGGTTTTTAGTCATTTTTCAGGTATTTTGCATCGTTTTGTATTGGCCAAATTAGTCGGCAGCAGCATAAGGGTAATAGACATTCTTTATACAATGTGATGCCAATATTTTTTTTTAGGGAGAAGGTGCCTTGAATATATCATATGTAAGCATGCATGGTTATTTTTTCCTGGATTTGATATAATTATGTTAGAATCTAGGAAGGAGAAACTATGTGATTAAGTATTGAAAACATAGTAACTGACTTCAGCATGAAAGGGTTAATACGCTATTTTCAAAAGTATCATACGTACAATCAATACTTTTCAAGTAGACTTCTAGGCATGAATAAATTAACCCTTTCATGTTCAAAAGTTACTCAAGAAATTGTTGTCCGTATCTACCATACATTTGGCAATAACTTTGAAATTAAGAATGATATAACAAAGTATTTGAAAGCGATTTTCTGATAGCGACCTGATGAATGTTTATTCTCCTTCAAATATTTTATCCAACTATGTTTTTGTGTTAACCCTTCCAATGCTGAGGCTATTTTCGTCCAAAGCACAATGACATAGAGATTTTCGAAAACCATCTAAACCCTGTCATGTTGGTGTTCATTGGTTAGCTTTGGCTGAGTACTCTCAGATATGAGTATCCATTTGACAGGGTTTCAGGTACTTTTCAGGTTTTTTGCATTATTTTGTATTGACCAAATTAGCCACCAGTAGCAGAAGGATTGAGTTTACATATTGTCAGGTGTTTTTGTGTGATACGGGCGTGAATTAGTTAAGGAGGGGAAGTCTCCAGGAGTATGCATGAGCAAAGTTGTTTACCTACAGCTGTGTGCAGAATGTCGTGTCTTGTTAAGGGAGGCAATTTTTAAGGCAAATCACAGGCATTAACGTGTGTGCAGTTTCCTGTGTATCAGACTCTCATTACTACTTAGGCCATTGATGCATAAGAGTTCCTGTTGAAATTGTCGTCTGCATTTAAGATACTTATGGCAACAACTTGGAAATAAAGATTTTTCATACAAATTATTCAAAGGATAGTTGATGGTAGTGTTCTGATTAAGATTCCTCCTTAAGATATTTCTCATCTTAGCTTTCACCTGAAAGATATCACCATGGTTGTCAGGCTGCTTTAGGCTGCTGCAAGCATTAACAGGTTAACTCTTTACTCCCCTGCACAGCAAAGCATTTGTGCAAATTGTTAACCCTTATGCTGCTGGTGGCTAATTTGGCCAATACGAAATTTTGCAAAAAATGTGAAAAGTGACTGAAACCCTGGCATATGGGTACACATCTGAGAGTACTCAGTGAGAGCTTTCCAATGAATACCAACATGACAGGGTTTAGATGCTTTTCGAGAAACTTTGCGTCTTTGTGCTTTGGACGAAAGTAGCCTGAGCATTGGAAGGGTTAAAGGTAGCATTTTCTACCAAGCTCCATATTATATCTGGGCTCAGAGCACCCAAAATTGCTACCTTAAACACATAGGCAAAATCGTGCCCCTATTTCTTGCCATGTATCCAGCAATGCGCTGCCAGCTCCCTTAGCAGCAATTGCTCTTTGTAACATGTCCAACATTCGGTGAACAGTTAGACTATATATGTAATGTGTGCTGTATGTGAACTGCTATATATTTAACCCATTAATGCTTAAGATTACCTCCCGAAATTGTTGTCTCGATCTATCATACTTTTGACAATTACTTTGAAATTGAGAATGATTTCACAAAACATTTGAAGGAGAGTTGTAAATAATGTTCTGATTGACATTTCTCCATCATATATTTTTCTGACTTTGTTTTTGCCTGCAAAATATCATTATAATTGTGAGGCTGCTTTTGGCTGCTGTGAGGATCAATGGGTTAAGGTTCCTTGAGATTTTTGAGATTTCTGTTCCATCTACATTTCTAGGTAGCCCTTAACTAATGTAGCTGAGAATTAATAAATTCCCAGGTAATCCTAGCATTTTATTGGCATAACCCCAGGATATGCTTGTCTTACAGGATTTAGATACCCACAAGATAGTCTGGCTTTAGGCGGCTGCAGACTTGATTTGGTTAGAATAGAGGAGGTCACAATGCTACTCACCATAGCGAAACATGTAGCTTAATCCTTCCAATGCTGAGACTACTTTCATCTAAGGCACTAGAACTCAAAGAATTTTGAAAATCATCTAAATCCTGTCATGTTGGTCTTCATTGATAAGCTCTCATTGAGTACTAACATATGCATACCCATTTGCCAGGGTTTCAGTCATATTTCATCATTTTTCAAATTATTTTGTATTGTCCAAATTAGCCACCAGCAGCTAACGGGTTATATTATTAACTAGCTTAGCCCATTTGCATCTAGATTGCAAACATGGCCTGATATTTTGGAACCTAACTCATCAAACAGTGTGATATTTAAAAAGTATTTGAAGAGGAATTGTCAAACTAAAAAGGAATAACACATTTCCTTTGAATATTCCTAAAAATATTCCTTAGATATTGCAAGATTTTTCCATATGTTTCAGATTATGAGAATATTCCAGATGCGAGGGGGTTTAGGGTTCAAAAAAGCTTTCATGTATCACAATCAATGAACTTAACACATGAGGAGTGTCACATGGAAAAAATATCATCTAGATACTCAGATAATTCTAGCATTTGAGCATTTTTTTTAAAAGCATCAATTTGCAAAATATAAAAAAGTGCTTATACATGTTAATACTTCACATATTTTATATAATATCAATATAACTTTAGTTGAAAAAATATCATCATACCAGCTACAGTTTGGGCAGCTAACAGTGACCAATGAAGTTCATTCAAGCTTAATCTATAGCCACCATAAATGACCTTTTAGGAAAAAAGGTTTCACTATCTTTTTAAAGATGGTTCATACATTAGATAATAATGCATTTTTTAGGGGGAGCAAGTCTTAAAAAGAGTATTTTATACAATGTGTTAAGATAAAACTGTGATGCCTATAATTCACATTTTCATAAAAAATGCCTGTGTAACTTATATTTAAGCACTTGATATATTCAGTGATATAATTTAAATGAAAGGCTTAAAAATGTTCATTTTGTCATGTCATATAATTTAAGATCAATTCCATACTTGCCTGGCAGTCAATTCTACTTCACAATGAAATAAGTGAGCGATCTATAAGTTCTGTAATGCACTGTACAGGAGTCTTGCTTTGTTTATCTAATTTATATGCAGTGTTGGTATGACTTAATCAACTTACAAAGCGACTATAACTCAATGCGTGCTGTAAATGTACAGTATATTAGATTGCTGCTGGTACCGTGCAGAGCTGTGGTATTGATTAGGGGTACCTGGCATTTGGTTCACGAGGTGCATTAACCCATTAATGCTCACAGCAGCCAAAACGGTCTGACATTTTCGATGAAATCCTGCAGGCAAAAGCATAGTAAAGAAAATATTTGATGGAGAAATGTTGATTGTAACATTACTAACAACTCTCCTTCAAATATTTTGTAAAATCATTGTCAATTACAAAGGTATTTTGAAAAATATCATAGATCCAGACGACAACTGCTAGACTAACTCTTAAGCATTAATGCATTTATTCTCTTGGTCTATCTGGGGAAATGTGGTTCTGATGCAAAACTCCGGCTGAAATGTCAACACGCTCATCTGGGATGATTTGTAGCTCCACCCACGTTGAATGAATTGATAAGGATGTTATCACTGGTAAATTGACTAATTAGTTGCACCATTCTCCTGGGGTTGGCTCTATTCGACCCATTCATTCCTACAGCGCCCTGAAACACCCCAACTATTTAGGTAGTTATCTAAGATGAATAAACAAGTGGATATGAAACCAGCTGGTCAACCTAAATAACTAGGTTGCGGTGAAAAAGCCTAAAAGTTACGGTTGTCACATGTTGGTGCACTGCTTTCTCTGTAATGTAAACGGTACAAGAGCCCTCATTGGTCTTTGTCTCCTTTAGTGACTTCACACTGAGGCCAGATTCGAGACCCCTGGTATAGCCAGGTCTTCACTATAGCGCATATAGTGATTGGTCTCTCACTACATATCCATACTTTTATTTATCAAAGGTAATTTTCTGTTGAAAATTTCCACAAAATATACAGAAAGGAAATGTATGTCAGAACCTAACCCACAAGAGAGCAGCGTCAGTGGCAACACCTTATATAGACTACTCAACTATCAGGGCAGACCTATAACTTGGATGCACACATAGTCTGACATTTTTTGATATATTATTTAAATAGAGTTATATCTGAAAAATATTTGAGGAGGTATTGTTAAAACAAGCACAAACACAAACTTTCCATCAAATATTTCTCAATAAATTGTTTTCTCATTAAAATATTTACATGTTTGTCAGATGTGAATAGGTTAAGATATCTGACATTCTACAGGGTTGCAACACAAGGCGAGGCGAAGCCTTAATCACTTGATGGAGAAGAAACAGCAGGGGTAAGGAAAATAATTAGTGTTAACCCTTTAACCCTTCTGCTGCTGGTGGCCAATTTGGCCAATACCAAACGGTGCAAAAGACCGGAAAATGATTGAAACCCTGGCAAATGGGTACTAATCTGAGAGTAACTCAGCGAGAGATTTCATATGAATACCAACATGACAGGGTTTGGGTGGTTTTCCAAAATCTTTACGTCTGTGTGCTTTGGACAAAAAACAGCCTTACCATTGGAAGGGTTAATGCCCTTCACACTCAAAATGGCCTGACATTTTTGGTGATATTTTTCTGATAAAAGCGTCCATTGGAAAATATTTGAAGGGTAATATATGAAATAATGATACCTTATTGATTGAGTTGTCCCTTGCTAAATGTATCAAAGATTTCCCCGGAAACCGTGAAATTTCCCTAGCATATTCCTAGGAATTCCTAAGTATTTCCAGCTCCCTTTGGGAAGGTATATTGGGAATAATAGACTCTGTCTGAGGCATTGTATCTAAGTGATGGTACTTACTTAATTAGCTAAATATTTGTTGGAGAAATGTCAATGAAAACATTACCAACAACTTTCCTTCAAATATTTTGTAAAATCATACTCAATTATAAAGATGTAGTCTAAAGTATCATAGTTCCAGACGGCAATTTCTGCACTAATTGGTTAAATCTGCCTGCCAAATGCCATCCCCATCAACATTGACTAACATCTCCCTATTGTCCAAATGTTGAATAAATAATCTGGATTTATGCCTAGTTAATATACCAATCATTGTATCATTACTTTAAGGTTTATATTATGTCATTATATAATACTACTATGTTGAATAAATAATCATAACATGGCTTATGTGGAGGGCGATAAATGATATTTAAACATCAGCTTGCAAATTTGTATTTGTCAATTGGTCAATTAAGTGTATGTAAAAATATACTTATACAGAATATACTACCATGTGTGTCAATACATACGTCTCAACGCTATGTGTCAGACCTTAGATGAATAGAACATGGATTGGTTGCCACAGACCAATCACCATAAGGCCCATTGTAAAAGCCCTAGACACACCTAATCTCGCTTCAGTGTGGCGTCACTAGGAGACAGACTAATAAGGGCTCTCAGATTTGTTTATATTATAGTGGTGGTTGGTCACGCACAACATGCGCAGAATGCATCTCTTCAGTGGTTCGCATCAGCACCTGGGCTAGGAGTCGTGCCGAGGCTGTTGAGCGAGATCTGCTGGTTGCGTATCCAGTGATTGACATTTGTGGACAGACCAAGTATGGATATGCATGAGGGGGTTAAAAGTACTGTGGGAAACCAATTCCTTTCCTTGCAACTTCTTAAGCTAGCATGTGCTTCCAACTACTCCATTGATTTTGCCGGCAGAAAAGTACTTCTCACTCTCTGTGCTATTGACTCAGTAAATGAAAGGTAAATAGAAAAACAGGCAGAGAGGGATCTGTGTGCAACAAGTGAAATATAACACGCATATGTTACACAGCTCTTGCACTTGAAAACGGAGCCTTGAACTGAAATGCCTTTGCTTAGAAATAAGGAAGTTTTTTTTCTAAAATATTAAAAAAATAGAGGTAAAATATTTTGCTTTGAGATAATATATATATTTAAAAAAAAGTTATTAACCCATTTATACCTAGAGAACTCCTTGATATTTTTTATTTGTACCTGTGATACTTTTTAATATATTTGTTGAATATACATAGAATTGGAAAATATTTGAAGTAAGAGTTGTTGGTTGCATCTGAATCATACATCTTCTTAAGTTTTTTCCAGAAATTTTCTGAGTCAATATCCTAGATTTTCCCGGGTTTTACTAGCTTCATCTGGCAAGAGCACTGTTGCCCAAAGTGCAATTAATTATGTTGTTTATCTCCCAGAGTGCGTATAGCGGATTTAATGGCCAGTACAGAGATGAAGGTACGTCCTGGGGGAAATATGACTACTAATTCTACCAATTAGGGAATCCTGCTTTAGGACCCCCGTGGGAATAGTGTCTGAGCATCCTCATGGGTTCTAAGAAAAGGCTGAAAAATCCAATTAGTTCCTGGAAAATCAGGTGCATTACATTTGGTTCATAAGCAGTTTGCTGTGATATGAAAATATGGCTACTATTTTTTAGAAATGCTGTTTGGATAAATTAATCTCATAGTGGAAAGTTCCGCTAATTACAGTTAACAGTCTGGTGAAATGAAAACCTTGTCATCATGTTCTGTCAGATTTAAAAACATGTATAAAATAACACATTTACCTTAATCACATTTAGAAAATAATAACTGATCACAATCAGGATGTGACAACTGTAAGTATACTGATATATAAAATAACACGTTTACCATAAAATCACTTTTAGAAAAAAAAAGTCTTATCACGATCAGGATGTGACAACTATAAATATACTTGTTTGTAGCAAGTGCTGTACAAACTGTCACATTAAGTAACTTTTAGGATACAGACATACATGTCATGTGGAATCAATGCATATCAGTTTCCAGTGGTGACGCCAATTGATCGTCATTCTGTCTCGTCTATCTGTGAGGTATAGCTAGGGTTTTGATCTATCATGCAGGGCGTAGGCTTGGATACACAATGGTAAGTTAAAGGTGAGGGTCATATAAGCAGTACAAATTAGTATAGTGTGAAAAATTCATGTAGTATGCATTAGTATCTATAAGCTAGCTGCAGTGATGCCTGTAAGGGTTGATTGAGATTCAGGCTTGTGTCTCTGTGAGATAGCTATGGTTTTGATCTATCACGCAGGGCGTCGGCTGGGATACACAATGGTAAGTTAAAGGTGAGGGTCATATAAGCAGTACAAATTAGTATAGTGTGAAAGATATTATGTAGTATGCATTATTATCTAGAAGGTAGCTGCAGTGATGCCTGTGAGGGTTGATTGAGATTCAGGCTCATGTCACTGTGCGATAGCAGAGGTTATATTTTGCAAGAGGCTTGCTACAGGGTGGTCGAGATATTCCTGGAGCGCTGTGAGACAATTGGTCCTGGAGCACGGCAATTTTTGTTTGGGGCTGTGTGACAATCAGTCACCAGGTGACACTACAAATAAGTCACTCTTCATATTAAGGACATTACGACCAAGATCAATGATAATTAGACTTTACCTATTTTCTAAATACAATCTGTCTTCAAAAATGCAAGTATAATATCTAATAGCTTCAGTTGGCTTTGATTCCAGAAAATTTCCTAAATAAAACAGTCGTTAAAATTTTAGTATTGTTGCACATTATGAGTCTCTGTCATGCAACATTATGCAGCAGTTGGACACCCATGAGGCTGTGGGGGTATACAAGGGTAAGCTATAGGTCAAAGGGTTTGTATGTACATATGCCAGTAGGAATAAGCATTGAGTATGTATGCAGATATGCAAGTATCTAGTATCTACCGTAAAATCTAAAATCAGTCGCAAACCTTGGAAATCTAAATGTTTTTTTCTTATATCAATGAAATTATTTGGTGGCCGATATTTGGTGAAATGTGTCCTTGGATGGATCAGGGGTGGGTGAAATATTGTAAATTAATTATAGTGGCCGAGATTCCTAGGGCGGCTGAGATTTCCGAGAATTTACGGTAGTGAGTGACTTTAGTCAGCATTGATTTAGATTTAAGTATCTGTCATTCTGTCACTCATGTTATATTATGCAAAGGCCATTATTGGCTTTATACATTGGTAAGCAAGGAGTTTTATATGTTTGACAGAGTGAATGTTTGATATCTGAGTGAATGCACTCAAGTGAATATCTAGTTTGATTGTTATTCAAACCATTAATTTCATCTGAAGTGCTTCCAAGCATTATTCTAAGAATTCCCGGGTATTACCAGTATCATTTGATCAGAGAAGATCACCATAAAAAGATATATTGTCTATATAAGGTAATTAATAATAGTATTTGTAAGTATGACTTGAGTTTTAAGAGCTATTAACAGTTAATAGATTATCATGTTATTTTCAAAAGTACTATAAATCCAAATGACACTTAAATTATCAAGGAGATCTCCAAGCATGAATAAGTCAAAACATGAATACTCACAGCAGCTAAAAGCTGCCTGACAATTTTGATGAAGAATTGCAGTATAACACAAAAAAAGGAAAGTTTTTGAAGGATAAATATCATTCATAGTATTACCAACAAATCTCCTCCAAATATCTTACTAAGTATGTAATCCTTATTTGGAAAGTTATTTTCAAAAGAATCATAGATCCAGACGACAATTTCACAAGGATGTCTTTAATGGGTTAATAAACACACACGCATGTCTGGAGATCCTTAAGAGTGTTGTCTGGAACCTTAATACATTTGAAAATATTTTCCTTGGAATAAAACCTACATTCATAAAATATTTGAAGGAGAGTTAATTACTTGATTCTCATCAACACTTCTCTTTCAAATATGTTCAGAAAGATTTTCTGATCAGAAGGATATCAACAAAATAGAGAGGATGCTTTTGGCTGCAACAGGCATGAAAAGGTCAACCCATTCATGCCTGCTGTAGCCAAAAAAGACCTGACTATTTTGATGATATCTTCATATTTTGGAAAATTAGTCCAGTAGCCAGATCAAGAAAATTTAGGGCTCTATTTTAGGAATTAGGTTATTTTTTGAAGGAAAAATATTCAACAGAACTAAACCTAAAACTGTTCATCAAATATTTTGTAAATTCATGCCTGCTTTCTTAGAATTATACATTATAAATTATCATTGATCCAAATGTTTATTTCTAGAGGGCCCGGGTCTCCAGACTTAAATAGGTCATTACATATATAAACAGAGAGTATCTGCACCAACCAGGAAGCGTGCATACATGTAGATATCTAAACACTGTTATAGTTGGCTTTGATGATGACATGATGCTGGATGTATTCATTCAATACATCGTAATTAATTTAGACAGCATGATAATCAAATCATGCTATAAATGGATTGTGTGCCTATTAGCACCACTAGCTCCTAATGATGTGAGAAATGTGCGATAACACTCAAACGTGATCATCAAGTTATGATGTACATCATAAAACTGTACACATATAGAATGTTGTTAACTTATATATGCTGTTGTATAGAGATATGCATCATTTATTCACTTGCATCATGAAAGTTATCAAAAGATTTTAATCATAACTCATAGTGAGAAGAGTATTTGAAGAGAGATTGTTTTAAACTCTACAGGAGCAGAATTAACTTTCAATCGAATATTTCTCAAAGTGTTTACTTTTTATTACATAAAATGCTCTAGATTTTAATGGTTAATGATAAAGAATTATTACAATTTGATATAGATATTTTTGATATAAAGGTAAAGGTATTCTCCTTTTTCTCTCATCACAATCTGGCGGGCGACTTAAGGGATGTGGGAAAGTTTCCAGTGACTTGGGGTTAGGCTATATAGTTTTTTTTTTCGCTGGGTACTCTGGATCATTCTACCAATAACAAAAGGCATAGGAATCTGGATTTTTGATTATCTTCACTTTTTGCCATATCATGACCAGCCAGTAAGTGATAAGAGGAAGCCGGTCTTAGTACCGTCAATACATATACAATACAATGCAATACATTGAGCAAAAGATAGAGCCAAGGGTGTGTGTATGAGGTGAGATGCATTTTCAGAGACAGAGATAGGGGTTTCATAGTAGTATAAGTCCTGGAGGCAGAACATCAGTCCACAGGGGCACAGGATTTTCAGGAGCAGACATACAGAAAATCGGTTAATATATTAATTTCTATATGACGCTGTACTTTACGCCTCCATGGACATAATAATGAGAAAGGTTTGGATAAGTAAAAATACAATACACTTTTTATGGAGTTGACATGTGGGATGATATATGTATCAAACATAACAAACACACTATAACACAGTAATTATTTGAAAGGTTAAATGAGCTATTGTGGGCTCGAAATTGCAGTGCTAGTTGGTATTTGCTTGTTGCAAATTTTTAACCCCATGATGCTGAAGAGTTCCTTTAAAAAGTATGACCTGGGAGACAGGCTATTCCCTGACCACTCTGGGATACCACAGTACCATCTATCCACAAGGTATGGTGACCTTTTGTTTGTTTAGCGTGGGTAATGACCCTGCCTGCTGCACTCAATCCATCTGCAGCCGATTAGTGTAGTTCCTATTTCTCATCACTGGTGGCGTGGTGGTGTGAACAGGTAGAGATCACCACACAGATTTGAACGGTGCCAAACATCCAGTTTTTGAACTGATCGGTGACTTGGCACCGGAAGCACCGGTGTGGATCCGTGCCTGGCAGGCCTGTACACATAGAAACCATTTTAATCCCGAGAGATATTCCAGAGCAGCTGGCAGCATATAGCGCACAAGCTCTAAGCACTGCCTTATTTATGCTGGGTACCCATTTCTCAGCTGGGTAGACTGAGGCAATATGGAATAAACTGTCTTGCCCAAGGATAGACCAAAGAACCGCGACTGGGAATTGAACCAGCGACCTACTGATTACTAGTCTGACACCTAACCAACTGAGCTACTTTGTCCCCAAAATATGGTCTGATGGTCTCATAAGCAATTTAAATGCCAGTAATAGGTGTGTTGCCCTTACTTGAATAAAACAAGGACTTTATGTACATCATTTGTTTCTTATGTAATAGTGGTAAACTTGTAATAGTGCCATACTAACTTCATTGCTATTGAGAGATTTCAGAAGTAAAACATGCTATAGCAGTCATAAGAACTGTGTCTGAAAAAATGTTTTACTTGTCTGTATCTTAAGGCTCCCCATAGCCCATGCCTACTAATTTTTTGGAATTTAGATGTTGAGGATACTACCCTTACCAAATAACATAAGAATTCCCAGCAAATCTTTGCATTTTCCAAGCATTTAATCCCTTGATAAAAACATGTTATAAGCTCTTATATGGGCTACTAATTTTAATGGGTACAGTTGGTGGGACAATTAAAAACATGGGGACTAATAGTCCACCTTTGCTACTGGAATCTTTTAAATATTAAACACATTTTCATATTTGATATTCAGTAAATGCTGAAGTCAAGGTAAAAGCCACTTTATTCATGCCAAGTTTAGGATGTACAGGGCCAATAGCAGAAAGTTGAGTGCAATTACCCTGAGAATTAGCATGAAACCTACATCTGATGTTGACTTAGATCAACAGCAAATGGAAGCATGCAAGTCTAGTAATACAAAGGTCAGAGATTAAACATGTGAGCTGTAATAAGCGATCAGTGCAAGTGGCAGGAAAATTGGTGGCGTTAGATTCTGCATGGCAATCACCCTGTTTGCCTGTGAAAGTAGCCTCTTCTACTGCAGGCAATACATAATATGAATAGAAATGGCTAATTCTATACTTTAGCTAATGCCAATTATTGATATAGCACTTAGCTACCATAAGTTAAAGTGATCCATGTTATTACAGTATAGGCAGGGGTAAATGACCCCTATACCAGAAAGATGTATATATACAGAGAGTGGAAAACCACTGCAATGAATCTTCCACATTTAAAGGGTTGTCCATATTGCTATGGCAACTCTGCAGAACAAGGTATGACTTGTTGTTGCTCAGGTGTAATTTTGTGTGTCCCGATGATGACTGTGCTCATCAGCCAACTATCCAAGTAGGAGTGCTAGCTAATTGATAGCCCCTCCAATGCTAAGGCTACTTTTGTCCAAAGCACACAGAAGCAAAGTTTTTTGAAAACTATCTAAACCCTGTCATGTTGGTATTCATTGGATAGCTCTCACTGAGTACTCTAAGATGAGTAACCACATGCCAGGCTTTCAGTCATCTTTTAGCTTTTTGTGTCATTTTGTATTGGCCAAATTAGGTTCCAGCAGCATACGGGTTAATGGTTCTAGTGTGAGTCTCAGGGTTTGTTTCTGCTCTCTGATTATTTCTGGCCAGATAATGACTGTGCATGCCAGCTGGTTATACTGCACTTGTCAGCCAACCATCATTAGGAGAGTACTAGCTGATAGGTATAAGGCTGGTAATGTGATCCTGGGTTTGTTTCTACTCTCTGTGTATATATCTCTCTGCCCCCATGAAGATTTTTTCTATAGTATGTCTTTTATGACACTCTGGCTGGGAAGTTATGATATAATAGCTATATCATACCTAGCCCTGCTTGCATCATTGTCGACGTGTGCTATATAGTATTGGGAAGTAATTGAAGCAACAACATGTTGGAATTAGCAGGCTACGATGTTTCAAACAGGTAATATAATTACTAATTACTTAGTCAAGTTATTTTTGTGTTCACCTTTACATTCAAGATATTCAAAAAAGGCACTCATTCTAAAATTTAAATTGGACCTATCTTTGTACTATTTTTCTTTTTGATTGTTTGTATGCAGATTTTCTGGTTTATTGACGTATATTGTTAAAATTGTAGCAAGATTTAGCCAAGACTTTTTAGATAGAACTAAGCTTGCATTGGAAACTATGATAGATTTATTAGGAATTCTCAACTAGAAAGAGACAGTTAAGTAGTATTCATCACTTGTATTGGAGATTTTTACACCTTACAGATTTTCCACAAAATATTTGTGTGTAAATTGATAGTATAAGCACGATTAATCCGTGATTTTTTAGAGAGAATTAAGCTTGAAAAATATGATAGATTTATTAGTAATTCTCAACTAGAAAGAGACAGTTGAGTAATATTGATCACTGTTTTTGGAGATTTTTACACCTCCGTGATTTTCCACATAAGTTGTATGAGTAAATTGTTAGTAACCCTATAGATTTTACACCTCAGAGATTCTACACAGAAGGTTTTTGGGTAAATTGGTAGTGACCTTATAGATGTTCACTTTGGGAGTCAGCCCTGTTATGACCTTTTAGATGTTCACATCAGGAGCTTACACTGCAGGCGTCAATCATTTAACATTTATACCCTTAACCCTTCCAATGCGCTACTTTCATTCTAAGCACAAGAAGGCAAATATTTTTGAAAACCATCTAACCATGTCATGTTGGTATTCATTGGATAGCTCTTGCATGATGAGTACTCTCAGATGAGTACCCATGTGCCAGGGTTTCAGTAATTTTTCATGTATTTGCATCATTTTGAATTGGCCAAATGAGCTTCTAGCAGCATAAGGGTTTGAACATTTAGTTCCAGTGCTGAATTGCCAAACCATTAAACTCCTTGTACTGAATACCTCAAATTATATGCATATTTGCAGCACACGATTGCTATAAACCCTTCCTATGCTGGGGCTACTTTCGACTGAAGCACAAGGACACAAAGACCTTTGAAAACCATCTAAGGCCACTCCAATTTAATTACTTGTCTTACGAGCTTTTTTTGGAAATAAAAGTCTGTCAGACTCCAAAAAAAATCATTATATAAATACCGACTTTGGGAGGTGGTTTTTTGGAATAGGCTCAGTGACTGCGCCTCGCCGGTCCCAACTGCTGCTGTGGATCTTTGGGCGAGGGTTGGAAGGGGGCTGTTTGAACATTTATTTGCCCATCGGTGGCATATTTGCTTTTTTATAAGGAAAAAAGTCCCGGGTGTGTAAAGAGGATGGAAGAGCGATGACTGTCTGCGTAATGATACAATTGCTGCAACAATGTATTTCACATGATATGATACAACTGGATCTATAAAATAATACAATGTTGCAAAAATCTACTGCTTCATTCTTTAACCCATTATCTCTCTATCTCTCTCTGTCTCTGATCCCACTGTGTGTGGATCTTTGGGCGAGTGGGCTTGGGGGACTGGGAGCATTTATTTGCCCATCGGGGGCATTTATGAACACTTTTAAATTTGGGAAAAAGTCTTGGGTGGGTACGAAGGACAGAAGAGCAGTGAAAACTGTCTACATTTGAAATGATACAATTGCAGCAACAATGTATTTCATACAATATGATACAACTGGATCTATAAAACAATACAATGTTGCAAAAATCTATCATGTCATTCTTTAACCAATTATCTCTGTATTCTCCTTTGCTCCACTGCATTCTTTTCTGCTGTTATATAGGAATTATGGGGTAATATAAAGAAATTCAAGAATTCAGGTGATGAATACTAAGAAGCTTTTATTCCTCTGGTATTAAGATTCCAAAGATAATTTGAACATACTTAAATTTAATAAATCTGCACATGCACATCATAAGTTTGGGTTTGGGTGGGGGCAGATATTCCTGTTCAAGTTTTGGAATTTTAAAATGCCGACTCCGAGGCACATACGCGATGCCGATCTAAACTGCCCCTGTGGACCTTTTGCCAGGGGTGTGTAGATGGTGGTTATTTTTTTGAATTTTTGGCATTTAATACCTCATTTTTTCAAAGAATTGGGGAGATATACTATATATTGCTTATTGTGTATATATTGTATGTGTATCATATCTTTACCTCATTACTTTGCTTTTTCTGCCCATAATAATTGTATTTTTTTCCATTTTTGTATTCTATTTAGAAGTCTGATTTGTTCATTTTATCATAATTTGCAATTTCTTTCTTCTGTATTTACTTTTTGTCATCTCTCTCCACTTGGCTTGAGCTACCTGATTTATGAAGCATTTTTTTTTATTGCTTTACTGATCTCTCTCTCTCTCTCTCTCTCTCTCTCTTTCTTTGCAACAAATTCTTTTGAAGTCCCATATTTTGATAGGGGGGGGGGTGATCATATTTAATTAGCAGAGCATTTTTAATTATTTATTTGAATTTTTTGAGTTGATTCCGTAATCCCTTAAAGTCCTGTCGCGACATTAAGAATTCCTTTCAACTGTTTCAAGCCTATATTAAAACTTCAGCTCTGTATATGTCTCTCTCCTTTTACTTTTCTTTTTTCTTTGGATTTTTGGTATTGCTTTGCATGATCTTTTACATTCTACGATATCCCTTTTTGTATCGTATATATCTCTGTATCCTATGAATTTATTTCTTCTGACTTTGTTCGTGCATCCCATTTTTCTTTTTTAAGATTATATTTCCCTCTATCTCCTTATTGTATATATTTACTTTTTTATTGTAATTCCGGCAAAATACACTGCCTAAGCAGAAGTCAGAACTGGCAACTTTCTCACATGCCCAAGCTAGGATTTGAATCACAGCAGTGGTGAGAGACAGCGAGCAGTCAGTGACAATCACATACGGCCCATTGCACACTGTACACACATTGTGTTGCCATGTGTGCCTTACCCGTCTGCTGTGTAATCAGTGCTGCACTTGGGCAATTAACGGATATGCTATTCAAAAAAATTGTATCCATTGGCTACAAACAGGGTATATCAGTGGATCCCCATATGTGGCCCATACCACAGGTCATGTGGCGAGAGCTGCTGATGGCGAGTCCAATAATATTTCACTAAGACTTTTATGACTTTTTAGAGTTATGAGGGAGGGAAAAAAAGGGAGGGTGGGGGAAAAGAAATCCTGTGAATTGAATGGAAGCTGATTCTTGCTCTCTTTTATTCCAATTCTTCCTCTCTTTGATTCATCAATTATCCTCTAATCTTCCACTTGATGTTCAATTTGAAATTCCCTTTCTTAGAAATACTGTGTAATTTAGGGGGGAGGTATACCTTGACTTAGTTGTTTCTTAATTTGTAAAACTCCTGCGCATCAGTGAATATGACGTAGAATCCAAACACATACATCAGTGAATATGACGTAGAATCCAAACCCGTGCTGTGCACGGGGGCCTGCTAGTAATAATAAAAGTTGACTATGGTGTCTCACGGACGAAAGTGGTTTAGAAATTTTCTGTCAGACTCCAAAAAAAATAAAAATAAAAGTGCAAGTTTTAAGAATATTCTTTGTAAGGGTGATTCAATCAACTACAGGAAGCTATCAGTGCTGTAGTAGAGCCTCAGACTTGAGGAGGTATACCTCCCACCCTTCAGGTTACAGGGATTAATTGATTGATTGATTTTATTTAGTTGAGAATAGGCTGGTAGAAACATATCGCTACCAGTCCTAGTCAGCAGACTCTAAAAAAAATAAAATAAATAAAAAATGTCACATTTTTCAACTTTATTTTTTATTCCAAAATGGCTCAATTCCTACCTCCTGAGCTCGTAAGACAAGTAAATAAATTGGAGTGGCCTAAACCCTATCATGTTGGTATTCATTTGATATCTCTCGCTCAGAGTACTCTCAGATGAGTACCTTTTTGCCAGGGTTTCATTAATTTTTCAGGTTTTTGCAGCATTTTGTTTTGGCAGAATTAGCCCCCAGCAGCATAAGCGTTAACAATACCTGTGATGATATTTTAGCGAGATCCTGTCAATTCACCTTTGACATCAGTAGAGTCTCCAAGTTTCCCAGTCCTGGAGCTTAGCACTTTTTTGGAAGTTGCTTTATGACAATGGTTTGGAAAAATTGCCATTGCATGGTTCCCTATCAGCCATTTTATCAATAGACAATGATAGCAAATGGAGTTCTCTTGTTTTTAAATGAAATCTGAGGCAAAAATGTTGTGTTGGAAAAATTGCCATCGGTTCCCTTTATCAATAGAGAATGATAACAAATGGAGTTATCTTGTTTTTTAATGAAATCTGAGGCCAAAATGTTGTGTAGGGTCAATTTGCTCCCTGAAAATCTACAGTATATCAAATGCTTAAAGCATTTTATTTGGCCTGTTGCACAATCTATATCTGTTGCTAAATGGTGCAGCAATGATTCAATAATGGGCACCCTTGTCTATCTATTATTGCATGTAGAAGATGTCCATTCATCAATGCTCAGATATCTAGAACATTCTGCCGAGAGCCATGATACATATTGGTAATTTCTCAGTTTTCTCAATTCTACAGGATCTGAATGCATGATGCCACTGGTCTTTAACCCATTAATGCTCACAGTGGCCAAAAGCAGCCTCACAATTTTAATGATTATTTGCAGGCAAAAGCAAAGTCAGAAAAATATTTGATCGAGAAACGTCAATCAGAACATTACCAACAACTCTACTTCAAATATTTTGTAAAATTATGCTTGATTCTAAAGTTATTGCCAAAAGTATCATTGATCCAGACGACAATTTCTTGAGAAGCTCCTAAGCATTAATGCCATTAGGGGATATGTATATTCCTCATTTAACCTGGTTAAATGAGGAATATACATATCCTTTCGTCACTGGTACTACTTTGTTTAACCCTGTGGTGATGAGGATGCATCAGATGTATGTCATGTTGTATCCCAACGCGATGGGGATCATGAGTATTATTATGTAATGTGGATTACTTGGATTACCTAATCTTATGTGAGCTGAATGTATGATGTCGCCAGTCTAACTGAACAGTGCATGCAAGATCTCACATTTTACTTTTCATTACGAGTTCTAGATTTGACCATATAGTGAGAAGGATATAAATTAGCAGATATCACATGCCACCTTGAAGCGATGAAGATCATGAGCATCATTACATAATGATCGGGATTTCTGTTTGATCCTACAGATTAGCTTTAGGGATTGGGGAATATCAGGGTCAATCTTATCTCTGGCCTGGTTTAAAGACAGGAAATGGAAGAGACAACGATTGCTTAGAATATACCAATGTTTCAATTTTCTGCAAGTATTTTCTTTTGATTGTCAGTTTACTATGATATTTCCGTAGGGTTTTAAGTATTTACAAGGCCATCCAAA
The DNA here is from genome assembly GCA_963942565.1 of Maea johnstoni. Lineage (NCBI taxonomy): Eukaryota > Metazoa > Annelida > Polychaeta > Spionida > Magelonidae > Maea > Maea johnstoni. The sequence continues at coordinate 24,637,392 of OZ012693.1, read as the reverse complement.
TTATCTTCTCACATTCATGTCTTTCATGTGATACATTACTTTGTGTTCTCATATGTAATAGTACAGGTGAACTTGGATATGACAGACTCAATGGGACCAGGAAAATTGGTCCGTCATATGCAAAATCTGTCGTATACATATGACGAATACTTGATATGCATCGGACTGGGACCAAGCATATCGTCGTTATATGAAAAAATCTGTCGTACAGTGGTCCATCATATCCAAGTTCACCTGTATTAGTGCAAAAGTATGAAGCTGCTCAATGTACAGAGGTTGGGTGAGAGTGTTGCTTTTTTTTTGGTGGGCAGGCTCGTGCTGAGAATAAAAACAAATGTTCAATTTAGGCTGGTAATCAATATATATGCTCAGTTCAGCAAATGATCCTGATCTACACAAGGCAAACTTTATTAAATAAATGGTTTCATTGAGAATCAAGAATTTCAGGGATTAAATTCAAATTCTAGAGAGAATTCATTTTGCTTATTCATGGCTGGTTCATCGCATAATGCGAAGTAAAATTTATTGTAAAAATGATATTATTTTTTTACCATCAGTACTTTAAAGTATTCCTCACTGCTGGTCTTAATACAGTGAATTGATTGAATGAAATAATTGTAACACATTTCTTTTCTCATTTTCAGGTACGTATCTTCTCTGTCAAAGAAGCTGCACCCGTTGGCTGCTCACATTGGCTCATTGACCTTTGACCTGACTATGACCTTTGACCTTTTTATTCTTGAATTGATTGGTTACTTAAATTTAAAGACTTTTTCTTCCAAATGTTTGTATATACTCTACATTTCCTTTACTGAATTACAACTATTAATCCATAATAAGATTTATTCACTTCTCTGAAATATATGATTTCTTTGCAAAGAAATCAAAAACTATTGTTAGAAAGATACTTTTGTATCAAATATCATTTGTTGAATTTTCAAATTATCTTGTCATGTTGATCAGTCAAAACATGTTTTTTATATTTCCTAAAATTGAATTTGTTTGCATAAAATTTATATTTGCTTTTAAATTCTATCAAGAGCCCATTGAATGACAAAGGGAGTTTTTCTCTGAGTAGAGATATGATGTAAATTCGATTAGAAGGTACTTCTATATCAAAGTATTTGGTCATTGATGTCAGTACACTATGCATGGTTAATGTGCCATATTGAACAGCCACAGATTAGAATAGTTTGGTAATCAGAGCCATTTGAACAGAATCCTGGTGAGTAAACTACCACTTATTTCCTATACCAAATATAGCCAAGATTTCCCAGGAAATCTAGGCTTTTTCCTAGCATTATCCTAGGAATTTCTGGGTATTCTCAGTTCCATTTGCTAAGGTCCAATTGTTCACTTACTAATTAATTCAGTTACATTCACATACAATACCATGTTTGTATTTTGATATGCAAGTCTTGGGTGTTTCCATACAACTTTATGACTCCTAATAAAGTTAAGGAAACATGTTTTATATTGTCCAAGCTTTCCCTTTTCACATTAACTCCAAGAGATTCTTATAACCACAACTTACAGGTAAAATTAGCATTCAAGAAGCAAGTGCACATTCCCCCCAGTCTTCTTCACTTTATATAATGGATTACCTCTAATAATAACTGATGTATGTGCCTATTAGGTACCTCATAACAATTGTTGTCTAGATCTATTGTAACAGTAATTTGAAAGAAACATGAAAGTATTTATTAAAATAGCTGTGTGCCAGGTTTTAGTTTCTTCTTAAATTACTTTCTAAAATATGAATTTGGTCAGGTAAATATTCATAAAAATGATTGTATGGCCCATGTGGAATAATTCAATTCACAATTTGATGAAAAATTAACCAACAAGAGCTGCTTTCTATTTTAGAATACTTTTAAGAAAAAAGTAGCATTAACCTTGCATATTGCCTGGTACTGGCTTATGATTTGATTCAGTTGTAATCAAATTAAGTCGCACCTGATGGGCTATTAACTAATTGATTGGGATAGACATGCTGCCTGATTGAGTTTCCTTAACATGCCTGAAGGCTTAGATGAATAGAAACAAGTGGGTATGAAACCAATCGCTGTACCTAAACAACCAGGCCGCCGCAAATAGCCCAAAAGTTCCATTCTGCGCATGTTGGTGTGCAGCTTTCTCTGTAATGGAAGTAGTACGAGAGCCCTCATTTTTTTCTCTCCTAGTGACATCACACTGAGGCCTGATTCGAGACCAATTGGGATAGCCAGGTCTTCACTATAGCGCAAAATATATGGTATTTGATCTCTCACTACATATTCATTCTTTTATTCATCTGAGCTGAAGGTCCACAGGGTCAAAGAGTCATGTGGAACTATGATACTTTTGAAAATAACTAGATAATAAAGCTTGATATCTGAAATTATTTGAGGCGATGTATTAGTTCCAGGGGATAGGATTAGTATTTCTCTTTGAAAACATTTTCTGATAGATGTTTTCATTAAAAATTTGTCACCCAAAGTGGCAGGCCACTTTTGGTTGTTCCGCCATGCATAATTGAGTTAATGTTAGTAGTCCTTAATATAGCCAGCTTTAATGGGCTGTTTTTAGCAAGTGTCTGATGTGATTAGATGCTCCTGGTGGGATTTTAACCCTTCCAATGCTGAGGCTACTTTCATCCAAAGTACAAGGATGCCAAGATTTTTGAAAATCATCTAAACTCTATCATGTTGGTATTCATTGGATATCTCTTAGTGAGTACTCTATGATGAATACCCATATATGCCAGGGTTTCAGTAATTTTTCAGTTTTTTTGCATCATTTTGTATTGGCCACCAGCAGCATAAGGGTTAAGTACAAGGAGAGTACAAGCACCTACTGGGAATGATGGAGAGTGCATGGCGACTGGCACCTTTTAGATTTTTGCGATACGATACAATGTAGATATTTCCTTAATGATACAATACCTTAACAATATTTTTAATGATACTCAGGTGTGACCAGTTGTTGCATAATGTCGCACCAGGGTGCAACAGATACCCCAAAACATGCAATAAATGGGTTGAAAAACATTTGTAAATATGTTTTATCATCCTGGCACTGCAGACTCAGTGCTCGCGAATATCTCATTCGTACCTGTAGCGAGAGTGAATGGTCAGATTAAATCTGACAATTTTGCAGATAATTTGTTCATAAATGGAACATTTGGAAAATATGTGGATAAGATTTACTGAATTAAGTAGCAGCTGCAACTCTCAATCAAATATTTTCCCCAAAATTGCTTTTTCATCAAATTATGTGGCTCAGATTATTAACTCAGTGGGTGTTCTGCTCTATAACCTACCGGCATACCCATGCACGATTGCTTTTGACTCTTTTGTGCCAAGTTTCGTTAGCAAATATCTTTTATCATTGACAGTATCAAATACTACTCAGTGATTAGACATAAACTCAAAAAATATTTCAAATAGAGTTTTGGGTTGGATTATGAAGAGCATTTCTCCCTTATTTATTGTTCAAAAATATATGCCTTTATGGGGAATATATTCCCTCATTGATAAGGTCTTTGTTGGGTTGCAGGCACGATTAAGTTATTCTCTTCAGTTGCTACAACATATTTGAAGATTGCTATGTAATATTTTAAGGAGTATTCTTTGAGAATGAGTTGCTGTCATTTTTGATTATTTTTTTGTCAAATAGATTTTGTAAAGAGCAAAATACCAATTAGACCTTTTTTAGCCTTTACACAGAGGTGAATGGTTTAGATATAACGGGTGGGTTGAAGGTTCTGGAACTCTGATTCCTTTGAATGAAGTAATTCCTTCCCAAGATATATTTTTATAAATAAGAAATTCCAGAAATAGTCCTGTTTTTTGAGGCATAGACATGAGTGTTAAAGATCATAGCCTCACACTGCTCGTCTGAGGAAAAACTAATTGATTTTCCAAAAATAAATAAATACCGTAAATTCTTGTAAATTTAGACCACCCTAGGAATTTGGGCCACTTTTATGGGATAATGGACCACCATTGATCTATCGCTGGTAGCTGCTTCACAAAGTACGGACAACTATAACCCTGCTTTAATTGTCAGTATTTTCATAAAACAAAATTTGGCCACCCTCAACCCTTAAGAATTGTTATTATTAAAAAGTGTCCCAAACTAACGAGATTGGTGAAAGACTGTTTAAAGACTTAACTGCATGTGGTGACAAATAGATCAATAGCTATCTGTCTGAAGGTTAGAAAATTAATGTAATATTCCTTCTGTGATGGTGGCTGATTTGCTTAATGTAAAGTATTGATCTTCAGTGGAACAAGAAATCTAATAAAAAGCTTCTTATTTAGTTTTGAGAATCTATACAGGAATCCAATTTGCCTCAAAATTGAATATAATAGGCTGACCTTCCTTCTAGAAATAATAACTAGCTTGTCAATTTTCCACTGCTAAAGAGTTATAGAATGGCTTAATTGACAGCTAGACATGTATCTAGTTTGGAGCAGTATTTATAAATCTAATTGTTCTCATCTTTCCTGACCTCTATCATGTCTTATTTAATTATCATGTTTGCAGCAGTTGACATTGCTGCAAAATTACACATGTATACTCATATTTTATGAAATAGGTATCCTGATTTCCAATGTTTTTGATTTTTTCTCATTTACTACCGCTGAAACAATCTCTCTTTCGAATTCTTCAGCAATCTAAATAACAGCCATTGATATTTATTGCCATTGAAATTGCAACAAAGAAGTACACTTTTGGCTCATTTCTTGAAAGAAAATATCTAGACTTTCCTAAGTATTGATTTGGTACTTTCTTATATTGCTAGAATATTTTTGTCAATCCTTGATCGGAACAGTACTAGATATGGTCACAACTTACCAAATAGACCTGGGAATATCCTGGAATTCATGGGATATTGATGCCAGGATTTGCTGGGAATTCTAAACTAGTCATTAAATTTTGATAAAGGTTATGGTTCAGTCTTAAATTCCATATTAGATGTAGCTGAGACTTCCTATGCAATCCTGACTTCTTCCTCTTCATCATTGGGTGACCTATTCTCTGGCAAAACGAACCATGTCCCTACATCATTGGGTGACCTATTCTCTGGCAAAACGGACCATGTCCCTACATCATTGGGTGACCTATTCTCTGGCAAAACGAACCATGTCCCTACATCATTGGGTGACCTATTCTCTGGCAAAACGGACCATGTCCCTACATCATTGGGTGACCTATTCTCTGGCAAAACGAACCATGTCCCTACATCATTGGGTGACCTATTCTCTGGCAAAACGGACCATGTCCCTACATCATTGGGTGACCTATTCTCTGGCAAAACGGACCATGTCCCTACATCATTGGGTGACCTATTCTCTGGCAAAACGGACCATGTCCCTACATCATTGGGTGACCTATTCTCTGGCAAAACGGACCATGTCCCTACATCATTGGGTGACCTATTCTCTGGCAAAACGGACCATGTCCCTACATCATTGGGTGACCTATTCTCTGACAAAACGGACCATGTCCCTACATCATTGGGTGACCTATTCTCTGGCAAAACGGACCATGTCCCTACATCATTGGGTGACATATTCTCTGACAAAACGGACCATGTCCCTACATCATTGGGTGACCTATTCTCTGGCAAAACGGACCATGTCCCTACATCATGACCTATTCACTGGCTAAACAGACCATGTCCCTACATCATTGGGTGACCTATTCTCTGGCAAAACGGACCATGTCCCTACATCATTGGGTGACCTATTCTCTGGCAAAACAGACCATGTCCCTACATCATTGGGTGACCTATTCTCTGGCAAAACAGACCATGTCCCTACATCATTGGGGCCAGCATTTCTTTCAATCCCTATTAGTCCTCTATCTTTTTGATTTTCTACTATAGAAATAATTAGATTAAAAATCATTTTCCAGCACTTGGCCGATGCAATACTCAGATAAGTCTTTTTTTTTGGGGGGGGGGGGGGGGGGGTCTTGTATCTTAATTCAGCTTTTTGGCTGGTGAGTGATTAGATAGGAAATTGCCATGGCAGATTTAGAGGCAGCTTAATCAACTCGTTCATTCTTGGAGACCTCTGACACTGACAAGTGTTTTCTGGGCCCATGGTACTTTTGAAAATAACCAAGGAATAAGGCATAGGGGCATAAAACATATGGAGAAGAATTCTAAATTGTGATGCTATGTACAATTTTCTTTTGAATATTATCCTAAATATGCCTATATTAGGAAAATATTTCTAAAATAGTCAAGGCTGCTTTGAGGCACTACAAACAATAATGGGTTAAGCCTTTTCAACTGTGAATGAGTTGAGTTGTATGGGTTTGTCCTGTCCTCATATCTATCTTTCATTACTGTGAAACATTTAACTGATATTCTCTACTTCAAATGGCTGTTAGAGGAGAGAGTTTAACACTATAATGGCTTAGGGGTAAGATGCCTGGCTCTCAAGACTGCAATCTCAGATTTGAGTCTTAGCAGAATCAGAGACATTGATCAAGTGTAAGTCACTGGCAGAATGCACCTAAATAACTAGGTTTGCAGACTGCAGGTGCCCTTATTAACTGAACATTAGAATTCCTAAGATTTCCTAGGAAAATCCTTGGATTATCTTGGAGGAATCAGCTACATGAGTTAAGGGTATTCCTTCTGAAACTGCTGCTGACTTCTTGCTGTCTCTGAATGACCACTGCCGGCTTGAATCATGCTTGAGATATTTTGTGAGACAATTTCCAGTGACTTAGGGTTAAGTGGTGGTTTTCCATGGCACTTCTCACTGCTGAGTTACTGACCATCTCCAACAACTTGTTATTCTCAATTTAGCCTTAATATGACAGAAAAAAGTGATGATGAATAAACAAAAAAAAAATCAATATTTGCAGGAATACTGTACAAGTATAGCTAGGTTACAATAGTTTATGATCTGGAGCTCTTTCACTGTTATGGACTGTCAGCCAGTAATATCTTGATGGATCATAGTAATAGAATGCTGCGGATTGAGATTGCTAGAATCTAAAGATGTCGTTTCTGATTTCTCGTTCCTTCAATATGGCCGCCACTCAAAGTGATGCGATGATGAATCGACCGGGGCCTGTTTATACCTATGATAGCTACTCTGACTATGCGGAGAGTGTCTGCATGGTCAGAATCTTTCCTTTAATCCATATGGAACTGCTTTTATCGGCCATGATGTCTATTTCTACACAAACTTTTCTCCTATGCACAAGATAATCATAGCTATGCTTCTCGCAATGCAACATCCTCATTATTAGCTGTGCCAAAATGTAATAAATCAAAAAATAGAAATAGAAAATAGAAGGGCCCAAAGTTTAGAAAAGCTTTTAACTGAAGCAACCAGATGTTCTACCTGGACCTTCAAGTCTCGATGCTATAACTAAAAGTAACAACTTCGTAACCCAGTGGGGCCCTCGGGCTTACTTAGGAACACGCCAGAGGGCCTCAGGCAAGATCCTTACCATTGGACTGAGTTACCCCCTTCAAACAAAGATTATTGTTATTAGTATTACATGTGGCTTATAATGTGTAACATATGAAGATGCCCTGGAAGCTATAGTAATTGCACACTCAACATTGCATGGATTGCATAATGTTAGCCTCAAATATTCATTCATACAACGCTTGACACTTGAGGGCCTGCTGAAATGGAGTTCAGTTGTCATTATTGGTGTCAAGAGCTATTATATTCAGAATATATAGCTGCTTTAATGCACCATATAGTTCCACTAGCTTTAAAATTGTAAGCATTATTATCGTAAGCTTGACACTGCAAGTAAAGCCCCGGTTCCATTTTAAGGCCAGAGCAACTCTATAAATGATCAGCTATGTGAGTTGTTTATGTCTAGTGCTAATTTGTCACCACAGGGGGGGGGGGGTAGTCCTGATGACATATGGAAGTGTGATCCTGCTTGACGGGCTGTATGCCACGCATGTGCCTAGCACGGGTTCCACAGCTGCTACTATCAAAACATATCACTCCTAAATTCCATTACGCCATGACATGAATGGCCTAGATCGCTGTAAACTCTTCCTGTAATAGGGGTAGATATGCATATGGAAACAGTTTTAAAGCACTAGACCCTATGTAAATCACAAATGCTGCTCGCATCTGTAGTGATGAGAGATATGCATTTAGAAAGAAAGGTTTAAACTACTTGACCCTGTATAATGCTGCTCACTGACATATGTAATAGAGAAAGATATGCATTTGGAAGTGGTTTTAAAGTATTAGACCCTATATAAATCACAAATGCTGCTCATATCTGTAGTAGAGGTAGATATGCGTTTGGAAACTTTTAAACTTCTTGCCCCTATATAAATCACTAAATAAATGCTGCTCACTAACATATGTAATAGAGAAAGATATGCATATGGAAACAGTTTTAAAGTATTAGACCCTATATAAAACACAGATGCTGCTCACATTTGTAGTAGAGGTAGATAATGCATTTGGAAACTTTTAAACTGCTTGCCCCTTTATAAATCACAATATAAATGCTGCACACATATAAGTAGGGATTTTTTTTGATTTCTGCTCTATTTGGGTTTATAAATTCTAACTATATTTAATTACAATTATCAAATTAAAGAGACCAAATGGGCCATGTGTTTATGATACTGACTGCATTATTCTTTATAACAGGAAA
>OZ012693.1:24553740-24626240 GCA_963942565.1 Maea johnstoni | reverse complement strand
AGCCTTATTTACCCTTCTGCCGCTGGGTAAAGGGGAACAAATGTGGTATACCCGTTGTAAGGTATAGTCTTAACAGTACTGTTGTGTACTAAAACTGCAATAGACCTCAGCCTTTCACTACCTATCATGCTACACTGCATATACTCAGCACTGAGTAGGTAGTGTGATTAAATAAGTGTAGTAATTGCGTGTAAGAAGTAGTTATTCACGCTGTTGTGGAGGATAGAAGGCCCCAGGGTAGCCATCATGATACCTCTGCTGCTGGGCTGAAAAAGCCATCTCATTCACGGAATGAGGAAAGGCTTTTATTATTAACATCAAGATGGAAGGAAGGTACTCTCTTTAAATTGATGCGATTATGGTTATGCTTTTTATGGTCATTATAATCCTATTGTTCGAAAGGTAACTTACCTGGATGACCTTTATGCTAAATTAACCCGGCATTTATGCCAAAAGTGGCGAAACACCTTACCCATACTATTTTTGTGATATTTTTCAAAGAAAACGGACCTCAAAACTTTTACTGGTCCTACAAATTTTTCTTTAAGATAACTATATAAAACTGCATAAAATTCACCCAAAACATTTATTTTCTATTTATTTTATTTTCATAAAAAAATATTTGGGGACATTCTTGAGGGGAAACTTGTTAACAAGAATGTGCCCATATGTTTACTGGCCCTGTAGGACCAGTTGAGGTCTTTTTTTAAGATGGCCCGAAGCCGTTTTTAGGAATTCACTGTTAGCGTCGAGCCTTGGAAAAGTACCTTATGGAAAATGTTTGATAAAGGTTGATAAAGGTTTTTCAAAACCTATCCAACAGCTATCCTTTAAATATTTCCTGAATTCCCAATTTATTCTAAATTTGTTTTACTTAGAACCATATACCCAATCAATATTGTGTGATGTTGTAAATAATGGTAATGTAATGTATTTTGAATTTACTTTGCTCTTAGCTGATCAGAATATTTATTCAATGAAAACCTGGCTCGCAGCATGAGGCCATGGCTATCAATATCTAGTTACTTTTTGAATGCAGTGAGATTCCTAGGTGGTTTTAAAAATTCAACACTTTATACTAAATTTATGTTATTAAGTACCATAGATCTAAAAAACTTTGTGGAGATTATAAATGATGGTAATAACTAGAGTTTGTGCATTGGTTGTACAAAGATTGATTTCAACACAGCACAACATATGGATTTTTGCAGCGTCCAATTGATTAGTTTTGTGCACTTGCAAAAAGTGGCTCATTTGGTATTAGGTAATAAGGTTTCCTCTGGGGTGTGATTGCCTGCTGGGCAAATTAGAAGTTAGACATAAACATGTATCACCAGTACTCTCACATGTTTTTCTTGTCAGATTGATTAAGAAAAAGCATGAAATATCATGTTTTATTTAAGTAAACACCTCTAGGGGGACCTTGGTATCCAAAAGTAATTGCCTTCCAAAGAAAAGGCAGTCACCACTGTTTTCATCTACACAACATCTGCATATTACTTAGGCCTGAATTTACCCTTTCCGGGTGAAATTCCTCAGACAATGCCAGCAAAAATGCCGGGATTTAATCCTAGGAAATCTCAGCTGCATTTGATAGGGCTAATTTTGGGAACATTTTTCTAACAAAAATGGGAAAATATGAATTAGAATCAGAACCTACAACTCTCCTTCAAATATCTTTTGATTTTTTCTGTATTCCCAAGTTATATTCCGAGTGTACAGTAGCATTCAGATGGGAGTTTTCAAGAGGCTCCTGAGCGTGAACGACAAACTCTTTATGCACCTGCCGAGATCCACGGAAACAGTCTCCATAGCAACCAAACATTAGCCCAGGAATTCAATTTGTCAGATTCATTAAGAGTACCTACCTGCGGAGAAATCTTGACCTTTCTCCCCAAACTAGTAGGCGAGATCTCCAAGATTTTTCAAAATCTCACGTCAAGATGAATAAATGCTCTTTATTGTTACACTTTTTGCTGCTTCAAAGTGTGAAATAAAGTATTTGACATTTTTTTTTGCAATTTTATGACTAATTTGTATCGATGTAACAAACAATATTATACCATAAATTCTCGGAAATTTAGACCACCCAAGGAATTTGGGCCACTATAATCATTTTGCAAAATAATTAATGGGAAATATGGACCACCTTTGATCTATCACTGGTAGCTATATCACAAAATATGGACAATTATTACTGTTTTGTCAGTATTTTCATAAAGCATGGGCCACCCTGAACCCATAAAAATTGTGATTATTAAAATGTGTTCCGAATTAGCAAGAATTTGCATTCTGTTACAGCAATCTGCGATTACTTTTGTGAAACTTTGTCTCCTTAGATGAACTGGATGATTGTTTTGATGTTAGGCGCTATTTGTGTATAACTATAATGTAAATTTACCGAGATTGTACTTCTCAAAAAACAGTCCTAACGATTATAAATCAACATGGTTATGACAGTATTGCTAATTGTTAGCCTCTTATGAACTCAATGTGACCATGTTGCTAAGAGATTTCATTGAAAAGCATCATCTTTAATTCCTAGCATCTTTTTTGACATTCCAAAGAACTCTTAACCCTTTTAAGCCGGTAGTGCCCAAAAATGCCTAATTATCATCTTTGTGGTGAGAGGATTTTCAGAAAATATAAAAAAGAGAAATATTTATTTGAATCCAACCCAAAGCTCTCCTTCAAACATTTTATGAATTTATGCTTGATTTCAAAATTATCTAAAAGAGAAATGTAGATTACAATCCAGCCTGCAACTCTCCCACAAATATCTTATGCTTAATTCCAAAATTATTTTCAATAACATCGAAATTCCAAACAACACTTGTTGAGGAGATCTTAACCCATTCATGCCTGTAGTTCTATTTGACCAGTGTCGTCTTAACCTGTCAAACTTCTGCTAAAAAATTTAGAATGAGGCTTACCTTTACAAAATATTTGAAGCAGAGTTGTAGATAGGGTTCAGACAAACAATGCTCCTTCAAATATTTTCTAAATATTGCTTTTGGTAGAAAGATATTACCAATTACAAATACTCCACAGCTCTTCTCTAATAACATGATGGCCGTCACAATGGGATCTCAACCAATCCAATGTTAACGCTACTTTTGTCCAAAGCACAAGGATGCAAATATTTTTGGAAATCATTTAAACTCTGTCATATTGGTATTCATTGGATAGCTCTCACTGAGTACTCTCAGATGAGTACCCATTTGCCATTGGTTTCAGTCATTTTTCAGGTTTTTTGCATCTTTTTGTATTGGCAAAATTAGCCAACAGCAGCAAAAGGGTCAAGGGGAAATATTCTGTTTATTGGGTAGTTATGCAGTGCTTTTAATATTTTCCCATTTGTAAGCCTTTTGAGATATTTACAACTACATTTAAAGAACAAAACTGCTATTGCAAATTTTGAAAATGAAATATTAAACAGACCTCATGAGGACTAAAACCAATAAATCTGTTATTGACTATTTTGCAAATTTATGATACCTAGTACATAAGGTGCCTTTAAACAATTTGCAGAGCATGGAATCAAGCCCAGTTAACAACTTACCTATGTAGTAGTACTGTAGAAAAGTAAGTTAATCTGTGGTGCAAATATATTGACCAAGTATAACCTTTCCGAATTTAATTTTACCGAACAGTCATTATTTCACATAAACACAGATAGGGCCAGATTTTATTCCAAATTTAATTATACCAAGATTTTCTAATTCGGTAAATTGGATTAATTACATGCTTGGAATCATTCCCTATTCTACAGTATGTTCACTTCTTGTGGTCGACAAGCATTCTTACTTTTTAGGGTAGATTCCGGGCATGAATGTGTTGACCATCATTGTCGACTTTACAACTGGAGACGGCTGAGGTTGCAAATTGGCTATCTGTCTATTTGAAGTGTGGCAGCATTAGGTCTGAGCCTTAAGTTCCCAATACTATTCTACAATTAGCCTCCAGACCTGCCAAGAATAAGTAAAACGGCCTACTCATATAGTTGGGATGGAGGTAGGTTTAGGATTTCTGTCGCTTTCAACAGCTTAGGTTATATAGCGACAAGACAGTAACTCAATTCCTTTAGAAATAGTTCAAAAGGTCTTTCAGATGCTAAGGCACCATAACTATCCCTTCATAATACCCTACATTTGTATAGCAACCAGGCAAACCCACTTGCAAGGATCCAGTGGATCCACTCAAACCCACATCCACCTGCTTGGGGGCTATGCATGTGTCATAACCACTAGGCCATGGCATATCCTATCATAGAATTACTGTATAACAGGTATTTTTGCAGACATTTTATTTTTGCTATTTTCGTGCTCCTCAGTGAAATCTTTAGCACTCTAAATTAAAGCTGTATACGGTAATGTGTTAAATGTCTTTCTATTCATTCATCCTTGCTGTTCTTCATCTCTATTCCAAAGTTCTCAGCCACGAAATACCATCACCCAATGTAGATGGGATTTTCAAAGAAATTCTGACATTTTCCTAAAAAAAACTAGGAATTCCTTAGTATTCTAAGCCTCATTTGGTAAGGGTAGTTATTGAGCTCTATAATACTACAGGTAATTAGGACATGGCTATGACTAAGGACAGGAATGTGGCCATATAGCTTTCCAAAAAAGAAATACTCATTACCTTGTGACTCTTTTCCCTTATCTGGTGATTTCTGTATATAACTTTAATTTGTTTATATCTGCTATGAGGTCAAAACATAATGGTTCTTGCATAAGTGCATTTTTGTGAGCCATGGTAGGGATCAACAGTCATGGCAGTCCTAAAAAAATTCTCATGTTTAGAACAGTCGTTGTTATAAGACATGATAAAATAGCAGTACTCTCATTAAAAGTGTGTAACAGGCAAGGACAGTGATCAATTGTTACCAGTTTAAGCATTACTTTCCATTTTTTCACAATATATTGCAAAGCCCTGCGGGGAGGTTAGATGTTCCTGGACAATAATCATTTGCTTTCAGTTTTTACTTTACTTCCCATTTTTTCCACAATATATTGCAAAGCCCTGCAGTGTGGGTAGATGTTCCTGGACAATAATCAATTGCTACCAGTTTTTGCTTTACTATCCATTTTTCCCCGCAATATATTGCAAAGCCCTGCAGTGTGGGTAGATGTTCCTGGACAATCATCAATTGCTACCAGTTTACTCTTAACTCTCCATTTTTTCCACAATGTATTGCTAAGCCCTGCAGCGATGTTAGCTTTTCTGGATAACCATCATTTGGGTACAAGTTTTCTCTTAACCCTTCCAATGCTGAGGCTATTTTCACTCCTGCAGTGAGGATATAGATATTCCTGGCAACCATCATTAATGGTTGAAGTTTTTGGTTTACTTTCCATTTTTCCACAACAAATTGCAAAGCCCTGCAGTGAGGGTAGTCTTTCCAGAAAATTAATACAATTGGCATGACGTCCAATCAGTGTTTGAAGAGGGATGTTCAGAGGATGTAATTAAGCTTCATTTCCGATTAAATGGCCTCAGGGTTTGTGTCGTGCTGAGGCAGTTTCTGCTGTATTCACCTGATCTTAGATGAATAAAAACAAGTGGATATGAAACCAACCCGCGGTCAACCTGAACAGGCTGGCTACAGCATTAGCCCAAAAGACATGGTCTGCGCATGTTGGTGGGCAAGTTTCTCTGTATGTTACCAATACGAGAGCCCTCATTGGTCTTAACCCATTAATGCTCAGAGTGGCCAAAACTGGCCTGACAATTTTGGAAATATTTTTCTAACAAAAGCATTTTTTGGAAAATAATTGAAGGTAAAATGTTAGAGAGAAGTCAAACAACACCTCTCCTTCAACTATTTTGTGAACTTTTGCTTTATTCCAAAGTTATTTTGAAAAGTATGAAAGTAGCAGACGATACTTTCTAGAGGATCTCTGAGTGTGAATGAGTTAATTATGTCTCCTAGTGATGTCACACTTAAATCTGAGGGCCACAGCGAAAATCAAATCTTGTATTTGACTGTGTTACCCTCATAAAATAAAGATTATTATTATCATTATTATTATTATTTTCATTATTATTATAATTATTATTATTATTATTATCATTGATATTAATTATTAATATCATTATTACTTAGGCCAGATTCGAGACCCCTGGGATAGCCAGGTGTTCACTATAGCGCATATAGTAATTGGTCTCTCGCTACATATCCATTCTTTTATTCATCTAAGACCTGATGGCGGCTGCTGTATGTACACGCTCTGCCCTGCCCCCATTCCCTCCTTGATGTAACTCACAGCCTAGTGACGTCACACGTAGGCTAGATTCGAGACCCCTGAGATAGCCATGTATGTGCAGGTCCTCACTGCAGCACATATAGTAATTGGTGTCACTACATATCCATTCTTTTATTCATCTAAGACCTGCATGATGCCGGTTGTCGTGTGTGCACGCTCTGCCCTGCCCCCTCTCTCTCCTTGATGTAACTCACAGCCTAGTGACGTCACACTTAGGCCAGATTCGAGACCCCTGCAATATAGCCATGTACATGCAGGTCCTCACTGCAGCGCATATAGTAATTGGTCTCGCTACATATCCATTCTTTTATTCATCTAAGACCTCTAAGAGGCTGCCGTATGTACACGCTCTGCCCTGCCCCCTCTCCCTCCTTGATGTAACTCCCAGCTGCTCACAGTGCAGCAGCGGGGCTGTGTTGTGAGGAGACAGTTTTGCAGCAGGCGTTGAGTGGGCAGGAGCAGCATCGCGTACGTGTGAGTGAGATTAACACAGAACACCAGAGATAAGGCTTTACATATACTATTTAACACCGGCAGATCACAACTGACAGCTAGCACCTTAACATCATGCAGCGGGTCTGGAACTTCATCTTCCAGTAAGTGATTTTCATGTTAACCCTTATGATGCTGGTGGCTAATTTTGCCAATACAAAATGAAGCAAAAAAAACTAAAAAATTACTGAAATCTTGGCACATGGGTATTCATTTAAGAGTACTCAGCAAGAGAGTATCCAATGAATGCCAACATGACAGGGTTTCAAAGTTTTTCAAAGATCTTTGCGTTCTTGTGCTTTGGACAAAAGTGGCCTGAGCATTGGAAGGTTTGAGTAATCAATAGTAACCCATTAAAGCTTAGGAGTTACTCCAGATATTGTCGTCTGGATCTATGATACTTTTCACAAGAACTTTATAATCTAGAATGATTCAACAAAATATTTGAAGGAGAGTTGTTGGTAATGTCTGGATTAATAATTCTCCATCAAACCTTTTCCTAATTTTGCTTTTAACTGTAGGATTTCATCAAGATTTTCATGTCACTTTTGCCCCCTTTGAGCATTATAATAATGGTTTAAAGCAGTCAATATATATATATATATATATATATATATATATATATATATATATATATATATATATATATATATATATATATATATATATATATATGTATATATATATATTTCACCTGTGAAAAAATGCACTTAGCACTGTATAGAGGAGTCCAAAAACATGCTTATAATGCTTATAAAGTGGTCAATATCAAATCAATCGTTATCTGTAAAAGGCTGCCTCATCTTTACACAAACGCATGTAATGAGATTTGTAACCAGGCATTCCAAAAATCGCTGAGATCGAATTCTTAGGATGCTTAGGGAGAAAACTGAAAAAACAAATGACTAATGAATGTTTTATTGGAAGATTTCTTTCTACAAGGTGTAATGTGATTCCAGGGAGTGATTTTGGTATTAGTGTAAGTAATATAGTGTAAGTATATATCTATAAAGAGCTTAGTACTTGAACACGAATAGCCAGGATTTCCTAAGGATTAGCTGCAAATGACATGGTTGTAGTCTTATGAACACTTTTTCTTTGGAAAGATAGCGCCAAAACAGTCAGGTATTTTGGGTTTATTTACTCATCACAAAAATAGCACATTTTCCAAAAGGTTTTGGCTACAAAATATATCTTCTTCATATAGGAGTTTATTTGATATCTTGCAGCAAAATGACTCAATAGAAATATACTGGAATTTCATCAGGACTTTATCTAATATCCTGCAGCAAAATAACTCATGACAAATATGCTGGAATTTCACCGGGGTGAAATATGTGAACCGCCGTCCTTGTCAGGGTCTACTTTACAGCCCTGTATGTAGTTACTGTGGCTTGTTACATGAAATGGTGAAGGAGTGTGGCACTGCAGCCCTCTGCTCCTGCTAATGGTGTGTGTGTCACACTTCCTCAGGCGATGATGATGATGATGATGATGATGATGATGAACTAGATCTCCGCCTGAAGCTTAACTCTTTGCTTCTTTGGCTGTATCTACATTGCCTGGTATACATACCAAATCTCTGGATGCTAATGAGATAACCCTTAACGCTGCTGTTGGCTAATTTGGCCAATACAAAATTATGCAAAAAACATGAAAAATGACCGAAACCATGGTAAATGGGTACTCATCTGAGAGAGCTCAGCGAGAGCTTTCCAATGAATACCAACATGACAAGGTTTAGATGGTTTTCAAGAATCTTTGCATCATTGTGCTTTGGACGAAAGAAGCCTCAGCATTGGGAGGGTTAATTTACCTTACACATAGCCTTGTCACGTCTATCCCTATTCCTCCTCATCTACTTGACATAATATGACTTTAATGCCTGTAGATCTCTATGAGAAGTGAGGCCTAGATTTCTGGTAATTATGTAATTAAACTGTTCCCATGTCTGAAAATGATACACCTCAAGTCAAAAAAAATATTTCTAAAGCTCACTCATTAAGGGAAGCTCTATTACCTCAGTGGCGCTGAAAATGATACATCTATTGGCTGAAATTTTATTTCTTTAGCTCACTCATTAGGGAACCTCCATTACCTTACACTCTGGCAATTTTGGGTTGCTATAGGTATGGATGTTGGTTAACCCTAATATGCTGCTGGTGGCTAATTTTGCTAATATAAAACTATGCAAAAAAACTGAAAAATGACTTAAACCCTGGCATATGGGTACTAATCTGAGAGTTCTCAGCAAGAGCTATCCAATGAGTACCATCTCAACAGTGTTTGGATAATTTTCACAAATATTTGTATCCTTGTGCTTTGTACGAAAGTAGCTTCAGCTTTGGACAGGTTAAGGTTTCCTTGCCTCTGCATGCAGAGGATATGAGAAGAAAAGAGAGAGATGATGTAGGTGTAGTAGCTAGGTGTGTGCTATCAGTGAAGACCTGATTACAGCATGCCTGCTTCTAACACCTGGATGAAAATCACTCACCTGTCACAGCCAGTCTTACGTCAAATGAGGCACCTTAACCTTTACATGCGAGCAACTGCGATAAATCAGGAGCCTTCCCTACATAGATGTAGCTGAGAATTCCACCAAGGAATTACTTGGTGCACCAATTGGCTTTACATTGTAATGCCTGCTTCTCACACCTGGATGAAAATCACTCACCTGTCAAAGCCAGTCTTACGTCAAATGAGGCACCTTAACCGTCACATGCGAGCTACTGCGATAAATCAGTGGAGCCTTCCCTACATAGATGTTGCTGAGAACTCCAAGGTGTTCCATGCTTTACATTGTAAGAAACTAGATGCCTTGTACTCTTCATACAAGGAATTGCTATGAAAGGGCATTGTACATTGGAAAACTTATGAGTTTGTTTATCCATACAGTAAAAACTAAATTGGTTGCAAAGTTTTCACATCCAAGCCTTTGCATGTAAGAAATTACATATTTTAATGATTTCTTTTTTCTTTTTTTTTGTGTGTGGGGAGGGGGGGGGGGGGGGGGGGGCTGGTAAGTTCTTTTAAGATTGTTATTCTATTAACCCTTCACTTCTAGAGTGTGCAAAACATTTTTCCCAATAACGGTACCATCAATTATTTTTTTGCTACTACAAGCATACATGGGATAATTGCACTTCCTTAAACCTTCTTTTTGAACCATTTTTGTAATTATTCCACACTGCATTTATAGTTTTCACTTCTATAAACCTGGCCTAGTTTGGCTAGTGCTATTGTCAGACCCAGCCATCTACCTCAGGTGTGTTATTGCCTCGACAGTTAGCCATATCTTGTAGTAAACATGAAAAGGTTGTGTAACCATCCTTTAATGCATTCACACCTTATAGAGCACCCTAGAACGACAAGGTTATTTCTTACTTTTGTGTTTCTATAGGTTTACAGACATTGCCAGAGTGTTAATTGCCAGAGATCTAGACATATTTTAAAAGTGTTTTCAACTGTGTGGCATTCTCAAAATATGTTACCATATTGTTGCCAGGGGTGCATTTGCTGCAACCAGTGTTGTTGTCAGAGTAGGACCAGAGCAAAAACTGTGTTGTCCGAGTGTTGCCAGAAGGCTTTAGAAATGGCAATTTTGGTGATAACTCTCTGACATAAGTATACATTTGAAAAAACTTAAAGGAAATATGTTCATCAGAACTCAACCCAAAACTTTCCTTGAAATATTTTGTCAATCTTATATATATTATGCACCAATACTAAGTAATTTTCAAGAAGTATCTTGGAATCAGACAACAATTTCAAGAGGAATGTTCTTGACTGAATGGGTTAAAATCAACTTTCAAAAGGTGTGAATAGAGTTCAGTGATTATAGATATAAATTTGTGTTGATGTGGTGTAATCGCAATGATTGGTAGATAAATGTCCAATTTCCCCATGAAAAAGTAGCGATAGTGACATTTTATGTCTCCAGGTGTAAGTTATGGGAAGATGTACGACATGAAATGAACACTTATGAGATCATAAAGAATACTTCCAAGTCGTTTTTCATTATGCATTCTTATGGATTCCTTTAGATGGGATATCATGTGCAACTGGCAATAAATATGTCACCAAGCTATGGAAATTCTGAATTGATTAAATTCTTAACCAATCAAATCTGAAACATACCCATGGTCAGATACATACAGAAATATTTTGATATCAAAGAAATATTCTGAAAAATATTTAATTGTAGGCTGTTCTTACTGTTATATTTAACAATACCTGTTCAAATATTTTTCTAACAATGCTTGGTTTGATGAGTTAGTTTATATTTGCAGGCTATATGTGCACTTCAAATGCAAATTGGTTAAAATAGTTATGTCACACATACTTATTACATTGATTTTTTTTACCAAGAAGCCAACGGGAAGCACAATGGGATCTAAGAAAACAACTGTAATCAGTATAATCCAATACAACCCTCATCAGTTAAAGCGGGAAATACCTGGAAATTCCTTTGAAACTATCAGAGGAGAGTTTTGCGTACAGTCTGAATAATATTTATCAGATATTTTCAAAAACTTAAAAAGATGCTTCCATCAGAGATATATCAGTAAGCTCTTTTAACTTACCGTATTCTTCCGATTAAGCGCAGGGTGCGGATAGAGGTTGGGATATTTTTCTGAAGTAGGGGTGTTGGCGATCTTCCGTTTTACCGCACACCTCAATGATTGCCGATCCGAGGGCATTGGCCGTTATTGCGCCTTTGCGCTCTCACTGTTCAGTTAGCTTAGACGTTTGCAGCTAAAATCTTTCATGTGAGATCGTTAATTGGTCAAAAGTACGATCATGCAGCAAATATGAACAGTGAGAGAGCGAAGGAACTGCTGAAATTGCGGAATTCAGCGCTGGTTTGCTGACACGGCAAAAGGAAAGGTATGTAATTTTGCTTTTCTTACTTCTTCTGGAGGGAAGTTTTACGAGTTTTTCGTGACATTTGCGCTGGTCATTCACCCTCTAATTGTGAAAAATAGGCCCTGTGCGCTTATTTGGGCATGTGCGCTTAATCGGAAGAATACAGTACTGCTGGCTTCAATGAGTTGACCAATTTGTCCAACCCATTGGCCAGAAGGCATAATTTTTTTGGCGATTTGTTTCCAGCAAATACATTCAGAAACACATTTGAATTCACCTAGAATTCAAAACAAATCTCTCATTTCATTATTTTTCTAATTTTAGTTTATTTCAAGTTATTTTCATAAATATCAATAGATAATAATGACAGCATCAAGGAGAACTCATTAACCCTTATGCTGCTGGTGGCTAATTTGCCAAATATAAAATGATGCAAAAAATTTGATAAATGACTGAAACCCTGGCACATGGGTACTCAGCTGAGAGTATTCGGCGAGAGCTTTCAAATGAATACCAATATGACAGGGTTTTGATGTTTTTCGAAGATTTTTGCATTCTTGTGCTTTCGACAAAAGAAGGCTCAGAGACTTAATTTTAATTTTGTCTGCAAAACCCTGATGCCAAGTATAGTAATGATGAATTGGCTAACATCAAGTACCAGGTTGTTTATCTTAGAAAAATGATATTGGTTTACCATTATCTTGTGACATACCAAAATAAACCCTGAAATCAGGGACAACATTCTGACTGTCAATTGGCTTATCTATCCTGCTTTTTGGGTGGTCTCCTCCTCTTTAGACTCAGGTCTCTCTCTTTTTGGAATGTTTTGATAATCCTGCACACATATATGCATGAACGGCTCTTTAGGTTAACCCATTCACACTCAGAGGTACTCAGGAAAGTATATAGTCTGCTTATATAACTCCTATACTTTTGGAAATAACTTGGGAATAAAGCGAAAATTCACAAGATATTTGAAGGTGAGTTGTTGTTTAGCTTCTGATCAACATTTCCCCTTCAAATGTTTTTTCTGAAAATGCTTTAGTAAGTGAAATATTTCCAAAATTGTCCGGCCTGTTTTAGCAGCTCTGAGTGTTAACGCGTTAAGGTTCCTACTCTGCATGCATATATGCGTATGTACAGTGACGACATGTTTTTCCTGCACTAAATGTGGGGGCGTTCTAATTAACATTACCCCTGAAAACATTTTCAAAAATATGCTCTATAAATATATCACCTAAATAGTAAGGCCTCTTTTCATCTTTATAGGGCATAAATGGGTTGACCTATACATGGCTAAATCTTATTGGTCATTGAAACATGAAAAGATAACTTAAAAACGTTACTTCTAAATTCACAAAATGATGGAAAGAGAGTTGTGAGTGAAGTTCTGATTATTTTTTTTAATCTAGATATTACTGAAAAATACTTGTCCACAAAAGATATTACTATAAGTCGTTTTTGGCTGCTACAGGCATGAATGCGTTTAATCAGCTAAATCAATATCCCAATGATGCGCCTCAGAATTTAAGTGCTTTATGTTTTGGTGAAATCTAATTTTACAGTCCCATGATTCATTTACAGCAATTTATTTGATTTATGCGAAATTTGGCAAATTTTTTCATGGGAAATATTCAGACAGTTTCTGGTAATATAATACTGCATGTTGCTGTCATTGCAAATGCCCTTTACACCAAAACTATGTTTAATAAGGTCAATGTCTGGACTTTGATGACCTCTATATCATTTTGTTGTTAAATGAATTAATACCCTTAAATTAAATCTAACTCCTCAAGGTCAATCAAGACTTTCAATCAGGTCAAGTATGAGCTACCATACAGAATATATCCCAGACTTCCAAGTATTATCCTGGGAATTCCTGGCAATTCCAAGCTTTATTTTTGTAAAGGTCTGTAAGCCCATTTAGGTATTAACTAATAAAAATTCATTTCTGTGCTATGATGATCATATTTATGATGGGAATTACATGTCTGGTGATGATGATGACGATGATGACAACGATGATGATGATTATGATGACTGAAACAGTTACATCTAGAGCAATTCCCCATGATCATAATCTTTAATAAGGTGATGTTGATTATAATCATCACCGTCATCTAAGATATGATGGCCTCAATATATCTAGTTGGACAGGTTAGCCAATAGTGACAGTGAGGGATCTTCACTGCCATCCAAACTGTGTCTAAAATGTGACAACCTCTACTTCAAAAAGGTCAGATATTATCAGCATGGGTGCTCTCTCTAGAAAGTTACTTTCACTAGATCTAGGTGCCTTATATGGTGAACAACCTCTGAGAACCTTTACCTGACAGTCAAACACCTGTAATCTAATGTGACACATTTAGTATCGATTATGCCATGCGCTGCTCCTCATGCAGTTCTTAGCCAGCTAAAAATCGATCAATGATTGATCTGTTGAACCCTTATGCTGTTGGTGGCTAATGTGGCCAATACAAAATGATGCAAAACAATTGAAAAAATGTCAGAGGCCGCCCTGGCACTTAGGTATTCATCTTAGAGTTTTCAGTGAGAGCTATCTAATGAGTGCCAACATGGCAGGGTTTAGATTGTTTTCTATGATTGTTTATGTTTTTATGATTTGGATGAAAGTGGCCACAGCATTGGAAGGGTTAACCCTGGTTTTCATTGGATAGCTCTCACTGAGTCCTCTCAGATGAGTACCCACTTGTTCCAGGGTTTCAGTCATTTTTCAGGTTTTTTGCATCATTTTGTATTGGCCAAATCAGCCACCAGTGGCATTACGGTTAATGTCTATGAACAATTGCCAGACATGTAGTAACTCCTGTGTTCAGTCAATATCTCTAGCTGCCACGCCCACTAATCAGCCTGACTTAAGGAGAATACTGGTAGGAAGCATGAAACAGGTGATATTTCTAACCATATCCTTTGGTTTGATGATTATGTAAAATACGGTTGTCATACCAACTTTTGATGTCTATTTTTAGAGTTATTGAAAGGGCAGCCTGCATGTTCAATCAATAGCTTAATGATTGATATGGATCCAGCAATGCTCACAGCGGATAAAAGCAGCCTGTCACAATTTCAATGAAATCCTATATCAAAAGCATATTTGGGAAAAGATTTGATAGTGAAATGTTAGCTCTATATGCTGCTTATGGCTAATTTGGCCAACACAAAAAGATGCAAAAGACATCAAAAATGACTGAAACCCTGGCACATGGGTACTCATCTGAGAGTACTCAGCAAGGGTTTTCCAATGAATACCAACATGACAGGATTTAGATGGTTTACATAAATATTTCCATCCTTGTGCTTTGGAGGAAAGTAGCCTTAGAATTTGAAGGGTTCAGCAGAATACTTAGTATCAATAATTCCCCTTACTATATTTTGTAAATTCTTTCTTGATTTTCAATTTCTTGTCTAAAGTATCCTAGATCTTAGGATATCTAAGCTTCATTGTGTAAGGGCAGTCACGCCTAATAAAAGTACCACTTCCAGTGTGTGGTTATAGCTTGGGGTTCTGGGCTATTAATTTTCATTTAGCGTATGGTGTAATTTCATAGCCCATCAGTGTGTTGCTCGCATACCGCTGAGCGCAGCTGATGTACGTTATAAGTGTATAATACATTCTGAGTGATATTGATGTATTATGGCCAGCAAAAAGACAAGCTAGCTCTCGCAACATTTTAGCAGCACAAGACTGGTCACTGCATGGAGAATATTCATGTATCATCCAAAACAGCCTGGAATTTTTGGTGATTTCTCTGACAGAAGTGTATTTGGGAAAATATTTGAAGGAGAAATATTCATCAGTACTTACTACTTAGTCTACAATTCTCCTTCAAATTTGTATTGAATTCATGTATCATTCATGAATTGATGCTTTAAATATCATATAACTAAACAACAATATCAAGTAAAACCCTCAGACATGAAACGGTTAACCCACTCATTTCCAGAGTACCCCCAAAATTGCATGATTATTTTGGTGATATTTCAACCGTTTGTACCTTAATCATCTAGTATTGGTGAAATATTTATCAATTGATATTCACCTAAATGTCCGCCAGGCAAGAGAATTTCCTTAAGCATCAAGTATCAACAGCGCTATCAGTATACATTTGATGTCATAACTTTTTTTCTGACAAGCAAAACATTGGCTTTTACTATCAAAACTTAAATATCACCTCTTTTTGGACAACTAGAGGATGATTTCTCCTTGCCCATGAACCATTTTAACCCTTCTGATGCTGAGGCTACTTTCTTCCAAAGCACAAAAACGCAAAGATTTTGGAAAACTATCTAAACCCTGTCTTGTTGCATTTGAAAGCTCTTGATGAGTGCTATCAGATGAGTACCCATTTGCCAGGGTTTCAGTAATTTTTCAGTTTTTTTGCATCATTTTGTATTGGCCAAATTAGCCACCAGCAGTATATTAGGGTTAAAGCAAGCATTCACTACGTCAGTGCTTAAGTGAGGATTTTGATATAAAAAGTGTAGGTTTTGTATATGAACATTGGTTTCATGAATTTTGAATCTCCTTAATTTATTAAATACCCATTTGTGGCATTTAGATGTAAATATGTTACATTGTGTGTGAGATTGGTGGTGCAATGAACCTTAATCACCCCTCGTGTCAACACAGTTTACGTGTGATATATTGGTAAACTACCTTCACATGCGGTCTGGGAACAATGCCAGCTGATAGAACAATGGGTAATTAATCACCAATCAGGGGGGAGCCTCCTTCCCACCTGAGCTACCATGATTAGATAAGTTGGGATGCACTCAATATTCTCTCAACACCTGTTCAATAATGCCATATTGATGGGCAGTGATTTTTGCTTGCATGCAGTCTGGGAACAATATCTGATGATAGAACAATGGAAAACTAATCACCAATCCCACCTGAGCTACCATGATGAAACATAAGAGGTGATGCATTTAATACTTTCTCAACACCTGTTCAATAATGCAATATAGATGGGCAGTGATTTTTGCTTGCAAGAAGTCTGCAGGGATGATAGAACAATAGAAAACTAATCACCAATCAGGTAGGCAGCCTCCTTCCCACCTGAGCTATACCTACAATGATTAAATAAGTGGGGTTGCACTCAGTACTATCTCAATACCTGTTCAATAATGCAATCATGATAGACAGTGATTTTTGCTTATTCTCCTTATCAAGCAGGGCTGGAGGTATTGTGTAATTACCCTATGATAATGCTAGGAAAATGACAGGATTTCCTGCCTAGGAAGACGTCTCAGCTACATGTGGAATTAAGCATCCTTGAACCAAAATCCCAACTCTATTGTATCAGGTATACATAGACCTAAATGTTCCTGGTTGTATAATGGCAAAGTGGGGATCACTGCCGTCTCAACACCTGTTCAATAATCCAATCGTGATGGGCAGTGATTTTTGCTTATTCTCCTCATCAAGCAGGGCTGGAGGAACTATGTATAATTAATTACCTTTTATGGCTATGATAATGCTAAGAAATGACAGGATTTCCTGCCTAGGAAGATGTCTCAGCTACATGTGGAATTAAGTATCCTTGAACCAAAACCCCAACTCTATTGTATCAGGTATACATAGACTAAGAAACCGCAGTGATGATGATCTATGAAAACTGTTTTTTCTTTGCTTTCCACCTTTGAGAGGATGTTGGCCAATCCATGATTTTTTTTTTGATTTTTTTCTTATGGCTGTTTTGATAATGGCTTACTATGAAACAAAGTAGAGGCAGATGTCAGAAAAACGTTTTTACCTTTTGCAAATATATGACAGGATCATAAAAGATTTTTTTTAAATATTGGCTGATGATGAAGCAAAACTTTGTATTTTTCATCAATATTTAAATACAAAGGGGTATGGATTGGTATTGTTGGCATTGTATCATTTAAGATCTGTTATACCGATACTGCTCAACAATATAAAACTGACTTAACTGCTACCTGGACATCTCCATATGAAGGCAATTCACTAGCGAGACTTCTGAAGTTGACGTTGCTAAATTTAACAAATTTAAGCTACTGGTAGGCAACAGGAAGTACTGTAGAACAGGTAAAGTTCGCGTGTGCGATTATTTCGCGAATACGCGAACTAGTATCGCACTCGCGAACTTAGCGCACGCGATCAATTATATACATGGTAACGCTACCCACCACTGGAGGTGGTGGCGCGTCGGTCGGTGAATTCCACTCCTAGACGGTCGAGGTTTAAACGAAGAAAGATACGTCCAATAACTTCCCAAGGCTATCATAATATGATACATTGGTAACTTGTGAATAAGTGTTACCAATGTATCATAACATAATTCGCAATCTTACATCTCAAATTTCTAGGAATCCTGGGCCAATCTATGGATCTCTTACGAGAAACAAGATGGCTGCCACCATTGTTCGATAGACTCGGACAGGTGATGCGATGGAAACATTTGATAATTATCAACATACATACATGTGTATGTTGATAATTATCAGAATAACGGATATTATAAAGAAATAATGATATTGTTCCTGACTTGAATTGAATTGTTGCCAATTTACTGTTTACTGCAATACGTGTATTTGCAGTTGTAGAATATATACCAGCATAGCGTGATTCTCACTCATAGCCGGTCCTAGGCTGAAACGAAGGGGAATACATGCAACAACTTCACAAACTCATTATAATATGACACATTGGTAACTTATGAAAAAGTTACCAAGGTATCATATTATAAATGGCATGTTTACCAGTCCAATTTTGTTGAAACCTCTGCCAGATTATAGCCGCAAGATGGCCGCCGAATGTTTGCATTTTTTAGATTACTGTTTGGTTCAATAGATGGCGCTGAAGAACATGCTCACACGCGAAATAAAGTACACACGAAAAACCGAAAAGTCGGCTTTTCGCGAAATTTTTGTAGCGCGATATATACCTATTCTACAGTATCTCTAAAATTTTCGTTAAGGAAATTCCCAGGTATATGGCAAGATGTCTGCGAGAAGCCAGCCATTATCACATGAGGTTGTCAGGCTAAATGCAAACATCTTGCTGTAAACCAATTTCACAATAATTATAACAAATTTATCATCAGCATGGCACTATATGATACTTTTGGGTTCTAGTAACAATGAATATTGTGTACAGCATTGTTAGGATCCCAATAAAGGATTAATATTGTCATCCTAACATTGACAATTGCTAAAAGCAACCGTAGTCCAGTACAACAAAGAAATTGACCAATCACCTGCTAGAAACACAGTGGAGCTGATGATAATGTATCGTATCATGAACATTTAAAAAGTGCCGATCCCGACAAAGGGGTCAGATGAATGATAGGGTTTGAGTAGCACTTTTGCCATGTTAATTGCCATGAAATGAAGAATGAAAGAAAACTTAACATATTTATTCTTCATTATATGAGACAGAGACAGGATAGCATTTTTGCTATTTTAAGGGTCTTTTTACTAATGCCTGAGTGACAATGAAATGAAACATATTTTTCTATTGCTATAGAAAACCAATATGAATGGATGTAAGATAGAGACAGGATAACCTTTTTGCTACTGTAAGGGTCATTTCAATGATGCCTGAGTGACAATGAATTGAAAGGTGTATATTTCCTACGCTACATGAAAACAAATGAGTGATTGGATGTGAGATAGGGAGAGAAAAGCATTTTTGCCATTTTAAGGGCCAATTTCACATTGCCTGACATTAAAATGATGCCATATTTGCTGAAATCTTTCATCTCTATCTATAGACCAATTAAGCTTGGGTGAGTTCACCATTTTTGCTATTTCCATGTCTATTTTGGAAATAACTAACATTGAAGCATAATTCTCTCTGAATTTTTTATCTCTATTTCAAGATTTAAGAGGGGCTACATAAAGAATAACACTTTTGCTCTTTTAACCCTTATGCTACTGGTGGCTAATTTTGCCATTGAAAATGATTAAATGATGCAAAAAACCTGAAAATGACTGAAACCATGGCACATGGGTATCCATTGGACAGTACTCAGTGAGAGCTTTCCAATAAATACCAACATGACACAGGTTTAGATGTTTTTCAAAAATCTTTGCATTCTTGTGCTTTGGATGAAAGTATAGCCTTAGCATTGGAAGGGTTCAGATGACCATGCTTTCTCTCCATTTTCTTACTCAGATGGTATTTCAGATGGGGTTAGCATGGGGATTTTGCTATTCTAGTGGATAAAACATCATAGCTGACAACGATGCATGATGACACTTTCTACATCATCTTCACCTTTATGATGTTAGGTGGGTGGCGTATTCAATATGGAGAGAATTATCACAATACTCGCTATGCCAATTGCCTTTATGATGTAGTTAGTACGATGAGCTGAGAAAGAAGTGTTATTCTCCTAGTGAGAGGATGTTGAAAGAAGTGAATTATCACAGTACTTGCTATACCAACTGCCTTTAGTTAGTACGATGAGCTGAGAAAGAAGTGTTATTCTCTGGGCTCTTTTCCCTCACTGAGAGGATGTCGAAAGAAGTGAATTATCACAATACTCACTATACTATTTGCCTTTAGTTAGTACGATGAGCTGAGAAAGAAGTGTTATTCTGCAGGCTCTTTTCCCTCACTGAGAGGATGTCGAAAGAAGTGAATTATGACAGTACTTGCTATACCAATTGGCTTTAGTTAGTATGATGAGCTGAGAAAGAAGCGTTATTTATGGGCTCTTTTCCGCCTGTGAGAGGACGTAGAAAGAAGTGTACAGGCGCTGATGTTTGCGTGATAGATGGATCCCGTAGCAGGCATTCATCATGACCAATTGTCGAGATCTCGAGCCGAGGGAGAGCCACTTAGGAGAGATCACGGCACATCGCGTCTTGCGATGAATTTCACTTCCTCTCGTGGGAAAGCTGCGCTAATACGCTACAATTAGATCCATGCAATCTCGGCATATCAAACGAACAAGGTTTTCTTCTACTTGGATTTACGCTAAGTACTTTGGCGGCTCCAGTTTTATAGCAAGTTAATGAGTACAGATGTTTCTGTCCAGTATAGTGCTTTTTTGCCTCTACCCTGGATTATGTTTTTCAGACTGTTTATTTTTTATAATGAAATTGATAGAAACTCTGCATGCTAGGCGCCAACAAGGACTTGTGGTATACATCTTGTGTATCAACGACATATGGCATTGTTGAAATTAGGAACAATTGGTGTAATTTAAACCTGCACATGCATTTAGCTATTCCATTATGTACAAGGATATTTATTTTCATTTTTGACACCTCGCTTTAAACAAAGTTGGAGAAGATCCTGCCATTTTCTCAGGATTATCCTAAAAATGTCTGGGTACTTTAATCTCCATTCACAAGTTTTTTTTATGCGAAATTTATGTTACACAAGCATTTAATGGTAGGTCACTGCACTCAGACAACCGCCCATATAACAGTGCCCTTAACCCTTATGCTGCTGGTGGCTAATTTTGCCCATACAAAATGATGCAAAAAACCTGAAAAGTGACCGAAACCCTGGCACATGGGTACTCATCTGAGAGTACTCAGCGAGAGCTTTCCAATGAATACCAACATGACAGGGTTTAGATGGTTATCAGGGATTTTTACATTTTTGTGATTTGAACGAAAGTAGCCTCAGCATTGGAAGGGTTAAGAGCATGCGATACATGCTGAGTTGCTCCGGAGATAGTGGCTAAGATAGAGGTGGTCATTAAGGTGAAGAGGATACACATCACTCAGAGCTCAAGGTTGCGTGAGACTTCGCAGACAGGGCATGTGGGGCCTCATTATACTGTAGGAGTCCATTCTAAACCGCTCATGCCTGTCGTGCCCAGAACAGAAAAAAATATATCTGCACTGTCAGGGATTGACCTTAATGGTCGTTCAGGGGCATTTACCCCTGGAACATGTTATTTTGCCACTAGGTGTTAAATTATAGGAGCCAAGTTTGCAAATGGGCATGTCAGTTATCTACTGCAGCACTTTGAGAATGAGTTTTATCTTCCAATTTATATATCCCATTATATTATCTAATAGTGCCCCAAAATGCATCTCAGAGCACATATTTTTCAAAACTTTCCAGGGGACATGCCCCCTAACCCCCTAGGTTGGGCAGTTTGCCCCTGGCGCACTCTTACTGGCGAGCTGCACGCACATGAATTTATTTTCTCCTAGCTATTAAATCCTAGGGGGCAAATCTGCTCCTGTCTGAAAATGTTTAGGTCAATCCCTGACTGCAGATAGCTTCTCAGCAACATTATTCTTAAATGTCTCCATGAAGTCTTTCCAATATATGGTAAGTAACTCACAAAAACCTCTTAACATTTTTGTCATTGACAGTTGCTGTAATTATTTTTTCATTAATTAATAGATACCAACTATAAATGATTATTATTATGTTAGAGGACTAAATGCGTATGTACACGTTTACTATGATACTAAAGTAGAGGAACAAAACAAATGCTATTACATATTCTTCAAGAAATGTTTTTAAGTATTAAGTTTGATTTACCTAGTTTTAAAGTATGACCTCCTTTGATATATATTTTGGGTTTTATTTTTTTTGCATGGGTAAAATAGTGTTCTGTTTCATCACATTGTGGTTTGTTATTGCATTAGGTCTAAATGTTGCTTTTTTCATTGTATAAAAAGTGTTTTATGCATATTTATGCAAATATTTCTTTTTTGAAATAGACAATTATATATATATATATACATATGTATATATATATATATATATATATATATATATATTTATATATATATATATGTATATATTTATATATATATATATATATATATATATATATATATATATATATATATATATATATATATATATATATATATATATATATATATATATATATATATATAGACCTTGCATACATAAAAAGTGTACTATCTTTAAACTTTAAGGGTTATTGTACTTATTTAGCATTGAAACCTTGTGAAATTTCATTCCTCCATACCTTGTCTGGTTTGTCAAGGAGTTGCATCAAAATGAGCTCCTCAAAGAGGCCAGGTTGCAGGAACTCAAGTGAATGGCAGACACTTTTGTATCCATCTTTAATTGATCGTTTTTCTATTACCCCTTAAATTGCATGGGATTAGGCCTAATGCCTGAGCAGGATGGGAAAGGCATGATGATTGCAAATTAACTCTTTCATGCCTTTTTAAGCTAAAAAATGTCTTAAGACAAAATTTTCTTATTATATGTTGCGAAAAACTAAATAAATGCCCTTTTTTATCTTCTGAAGAGTCTCTTAAGTGATTTTGGCAATTTTAATGTTACTTTGAAAGTGTGGTATATTAATTAGACCACAGGAACACCGTAGTCATGAATAAATTAAAACATTTTAGTCCTCCATCAATAATGTATGGTTGCTAGTAAATTTCAAAATAACTTTATCATAAAGTCTTTATCTTCAAAATTTTCCAATGCTAAGGCTACTTTCGTCCAAAGCACAAGGATGCAAAACCATCTAAACCCAGTCATGTTAGTATGCATTGGATAGCTCTCTGGGTACCTCTCCGATGAGTACCCATGTGCCAGGGTTTCAGGCATTTTTTGCATCATTTTGTATTGGTCAAATAAGTAACCAGCAGCAAAGGGGTTAAATGAGATAAATTTGGTAGGCATGAAGAGTTTAAGGGATCAAGTGCTTATAACGCCTGGCTGAGCACAGGTGGATTAAGTGCTGATTTATGCTAATGCATTTAACTCTAAATATGCTGATGGTGGTTAATTTTGCCAACACGAAATGATGCAAAAAAACTGAAAAATGACTGAAACCCTGGCACATGGGTACTCATCTGAGAGTACTCAGCGAGAGCTATCAAATGAATACCAACATGACAGAGTTTAGGTGTTGTTTTTTAATATCTTTGGGTCCTTTTGCTTTTGACAAAAGTAGCCTTAGCATTGGGAGGGTTCAGTGCTGATTTATGCTAATGCCTTTACCAGCAGCCACAGTCTAGGTCAGCTTCTCAGGCTAAGAAGAAATATCCTCTCAGTAGTGGTGATGTATTATTGTACATAGTAATATCAGGAAGGAATGGAATTAAGTCTAAGTCTTATGGAAAATAGTGGCAATACAATTCAGTTGCACAAGTCAACTGGACGTCTGCCAGTGCCTGGTTGGACAAACACCCGTGAATAACATGTCAAATATCTATAGCCAAGTACATCACCGACCCTTGTAGCTTGCAAATCAATGCTATGTTCAGTTGTGAGGTCATCAATGCATCGGGCATGCCCTGGAAACTGGGTAGCAATCGGGCGTGGGGTTGTGTATTATGTCTGGACTGCCCATGCATTTATTGCAGGAGTCAAATGTCGGCACTGTAGGAACATTCCTTTGCATTTGATTTGTACAAAGGTGGAAGAGTAAGCGTTATATTTAGATCAGAGAGAAAGAAGCTATAGGAATGTGTTATGTGCAATTTCTTGTATAAGAGTTCTTACAGAAATTGTCGTTTGGATCTTTGACATTTTTGACAATAACTTGGAAAGTAAGACTAATTTTGCAAGATATTTTAAGGCGAATTGTTGGTAAATTGTTCTGATTAACATTTGTCCTTCAAATATTTTTTTCCCACTATGCTTTTGTCTGAAAGATTTTAGCAAAATTGTCAGACTGTTTTGCTGGATGGGAGAGTTAATGTGTTAAAGAGACCCCTGATATGACGGACTGACTTGCAGCGGACTAAATTGTCAGAATTAGGAAATTAATCTGGTTGTTTATGGGTTAAGGAGTCCCCCCCCCCCCCCCCCCCCCCCCCTCATGACCAACTTTCCTGCAATGGATTAAATCGTCAGAATAGGGAAATTGATCTGGTTGTTTGTCTTTTGGATGCTTGCAGTATTTGTCCTTGAATAAACTTCAGGATGAGTGTGTTAGTAGTGCGCACAAGCTGGAGTAATTGTACCCATCTGGTTCAGAGCAAGATTTGATTGATTGTTTTCCTAAAGCTATCCTTTGACCAATGCGTGATAACCTCCCATACGGCAGGAATTTAAACCCTGGGGCCAGAAGGGAGCTGCCTCTTTCTCTGTGACATACTTCGTGTTTGCTGCTCTACTGTTGTAGGTTTATTTATTGGGGTTGTTTTGGAATGTAATATACAATGTCAAGGGCTCGACGAAATGGGTGTAACTGCAGTAATTTGGGGAGACTAACATTAAGTGCCAATACCACCATGCAGATGTCATAAAATTCTTCAGGTGCCCTATTAAATACGGCAGGAATATAAACCCTGGTTCCAGATGGGAACTGTCTCTTTCTCTGTGACATACTTCATGTTTCCTGCTCTACAGTTATAGGTTTGTTTATTGGGGTTGTTTTGGAATGTAATGTATGATGTTAAGAACTCGAGGAAATTGGTGTAACTGCAGTGAGTATGTGATCTATTGCAAATAGCAGACTGCATATAATTCCTCAGGTACTCCCAAGTTTTTAAGCCATGATTAGGTGCTATTAGTGTACTGTCATATATCGCATTTAGATCTTTTCACTAGGGAGATCATTAAATGGTGCATTCTTCTTAGAATCGTGCTTTAAATCTTTAAGTAAAGGGTTTTCCACAATCTAGTGCCCCTTAGTATTCAAACTAGCAGCTCTGAGTGGATATAAGTGATGGATGGTAGAACACAATAGAGTTATATGCCTGAATGATATAGAATTGATGCACAGCTATTGAATCTACATGTAGTATCCTGTATGATGTAAGTAAAAATGGTAAATAGGTTTTCTTCTATGAAATTAATGGTGAAGTACAAGCATGTATGCATGTATGCATGTATATGAATGGCCACATCAGGTGTGGTAAATTTTGAAGAAATCTTTTCAGGTGCGGGCATATTATTCAATGAATATTAGATAAAGAAATGTTATAATGACAACACTACTAAAACAAATCTCTCCTTCAAATATTTTTTCTTAACCTTCACAAGTAAAGCATCCAAGGTTAAAGAATACAATATACGGTATGCTCCTGATCTTGGCAATGTGCCAAATAGCTAGTGTTAACCTTTTAATTCTTACGAGTTCCTCTTCAAATTGCCTTCTGGATCTATGATAATTTTGACAATTACGCTTGGGAATTAAGAATTATATTGGAGGAAAAGTCGTGAATAAATCATTTGATTAACATTTCTCCTTGAAATATTTACCTAAATATGCTTGTGCCTGCAAGATTTCACCAAAATTGTCATGCTGTTTTTGGCAGCTGCCAGCAGTAAATGATTAATATATTGTGACACACAAGGAGGATGTTGATATCGCCATAGAAGGTGCTAAGACCTGGGTACGTGTTAAACACAGTGCTACTGCTGATGATACCTTTATAAACACCTTAACCCCTCCAATGCTGAGGCTACTTTCATCAAAAGGACAAAAACGCGAAGACTTTTAAAAAAACATTTAAAACCTGCTAATTGTTGGTATTCATTGAAAAGCTCAAGTTGTGTGGTCTCTCAGATGAGTACCAATGTGCCAGGGTTTCAGTCATTTTCTGTTTTTCACACCATTTTCTATTGACCAAAATAGCCACCAGCAGCATACTAGGTTAACCCATTCATGCCTTAATAGTGTCCTGTGGATGAGTGAGTGAGTGAGCTGCACGAGAAGGCAATCAAAAAATGGGTTTCTGGTAATGCATGTTATAAAACATTATACCTGAAGTACATACATCAAAGGGTGTCAACTGTGAGTGGTTTTTAATGTCCAAAGGATCCTGGCAAATTCCTGAGCCATGAGTACGTGCCATGCCAAGCTCTTAATGTCAAAAAGATCTGTGCATGGTCTTACTGCATCAAGGCAAGACCAAATATTGGGCATTCCTTCGGATTCAGAAATGGGTCAGCAACTTGAGTTGGGGATACAATAGGGGATACAATATTGCAGACTCACTGGATTAACTAAGGGCTGTTCCATTTAAAAGTGTGGGGGGGAGGAGGAACGGAAGGTTTTTTGAAGGGGGGGAGGGGCCGAATTCTGAATTAATTTTTCCCATTAGGTTCCATATAATTTCTGGCAGGAGGGGAGGGGGGGTGCCGAATTTTTAATTACCTTCCGTTCCTCCCCCCCACCACACTTTTCAATGGAACAGCCCTAACCCATTGATGCTCAGTGGCGGCCAAAATCAACCTGACAATTTTGATGATTTCTTTCAAGCAAAAAGCATTAAGATTGGAAAATATGTCAAGTAGAAAGTCAATCAGAACATTTTTTCAAAAGAAATTATTTGATTTATGACTAGACAGGTAGAAAACACTTAAATTTGCTGCCCAAAATTTTGGAAAGCAAAATCATGCAAAATCTTTCCAAATTTTGTTATATTCTCAACAATGGTCACAGATGATAAGAACAATAATGCCTTTGAGAAACTTCTTGTTGGTAAACTTATCAAACCCTAAAATCAACTTCATTTATTTCATCACTCACAACCTTTCCTGGGAGAATTGCCTTATCTTCTCTATAATTGCCTCATTTCCCCCTAGTCAACATAGTTTCCATGACTAATCAAGGATGCAGTCCCTGTGGCACTACTCTCTATAATTGCATGTAAATTAATATCCTTGTGACGAAGCAGAAAAATTATGTGGGACACCTATGATGCCTTACTCTCTATAGCTGCATGTAAATTAATATCCCTTTGATGAAGCAAAAAAGGTACCACCAGCACTACTTGACTATACAACTAAGTGATTACTTCATATTATCTTACTGGAACATTACGGTTATTGAAATTGTTAATATACTAATAGTATGTGTTGTAATGTCTCAAAAACTTATGATTGCCCTTTACCCTAATTTGTTGAAGAGGAATAAAAAGGGTATTTTTTTTTTGGTTGGTTTGTAGTGCAGATAACCCATTGAATGATGTGAAGCCTGCAAATGCTGTTGCCTGATACTGTAAAACCCTTTATTACCACGCACATTTTTATTAACGCAACTGCCGTCTGAATCTGATCGCGGCCATTTAATTACACTCGTCAGCTGTGTCACCGCTAGGTGTGGCATTGTTATGTTATTTTGAAAGTATATCAGCACCAGTTATGTACGCGTCATCATTACTTAATTGCGCGAAATTCGTGAAATTAAATGGAGCGCGATAATAATAGGTTTTACATATATAGATAACTAAGGCCACTCCAATTTAATTACTTGTCTTACG
Source organism: Maea johnstoni (assembly GCA_963942565.1). Lineage (NCBI taxonomy): Eukaryota > Metazoa > Annelida > Polychaeta > Spionida > Magelonidae > Maea > Maea johnstoni. Next base: position 24,598,440 of record OZ012693.1, on the reverse strand, counting down.
AGCTTTTTTTGGAAAAAAAGTCCTGTCAGACTCCAAAAAAAAAAGAAAAAAAGTCATCTTTGGTGTCTTACGGACGAAAGTGGTTTTGAAATTTTCTGTCAGACTCAAAAAAATAAATAAAAAAAAGTGTAAGTTTTAAGAATATTCTTTGTTAGTGTGATTCAATCAACTACAGGAAGCTATCATTGCTGTAGCAGAGCCTCAGACTTGAGGAGGTGTACCTCCCACCCTTCAGGTTACAGGGATTAATAGATTGATTGATTTTATTTAGTTGAGAATAGGCTGGTAGAAACATATCGCTACCAGTCCTAGTCGTCAGACTCTAAAAAAAATGAAATAAATAAAAAAAGTCACATTTTTCAACTTTTTTTTAAATTCCAAAATGGCTCATTTCCTACCTCCTGAGCTCGTAAGACAAGTAAATAAATTGGAGTGGCCTAAAGAGTTATAAAGTGTGTTAGATAATAAAAGTATGAAAGCCTTTAACCCATATAAGCCTGGAGATATTCAATTTTTTTTATCTTGACCTATGTTTAATACTAAGGAAAATCATAAATAATTCACAAATTATTTGAAAGCGGGCTTTTGGTTTGGTTCTGATCAACATTCCTTCTTCAGACATTTTTTCAAAATATACTCTAGTCACAAAGATGACATCAAATATTCAGGACAAATTGTGGGTGCTACAGGTTTGAAAGGGTAAAAACAGTGAAATTCAGAAATATTGATTTTGAGAATATACTATATTTGTGAATTAATCATCACAAGCTACTTTATGAATTTTGAAATTAAAAACTACATGTCCAATTGACATTAAACTGGATTCCATGATCATCTTTAATTGTGAATTTTTGCCATTTAGCTTCAGAGGACGTTAAACTCTGAGTTAATCATGCTAGAAATTTGAAAACAGGTTGCTGGCCAATATGGCATTGTCATCTTTATGTTGTTATGGCAATGCTACGGCAACAGGATATGTGAAGTCAAACTAAGATGAAGAATGACTTTGATGTGACTAATATTAGTCTCAAGACAATCAAGAGGACACGTACAGTGTCATGCCAATTAGTCAGATGATACTTGGAACTAATATCAAAAGGATTACTTATAGAATATATGGTCTCGGGAAAACATATTACAATGTGTTAATTGGAATAGCCTCACAAATGATCAGGAAGAGGATTAAAACCTGTGGAACACTTAAAACCATGAACAAATGTAATGATAGCTAATTATAGTGGCCAATTCCAAGCTACCCCAGTATATTAGCAAGAACATATTATATAGATTATTTTAACATTAGCAGGATCTGGTGCACATAAAGTTTTCTATTTAAGGTACTTGAAGAATAAAACTTAGAGATAATTAGATACAAATAGTCAGTAACATGTTTGCCTAGAGATTCTGATTGTGGAATAATTTCTATAAGATTAGATTAATATACTGAGGAGTTTTCCCTATGGCATTGCTTATGTTTAATGAGAATTGTTTGAGCTTAGAGCAACAGCTGTAGCTGATTGCTTATTATATACTGCCATTGATTTAGAATAGCGCCTGAATATACAGCCTGACTGAGACTGTATTTAACCTAGCTAGCTTTACCATTTGTAACTTAATAGATATAAACATTTCTCCTTCAAATCTTCTCTACAAAATACTACTTTAGATGGAAATATTTATAGGTTGAGGGTGGCCCATGTTTTCTGAAAATACTGACTGAGCAGAGTTATGGTGGCCCAGATTTCCCTTAATAAAGACCAGCGATAGATCAAGGGTGCAGGCCCAGATTTCCCTTTAAAAAAATTCTCAATGATTATAGTGGCCTATATTCTTAGGGTGGTGTAAATTTCTGACAATTTACGGTATTGTGAAAAAATTATCACCATGATAGTAGATTGAAATGATACACCTTTTTGGCACAATGGTCCAGTTTCTGTGGTGATAAATTCAATATCCCCCCTCCATTCAATTTCCCCGTTGCACATCTCAGTACTGATTGCCTCTTGTCTCTGCTACAATGTAGCCATAGTGCAGAGTGCAGGATTTCCGTGAAAGCATGTGTATATGTGTAGCATGCCCGGAAAAGTTTAAAGTGAAAGCTTTTAGTGGGTGCTGGACCAAGAGCTTTTGATATGTCCTTCCTGAATCTGGCTGTATGGAGTATTTTTGTAAATATTCAATCCTGTGTGTATTTCTTGCACTCAGATGAAAAGGGATGTGAATTGCAGATGCTTTATGTTCTATCTGTGGGTCTGTGACATTGAAAGATTCCTCTGGAGAACTTGATCTTTAACCTTTAAATTGTCATCTGGATCTATATGATACGTTTGGCTGTAAGGAATAAAGTATTTTCATACAAGATGTTTGGAGAAGAACTGTTGAGTACGTTAGAGTAGGTTAGAAAGTCACCTTTCTTCTTTAATATGTTTTGCAATAGATACTTTGGTCAGAATTCTTTTTAAAAAAATAGACAAATGACGTTAAATGAAGTATCTACAGCATGATTTTTTGTTTTTCACATGACCTGTTTAATTTAACAATTGATAAGAAACTGTTGTCTGGATCTATGATACTTTTGACAATAACCATGGATTTAGGATTGATTTTACAAATATTAGAAGGAAAGTTATTATTAGTGTTCTTATCATCATTTCTCCTTCAAATATTTTCCAACTGATGCTGCTGCTGCCTGAAAGATTTTATCAACTTTTTAAGACTACGTGTTGGCCGCTGTGTCAGTGTGAGCTTGGTATAGCCACCGACCATTCGCTGTCTCTTACCACTGCCTAGTTTAGAATACGGCTCAGGTATTTGATAAAGCTGTTAGTTTTGTGGCTGGTGAGATGGTGGTTTTCCCTATACCCTGTCTCTCTGTTTTCCTTAAACAACTAATTAGCCATTATTTAGCCTCTAAATGGCAGTAAATGCGACAAAGCAAAATTCCAAAGTATTACATTTCTAGCCCAGATTAAAAACATTGTATGTGTTTTAAACATTTTATGTGTTTTAGAGGCAGTAACACTGGCTAGTGGAATTGCTGATTTTCTGGGATGCCTCAGGTCTTTTGATAAGGGTCGTTTGGTGTGGCTTAGATTATATTTATTAGAGAAACAAAACCCTGAATTGTTTTTTACCATAGAATATTCAGATTTAGAGTTTATTGTATTCATCTTGGTGTTTGACTATGTATGACACAAATAGCTGTTACCATAAAAAATTAAATCTATAAGTGATAGAAAGAAGGTTGAGATTTTACTATTCAGCAAACATGCACCATCTGTTACAAAGAGACAATGTCTGTTCATGTCCACAGCCAAATAAATCAATCACTCCTTTTTTGTATGACCTACATAAGTGTGACCTTTTCATATTTCACTTGACCCCTTTGCATTTATATCATAATTTATCAAATAGAATGATACATGAAAATATCCAAAAAGGAATCATTCAAATCAACAATGACAGCATTCTGTCAAATTTTGTTTGAAGTATTGCTTTGTTCTCAAGATATTTCTATTTTTCTTTACATTATAATAAATCCAGTCCAAACCATGCAATTCATATAATCCTAGAAATAGCCATCTCTATGCTGAGGATGCTTTTAAAGATAATTAGGAGATAAAAAATGGATTGGTAGATCATAAACAAATCATAAACAACATATTGAATCAGCAGTACAAGGACTGGGAAATTCACTAGGAAATTGCTCATTTGCATACAAAATACAGATTAAGGATTCCTTGTCCTCAAATTCTCTCAGATTCCTATAGAAAAATTGTAGAAACATTTTGTACGGGTTGTAAATAACATATTTGTTAAAGACAACATCTCTTATTCAAGTATTTTCTGTAAATGTTTCATCAGAAAGTAGTTTCAAAATGTTTAATTTTTTTTTGGCAGCTATAGGCCTTAATGGGTTAATGAAACACCCTGATCAATGATGGATACCCAAGATTTATGTTTCAATATCAACATTTCATGACACAATTAAAAACATCTTGAAATCATTGTGCAACAACTGATCGCTGTTTCTCCACTGCTTGGGCTAAAAGATGAGATGAGAGAGTGTTAAAGGCCTTTTACATTAAGTAGCTCAGACTTCCCTGTTTCATCGGAATTCCTGCGGATATTTTTCCACATGTTTTTCATAAAAATCTCAGCCAACCACTGCAAGGGTAAATTGTAAACATGTTTCAATGCAGGCATCATGAACGATATCAAGCCTACAGGCCGTTTATCGAGTAGCGTCATCTGTTTTATGATAATCTGCAAATTACGAGGAAATACTAGTATATTAAATACTACTTATTTTATGATATACTGTATACCGTGTTAATATTGCGCATATAAAGTAATGCGCTCAGTAGATAAATGCCTTGGATGCGCAGTTTAATTATTGCGCATTGATAACCTCCATCTCAAGCCGTGTGAGGGGGCCAAGGGTATGCAACCTATACAGCTTTTGGGAGGCTGGTGCTGCTATATTCAAGCCGGCCAGCCCCCTGGGGATGCCACATGATGCCAGTGTTATAGGCAAGTGCAATCTTTATCTCGTCACTAGCCGCGAACAGTGTTATCTTGGTTGCAATTATCAACTCTGAGTAGTGGTTACCGGCATGTTTGGTCACATTCGAGTGTGCAAGTTCACTACATCGTAAGTTAATAAACATAGTACCAGCATAGGCCGCAAACGGTCTGTATTTTGAACGAGGATATTAGTGTGTTGAACGGGTACAAGGGATCCAATATCCAAATGATAGTTGCTACTGTTGATGAATAGTTTATTGTCCAATCCATCGTGCGCAGTTTAATAAATGCGGACTCCATGGGTGCGCAAAGTACGCATTAATTAAACTGCCGCAATATTAACACGGTATACAGTATGCAATATAGTGTACTATCAATTATTATTGATTTTTGTATATATATATATATATATATATATATATATATATATATATATATATATATATATATATATATATATATATATATATATATATATATATATATATATATATATATATATATATATATATATATATATATACAGGGTCTGACAATAACCAGAAAACTCTACAAGCCTGGTAGGGCTAGTGGCATATGGAATCTACTAGCCCTACTCCAACCTGTACTGGCCCTACCTGAAAATCCAAATAAACATTAAAACTTGACCAACCAAAATTTCAACATGTCAAATAATCAATCTTATCATGACTGGTAAATTTGTACTAGTCTGGTAGGGCTACAAGGGTTAGTAATTTACTAGCCCTACCGGCCCCTTTTCACATTTTTACTAGTCCAGACTAGTAGGGCTACCTTGTACGTCGAACACTGATATATATATATATATATATATATATATATATATATATATATATATATATATATATATATATATATATATATATATATATATATATATATATATATATATACACACACACACACACTGTCAGAGTGGTGATATTAAATTAAATTTGTGCTCCAAGTGGTGGTATTGAATTCTGCCATGTGGTATTGAATCTGCAAAGGGTGAACGGCTCCAGATCTAACACCTAGTGACCAATCAGCATCAAGAATCATAGCAGAGCAGGTGATAAAGTGTAATATCAATTATTAATGAATATTTTTTTTTTTTATATATATATTTCTGCACCAAAATCACAACAACAACAACTTGTTTCTAGTATTTGATACAGATAATGACATCTTTATTTTAACATCTTTATTTTTTTTGTGTATTTCAGGAAGCACAGCAGTGGGGATCTCCACAGTCGGTTGAAAACACGAAAGCTTCTTGGTGTCGGGGAAACTGATGATGGAGATGTCCATAGGTCAAAGGTCAGCTCATATGAATACTTTTTTTGTTTTTAACCCTTCGAATGCGGAGGCTACTTTCCTGCAAAGCACAAGAACGCAAAGATTTTTGAAAACCATCTAAACCCTGTCATGTTGGTATTGATTGGATAGCTCTCACTGCATGAGTTCTCTCAGATGAGTACCCATTTGCCATGTATTTTGCATAACTTTTATTTGGACAAATTAGCCACCAGCAGCATAAGGGTTAAAGAAACTTTGGTTTTGTCATTGCTTGCTAACTAATGGCCATTGTCTATACATAATATGTCGACTAGTTTTTCGCTGATGGAGGACTGTATATATACAATATGTTAGTGAGCTCTGACCTGTGGCAGTAGATCCTGTTGGAGGGTTTTGCTGTATATATTTGTTGGTATATTGACAGAAATGGGCATTTCATGTATTGTAATAGAAATAAAGACAATTTTTGGATGGTAAAGTATTGTCATGCCATTTATTGTACAGAAATTGCCATTCTTTTTTAAATTGCTCAAGTCTGTGAATAGTCTATTCACTAATCTAATAAATACTTCTCTGTCTTTAATACTTGGTCGGCTATTTAATGGTCTAAATGCTTTTTTGGTATTTGCAAAGATATCAATTTCCATCAAAATATGACAAACAAAAAAGAAATAACCCTAAATACCCAAACTGCAGCTGAGAGTTCTTGCCAGAATACACAGAAGTTCCCAGAATGAGACTAGAAAATGCCAGGACGTCCTAGGAAGTCTAAGCTCTTTTTTGGTAAAGGGACAGTGATGATTTGATAAAATATAATTTATTCTACTTGCAGGAACTGTTTCCTCATTCATGGCAAATATCCTTAAACCATTAATGCTTAAAGAGTTGTCTGGCTCTATAATACATATGACAATAGCTTTGGAATTGAAAATGATTTTACGAAATATTTGAAGGAGAGATCTAAGTGATGTTCTAAAGTAACATTTCTCAATCAAATATTTTCCTAACTATGCTTTTGCCTGCAAGATTTCATCAAAATTGTCAGACTGCTTTTGGCCACTTTAAGCATTAATGTTCACATCTGAGGGGTACACTTGGTCTCACACATGTGGAAACGTCTTGATAACTAAGCAATAATCTGAGAATTTTTTGACTGAAAATTATTACTTCTGTTAGGTTGTATAATACCCATTCAAATATTTTATAGATATTGCTCTGTATTTCGTGTGATGGATATGACTATTACATTGTCTGACCTTGTGTGTGCTTCAGATGTAACTTCGTTAACCCTTTCAATGCTGAGGCTACTTTAGTCTAAATGACAAGTACGCAAGGATATTTTGAAAACCATCTAAACCCTGTCATGTTGGTATTCATTAGATAGCTCTCACTGAGCACTCTCAGATGAGTACACATATGCCAGAGTTTCAGTCATTTTCTTAGGTTTTTTGCATCATTTTGTATTGGCCAAATTATAGCCACCAGCAGCATAAGGGTTGACATTCACAGCATTTCTAATTGACTTTCCCAGATTTTCCTGGTGCCAACCCAGCATGTTATTCATGTTTATTTCTATGTTTATGTTTCAGCTCAGTCAGATTCTTGGTCACAGTGAACAGTTATATATTAAATTACCGCGTGGATTAAGGATATGGCAGTTTCTGACCGGACTTCTCTTTACTGTCATTGCTATATGGGTGAGTATAAAGTGAACATTTACACCCATAGATTATTATTATTATCATTTATTATTATTAGTAGTAGTAGTAGTAGTAGTAGTAGTAGTAGTAGTAGTATTAGTAGTAGTATTATTATTGTTATTTTTATTATTAGTATTAGTATTAGTATTAGTATTATTGTTATTATTAGTATTATTATTATTAGTATTATTATTGCTATTAATATTATTATTATTATCATTATTATTATTATTATTATTAATATTATTTTCATTATTATTTTTATTATTATTATTATTATTATTAATATTATTATTATTTTCATTATTATTATTTCTATTATTATTATTATTATTATTATCACTATTGTTATTATTATCACTTTTATTATTATTATCATTATTATCATTATTATTATTATTATCATTATCGTTATCATCATCAACATCGTCATTGTTCTATTATTATGTTGGAATCAAAAGATATTGGTGCTGTAACTGACATCACAAGAAAAAGATAACGATCCAATTAAGTCCTCCCCAAAAGACAACTGGTTCATCTCCAGAGAACTTAATTGTCATATCCTAACTCAACTGTATCATTTTCCCTGTCCTCAGGTGATATCTCCATTTTCTTGCATTTGAAGGCTTGATTTCATTGTTACAATGTAATCACTATGCTAGATGCAGTTTTCTGCCTATTTCGCTCGCTAATTGATTTTTTGTTGTATTCGTTTCAGGCGCTGTTTTTCCCCGCGCACATGTTTGAGATCTCAGAGGACTCGTCATCAGGAAGTCATGTAACAGTGCCAGCGCGATTCTATGGTGCAGCCCTGCTCAGTAAGCAAAAACACAACACTTCCTAGAACTAAAATAACCACATCAATCCAATGTGTGTCCTCTGGTCAATTCTCAATATGATCAATCAATTACACTAGTTTAAGTGAATTTTATGTTTCCACTATGCAACTATCAATATGAACTATTAGACTAGGCTGAGTGCACTTATGTTCTTATTTCCACTATTTAACCTCAATATCAATTTCCCTTGCTGAAGAGCACTTTATTTTCACTATTTACACCTCAATATCAATTTCACTAGCTGAAGAGCACTTTATTTTCACTGTTTAAACGTCAATATCAATTTGAAGTATCACTAGCTAAAATACATGTTGTTTCAACTGTTTAAACATCAATATCAATTTCACTAGCTAAAATACAAGTTATTTCCACTTTTTAAACCTCAGTATCAATTTCACTAGCTAAAATACAAGTTGTTTCCACTGTTTAAACCTCAGTATCAATTTCACTAGCTGAAATCATGCACTTTATTTCCACTGATTTAGCCTCAATATCCATTTCACTAGCTGAAATGCACTTTATTTCCACTGATTTAGCCTCAATATCCATTTCACTAGCTGAAATATATGTTATTTCCACTGTTTGCACCTCAATATCAATTACACTACAGCTGAAGTGCACTCATTCATTGAACAAACATAAAATTAATTTGATTGCGCTGATATTTTCTGTTATTTGTCATTTTTCTTGACTGGTTTATGTCTATGTAGTTTCCAGTTAATCATTTGGGTCTCTTAGTGATTTTTTTTTCTATCGGTTCTCATGTTTTAGGACTATCTTTATTTTAGTACATCCCATTTTATTCTTTTTTCCCATCTTGTGTTTTTTTTTTCCTTTTTCCTTTTAGTGCTCACATTTAAGCGCATGTGTTTATATGTAGTTCCTGATGATTTGTAATTAGGTTTTCCCTTGACATTTTCCCTCAATAGTTTTCATTCTCCAGCTTTTGATGGTTTACTCGTATGGTTCCCATCTATCATTTCAGACCTTGTAGCAATATTTTCTCCTGTAATTAGTTTTCACACTTATGGTTGTGTTTTTCATGTAAAGTCCCATTTATCATTTCAGGTCTCGATCCCACAACATTTTCTCTAGTTACCGTATTCGCCAGATTAAGCGCACCGTGCGGGTGCAAGTTTGGAAATTTTTCTGTAGCAGGAGTTTTGTCAAACATTCGTATAACTGCACTCACTATGAGTGCCGATCGCGGTGTTACGTACCGCAACAAGAAATGGCCAATGGATGACAGTTACGATCGCCATCTATATACCTTCGCGTTCTACTAAAACAGTAGAAAATCAACATGAGGAGACGATCTTTGGTGCTTGCTGGTCCCCCAAAATCGGCGAAAAATTGGGGGGTTGTGCTAATCGGGTGAATACGGTAGTTCTCATTCTTCAGGTCATGTTTTATCTTATTTTATCCTGTACGCTCTCACACTTATGTTTGTGTTTTCATGTATGGTTCCCATTTATCATTTGAGGTCGTGCCATGACATTTTCTCTTCTTCAAGTACCGTATTCTTCTGATTAAGGGCACATACCCAATCATTGAGGTGTGTGGTAAAACGGAAGATCGCCAACACCCCTCACTTCAGAAAAATTTCCCAACCTCTATCTGCACAGTGCACTTAATCAGAAGAATACGGTACTCATTCATCAGGTCATGTTTTACCTAGTTTGTTCCCATTTATCACCTCTATGATTCCCATTTATCATTTCAGACTTTTGAGCAATATTTCCTCCAGTACACTCTCACATTTATGGTTGTGTTTTTCATGTTTGATTCCCATTTCTTATTTCAGTTGTATTTTCTCATGTACGCTCACTCTCTATGTTGTGTTTTTCATGTATGGTTCCTCTTTATCGTTTCAGGTCTTGCAGTGATATTTTATAGTACAATGCGTTCAGTAGATAAAGAAGTAATCCGGTGGTCCCTCCTTGCCTCCTCCATGTACTTCATCCTTCAGACTGTCGGTAAGTCACCTATTATTGCTCACAGTGGCCAAAAGCAGCCTGACAACTTCGGTGAGATATCTCAGGCAAAAGCATAGTTGGGAAAATATTTGAAGGAGAAATGTTGAGCTGAACACTACGAATACTTTTCCTTGAAATATTTTGTAAAATTAAGTTTAATTTCCATGTTATTGTCAAAAGTGTTTAAGACCCAGATGACAATTTAAAAAGTAACTCTTAAGCATTACTAGGTTAAATACAGGATACTTAAATGCTCAAAAACACCTCAACCCTTTCATGCCTGTATCACCCAAAATTGCCTGAATGTCTCTCAAACAAAAACCTTTTTTGTAGAATATTTGAAGGAGGTATAGTAATCTTACCTCAACAAACAACTCTTCTTCAAATGTTTTCTGAATTCATACAAGATTCCAAAAGTATTTTCAAAAATATTTTAGATTCAGACAAAAAATTGTCAAGGAGTTCTCTGGTTATGAATGAGTTAATACCCGGGTAACAGAAAAAAGCAGAGCATTTAAACATATTACCAAGGTATTTATTAGTTTGTTAAAGTCAATGTTTTCTCAAATATTTTGATTGTACATTTATGTTGGGAAATTGATGGAACCAGCTAATTGTTGGGCTTTGGGGGGGGGGGGGGGGGGGGGGGGGGTTGTAGTGTCTCTGGTGCCTTTGCAACTGGAAAACCCCATTGAACTACGTGCAGTGAGAAGGGAATTACATCCTAGTTCCAAGTTGCTATCCCAACCTGATATGACCCAGAGAAAGTCCGATACAAGGTGATAGGAGTGGAAATGAAAGGAATGGAAAGTAGTATGAAGCTAGTGGCGCTGGGCGCAACACAGCGCAGAGGTTAGGCAGGTATGGTAGAGGAATGGATCCGTGCGCCAAAATATGTAGGCCGGCGCACGGACCCATATCTCAAGGGGAATTGATAGAGATGTAATAGTTATGAAATATGAGGAATATGGGTAGTGAGTAAAAGCAAATTAGTGATTGTGTAAATATTCAAAGCTAAGTTCACCTGGCAAAAAAGGTCTGATTTGGAAAATATTTGTTACTGAAACACCATAAAGGTGAGAATATGGGGAATTCAAAAACATTAACGAGAATTTGCACCCCCCGCCCCCCAATATGATACTGACCACCTCTGGGTCATGGACTATTATGATGTATTCAGTTCAAAAGCAATCTCTGTGTGTTTCTCATAACTGGGAATTTGTCATCATGCTGCAAGTGTGATCTGCTACATAAAATTAAAGTTATTTCATAATCATACTTGTATGGTTATCAATTTGCCAACACCTGTAAAATATAATAGCCCACTCCTAAACTAATAAACTAATCTGACCCCTGGTGGCCAGGATTGGAACCGCATAAAATCTCCTGATTTTGGATGGTTGAATGTTAACAGGTATGAATTATATAACTTGGTCAGAAATCTTCAGATTAGCTACTGTTTTGCCAACTTTCAAAAATCATCCACCATTCCTCAAGAATAAATTTATTTTCTAGCCAGGAGCCAAGAATTTCATAATATGCTGAACATAGTAAGTATTTGATCTTGAAAGATCACACAATGTCTGGAAAGATCACACAATGTAAATGTTGTTGATGAAGACATTTTCAGTTCCAAAGCTATCTGCGTGTTTTTGAAAACTGTGTGTATATTATCATGCAGCAATTGTGATCTGCTAAAATTAAAGTTATCCTATGAACATATGTTTCCATGATTACCAACTCTAAAGGCCCGCTCCTTAAGCAAAAGTACTAACCTGGCCCCTCCAAGAATTGGAACTAAACAAAATGAAACCAAAAGACGTCGCAGTATAGTAAACCGCCTGATAAGTGAAATATCCTGATTTTGGATTGTTGAATGCTGACGGGTATGCCAACGTACGTGCACAATATCAATTGAACAATTCATAACACACACGTACCATGATTTAAGAACTTATGGCCAGTTTAGCGATATTCTCAGAATGAGGCATCTCCGTAGTATAATAGTATGCCGTAGGTGTACGTCCTATACATATTTCGCTGTTTCGCTATGCGCGGAATTACCGTAAAGTCGATCCCCTTTTTCGACATATTAGCTAGAAGTACACGGGCGCGAAAATATGCCAAAAATTTTCCCACATATGATCTTTAGACAATGTTTCAATCGCACGCATGACTTGATTTTTTGGCCGCTCAGTTTCATCAATAAACTCGCTACCATAAACCGTTATAACGACGAATTTAGATCTGACACTTTTCCCTATACACCTAGTATTTTGCCAACTTGGCGAGTGGCAGAATGGTGAATCTATACATGTCCTACGGACGACTTGCTACCCTATCGCAAGTCCTATGCCGACGTGGGTCCAGTATATTCAAAAGATAGATGTAAAATATGAAAATCGACTCAAATACACTTGTAGCCTACACTGTGGCAACCTTACAGATTAGTGTGGTAAGGGATGGTCACGTAGTCCTCACCAGAAAGGAATGGCGAAATACATATGGATCAAAATATTCCTTGAAAAAGTTATTGATTAAGTAGCTCAGATGGTTAGGTGTCAGACTAGTAATCATTACTAGCACTTTGGTCTGTTCTTTGGCAAGTCAGTTTTTTCCATATTGCTTCAGTCTACCCAGCTGCAAAAAGGGTACCTAGCACAAATAAGGCAGTGCTTAGAGCGTGTGCGCTATATGCTGCCAGTTGCTCTGGAATATCCCCGGGGGATTGAAATGGTTTCTGTGTGTACAGGCCTGCTAGGGGAGCGCTTCGGTGGATACAAGTCTATAAACCGAATACCTTTACCTGTTGGTTAAGACAGCTAGATTAGACAGCCAGGTTCAGACCAATAGGGACTATGCGAATGTATGGTCAAATTGATATGTTTGTGTATGTTATAGCCATATTTTGACAATGAGCAAATCTATAACTTTTTACAGGAACATATTGAATCTGACTGGCTGTATGCTCCCTTATGTATTGTTGCTGTGGTGAACTCCACTCCAGCTAGCTCAATGATTTCATATGTATATGTTTTAAAAAAAATTGTATGCTTTATTAATGAAATAATTCAGCATTTGAATAAAGCTTTGCATATTATTGATGAATACAAGTATTTCAATACATTTCCATTTTGTGCTTTTGGTTGAAATTCAGGTTTCCCTTTTCCTTTAAAGTTAGATCCTGGGTGGATTGATATATGACTCTATGCGTACTAGACGACCCACATAATGGATATAGGGAATTTCAGTCACATCATCAAAACTCAGTAAAATGACCTATTTACATAAATGACTGCTGAGTTTGATTCAAATTTATTATTTGCCATGGATACACACATATTTGAAATCCAAATGTTGCCCGTTCGCATGTACCTGTTTAAAAGTGGTTCTCGATTTTACCAAAAGAGGGCAGCACTTTTCAGTAAAGATGTGTTCATACTTGCAAGTTCAGAATTTGCTTGGCAGATGACATCACCCCTATTACTACAACTAGTCCATTTGAAATAGGTAGAAAGGAATGGAATGTTTGACCCCACCCTTCAATGGTTCTGCACTGGGGGAAGGGGGTCTTTGTCATGTTCCCAGTAGGAGGGAGGGATGAATTTGAAATCACCCTTCATGGCCATATTGATTTTGAATTTGGGTGTTGGAGGGCCAGTTCTGAACATGGATAGAGGGGTGCCTGCAATAATTCCGAATTTGGGGAGACTCCCCCGCCCTCTCCAAGTACCAGTCCTTCCCCTTCCCATTTTCAAATGGAACAGTGCCCTAGTAATAAGATTGGAATAATCAATTAAACAAAAAGCGAGATCTTTATTATGCCTTTTCGAAGTCATTACTATGACAATGTGTTGGATATAAAACAAAATATACAAGTAGAGAATCAATTATCTTTATTTCTAAAAGATACAAATTGATGTGATTGATCAATCTAACAAATATCACATTCATCCCTGGGGGATGTAAAATCCTAAAACAGAAACGGAGAAGAGGGTTACGGTGAACATTCAGTTCTGACCCACTAAGAAGTGGTGCCCCCTTTTAACTAATCCTCCAAGTTTTAACACATTTTTAAAGAACTATGGATAATTCATGTTCATTTATTTTCATATAAACTAACTGTATAATAAAATAGAACATGTTTACAGTATCTTTCCTTATCTATTTCTTATATATATTATTTCTCATACATAGCGAAGATATATGCCCCCACTGCATCAAGACAAACAGAATACACAATCACATAAGCAACATAATTGTTGCCATGTGATACACATGTATATATATATATATATATATATATATATATATATATATATATATATATATATATATATATATATATTTATATATATATATATATACATTTTTATTTAATATGAGTATATATATATATATATATATATATATATATATATATATATATATATATATATATATATATATATATATATATATATATATATATATGTATATATATATATATATACTCATATTAAATTGAAATGAAAACTCTTATGGTCTTGATATATGTGTTATAGCCTCTCCACAACATGCTGCAGACAGCTATTCTCAAGCACCTTCCACAGATTGCCATCCGTATGGTCACTGAGGAGTGGCGCCCTCTTTCAGTCACTTGATCAACTAATCCTCCAAGCCTCTCTATAACATGCTGCAGATGGCAAAGATTGAGCACCTTCCACAGATCTTTAAATTCAGAGAACCTGAAACAACAACTTTTATTGAAATATATATCAAACAGTGGTTGTTAATTTTGTATAAAAAGGTCACCTAGTGCCCATTTTTTCAACTAAAATATGAAATAATGGCTTAAATCAGTCGCTTTTTCAGATTTTTCTCGCAATGAGACCTCCCTTTTCTTTGAACTTGATCTTTCCATATTTTTGACAGGAAACTGCCCTGGTGTGTGTGAAGCACAATTATGACTCATTACAAAAGTATTTCAATATTCCACCCATGCCCGTAAGCTTATGTCAAAAACGGGTGAAATCACTAAATGTTGGTGATACTTGTTAATGCATTTAATGGTATGTGGGTTAGGATGCCGGGATGCCCTACCCCCAGGGATCTACCACATTAGAACGATTTTATAGGCTGGAATGTTTCATCATGAATCAGGTGTTAACACTTTTATCTCAGAAAACCTCAAATTGGGGAATACAGTAGTCTAGTCAGAATAGCTCTTGTTTTCCGTAACCCAACATGTAATGCAAAAGAAACGAAACCAATTGATTTAGTTTAAGGTGATGAGTACCATTGCAAGCGAGTTAAAAGCCCCATCCCAAAACACACCTCACAGCAGCATAATCATATAACAAGGCGTATCTACATGTTCCTGAGTGTTATCAGTGGGATATCTCGTGTGTGGAGGCATGGGAACCCTTTGATAGTAGTGGACATACCTTGCTGATCGGTTCTGAGCACTGGAAACAAAAGACAGTTGCACAAAGATACACCTCGACGATCTCAAAAGAATGGCTTGTGGTCAGGATTCTATAAATAGGTGCTAGCTATGAGCACGCGAGGTTACCAAGTGTAGTTGGTGTGGAGATTCTTAACTAAAATTTTCAACGTTATGGCCTGTAAAAGTCTTCAGCAGTAAACAATCAAAACAATACTTTTTATCGGGCATATTTAATGATATCCCTAAAGTAACTCTGAACCTGCGGTAACCATCACCTGCGTAATTAATGAGAATATGTCATTTGAAAGAAAAGTTGTAAATTTTGAAATAAAACAGAACATGGATTGAATAATGACAGGTGGCAATGATATTCTCTACCTGATAACACTCCGGAACCTGGAGATACACTTAGTTATAGGATTATGCTGCTTTGAGGTGTGTTTTGGGAGAGGGCTTTTAACTGGCTTGCAATGGTACTCATCACCTTAAGGTAGGTCTACTCAGTGCCAGGAATTTTGTATTTTGGGCAACTGTGATCAGATGATCAAAAATCAAAAATTTGCGATTTGAGGGATTTCATAATAAAATACTAAAATTCATAACCCAGGACCTTGTGGCATTGCAATCAAACGCATTGTTGCACATTTTCACATTTCAGTATATTTAACCCCGCAAGGGCCACACTCTCTTGACCTGCTCAACCAAATATGCCTTGACAACAAGGTATACTATCTTTTGGAAGGATGGATCATACAAAAAATGAGCTGCGCAAACAACTCTGAACACCAATACAACAACAACCGAAAGTGGCATTGCGCGAAAAATACATGAGCTGATTCAAAGATGCCTGGCCCTATGTTATAATTTTGTATGTTACCCAGCAAAAGGCACATTCTCTTGACTTGCTCAACTGCACAATGGTGTGCAATAGGAGCTGGCACCTCCCCGGGAATCCTAAGCTGGTATGGCACCGGCCCTTTAATCAGTTACTGGTGATATATGACATATGAACTTATTTTATAGAGACAAATCAGTAAAATATAGTTTGCCTGGATTGACCGCACGAACCGGGTCTGCATAGTTGGTATAATATCTGAAGGAGAGATGTTAACCAGAATATATTAAACCAACAACAAAAAAGTAAAATCCCGCGAGAAAAGGAAAGTGTGTGAAGTAATGTGCGAACACGCATATGACAGCGTCACCTGGTGAGATTTTCTTGAAATAAATATCGGCCGCAGCGCACTCTTTTCCACCATGTAAACAAACGCACGTGGCTTGCGGGCACTTGTCTATGGACGTTTAAAGCTATTCATGTTGTGAGAAATATGTGTTTTATCGAAATTTGTACCCTTACTAATCGTTGAGTTATTGACTACAAAAACATTCTCGTTTTACTCATATCAAAGGGAGAATGAAACCTGTCATAATTTTACAAGGACGAGGGATAACAGAGATGAGGTAACCCCTGGATTAGTTGATTTCTTTCATTCTGAATTTCCGCAAGAATAGCAGTCAATATTGTCATTGGCTTCCTGAGTCCTCAGTTCTTGACAGGTCAAACATCAAGAAAGGCGTTCCAGTCTCTTGAAGAGGACAAGTTTAGGTAGGTAGAGACTTTTTGGTAAAGACACATAACATATCAGTTTCTTATTATCAACTACCGGTATACTTGCAAGCTGAAATAGGTAGTTATTGATATCAATAAATCAGTTATTGATATCAATAAATCAGTTATTGATATCAATTAATCAGTTATTGATATCAATAGATCATTTATTGATATCAATAAATGAAAACATTAATTGTTGGTCGATAAATATAGAAGGCCAAAGAGAATCGCTGGTTTGATTCTGAAAGGAATAAGGTTTTTATTTTAGAACCATGGAAGAAGGATATATCAACCCCCCTTCCCCCCCCCCCCAAAAAAAAAAGGCACAAATGTTTTAGTTATATTATTCTGACAAGTCAAGTCACATCAAGAAAGGTATGCTTTCCGTCATTAAGATAGTGATTTTAGAATCAACAATGCACTATAGTCCAGTCAATCTAACTGATTTTTGGGCTCAACGTCAGAATAATTGCAACAGAATTTTTTTCACTTCTGTGAGTTAAGGCATAGTCTCCTGCATAATATACTGAAAGTCTACCAAAATCATCCCTTGGGAAAGGGGTCAACAGCAGCCATCTTTAAAGATGGCCGCCAATTTCACTATTCAGTACTGTACTCCACACTTTCATTTTCCCTTACACAAATTTAGTCTTAGAAACCTAAAACCAGCTTTATTTCACTTTTGACAATATGTTTGAATATTCCATGCAAAATTTGTTTCAAAAAAGTTTTAATTTTGGCTCTTTTAATTCAGAAAAAGTAGAAAAAACATGAAAATCGGCCCAATTTACTCCGAGTTGTTTATGATAGCATTAAAAACATAGGTTATTTTTGAAACTTTACTTTTTCTTCCACTTTCAGCATCCCTAAGGCTTCTTATCAGTTCATTATGGGTCCCAGTTTCCTTATAATTTGTTCATAATAGGTGTTTTTAACGGGTTTACTATTTCAGTTCTTAATTGGCCACAACCATATCTAATATGTGTACCTCCAAACCTTATGTACTGAGGCTGAATCTTTATCTTTTAGAGTTTACACCTAGGACACATTATCTGAAAAGTGTTTCTCCATGGAAACCAGAGAGTAAGGTGTAGACTACACCCCTCTTCTTTCAACATATAGGGCGAATGCCCCCCCTTCAGGGAATAAAATTCCAGGTCTAGGGGAGGATACAGAAGGGAGGGCAATGCTCGCAGGTAAGTATTTATCATAAAAGAGAAATTACTTCTAATTTCCTGTTTTATTAGTAAATCCTTACCTGCTCCCATTGGAAGCAGAGTACCACCGTTTAGCATAAGCTGTGGAAGGATCTGGAATTATTTTCTAGCCGCTGTGCCGGCCGCCACCATCACCGCTCTACTAAACCGTCCCCTCATAGCAGGGAGGTCCTTCAGGTAGAAGCGTGCGAAGGTCTGAGGGCGACTCCAGGCCGCAGCATCCATAATATCCTCAAACGGTACACCTACGGTGGCCGCCCAAGTGGTTGCGACCCCTCTGGTGTCGTGAGCACGAATGCCCATCTGCTCTCTCTGCTTGTGCGAGTATGCCCCAGAGATGGCCTCCTTCACCCAACCAGCGACAGTACCCTTGGAAGCTTTCTTGTATGGCTCTTTCGAGATAACGAAGAGAGCCTTCTCCGCGCCCCGAAGGGGTTTGGTAAGCTTCAGATACCACTTCAGAGCTCTGAGTGGACAATGTACCTTATCATCTGGTGAGTGCTCCTTTAAGCTCAGCAAGAACACCGAGCTAGGAGTGAAGGACAAAGACTGGTTTTTATCCAGCAAGAGAGAAGGGAGGAGACGAACTCCACCATTTTCCCATCTCAGGTGGCTAGGGTCTATCCTGCAAGAGTGGACCCAGCTCAACTGCCTACCCAATGCTAGCTGTATGAGGAAGGCCGTTTTGATGGCCACTGACTTCAAGGGGGCCGCATGTAGGGGCTCAATCGGTGGGCCCGCCAGGTACTTAAGTACCGTTGGAAGGTCCCACGTTTCCCTGAGAGTTCTCGGCCTGGCCGCCACAACAAAGATACCCTTCAAGAGGGTAGAGAGGTCGGTGTTCAAAGACACCGTGGACCCATCCGGAAAACCCTGGTGTAAAGCCGCAATAGCCGACCTATACCCTGCAAAAGTGGACAGGGCTAAGGGATTCCCTTTATGCCGGATTGTCCACAGGTTTTCCAGAAATTCTGCTACCTCCGTTAAAGGCGGGAACCATAAACCCGGCGAGTTGACTCTCGTCTGGCTCTGGCTGCCGTGTCAGCAACGTTTGCTGAAAAGCCGCGGTCAACGAAGGATTTGCGGACAGAGGCCATACAGTTACCCTCATGGCCTCCGGTTTGGGGTACCGCATCCCCGTGACGCGTTCTTCAGGAGATCGCCCGTGGCAGATCCGTCAGCATCGATGTCAGTTGGCGGAACCACGGCTGGCTGGGCCAGAATGGGGCCACCAGTAGGATCTGGGCCGTTGGTTGAAGCCTCAACTTCCGCAACACTCTCGGGAGGAGTGCCGTCGGTGGATACGCATATCCGTAGAGGCATTCCCAGTTCTGCGTCAGCGCGTTCACACCGCTCAATGACGGGGACGGCCAGATTGAGAAGAACACTGGCAGCTTGTGGTTCTTCTCCGACGCGAACAGGTCCACATGCGGGGTTGGCCAGCGTTAAAAGATCGCTCTGGTCACCGCGTTGTGGAGGGTCCACTCCGTCAGGTGACGGTGGCTCCCCCTGGACAAGGCATCTGCAAGGACGTTCTTGTCCCCGGACAGGTGGCTGGCCACAAGAAAGATGTCATGTTGCCTGCACCATGCCCAGACGTCCAGTGCCAGACGGCACAGAGACGGGGACTGGGTCCCGCCCACCTTGTTGATATAGGCAACCATGGTGGAATTGTCGGAAATGACATCCACAGCAGTGCCCTGCAACTGAGGTAGGAAATGCTTCAGGGTTAGCCAGACCGCTTGAAGCTCGAGCCAATTGATGTGTCGCTTGGCCCAGGCTCTTGACCAATGCCCGGAGACCACCCAGTCGCCTAGGTGGCCTCCCCACCCTTCCTTGGAGGCATCTGTTACGATCAACATAGTCGGATCAGGATGCAGGAAGGGGCAGCCAACTCAAAGATTGGCCTGTGAAGTCCACCACTCTAACTCGGCGAAAGTCGCCTCGTTCGGTAGGATGCGTACGTACGGGCTGTCCGAGACCTGTGTCCACTGGTCGTGGAGCATCAGCTGGTTCGACCGCATATGGACTACTGCCATAGGAACCAACTCGCGGAGGCTGGACAGGTGTCCTAGAAACCTCTGCCAGGTCTTCGCCGGCTGGGCATTTCTCGCCAGCAAAGAGGCCGCTAGGCGGGTAGCCCTGAGAATCCTCCTTTCGCTCGGGAACACGAGCATATTCAGGAGATCCAGGGTCGAACCCAGGAAGGCAAGGGCCTGAGAGGGGGTGAGCTTGCCCTCGTTCACAAGGAACCCCAGCGTGTTCACCCAGAATAGCGTCAAATCTCTGTGACGCTCCACTAGGGATTTTGACTGACTTTTCATCAGCCAATCGTCCAAGTACTGGTGCATATCGACACCTTGTACTTTGAGGAAGACCTCTATGACCCTCACGATCCTTGTGAAGACTCTGGGAGCCGTCGACTGACCGAAGGGGAGCACCAGGAACTCAAAGGCTCTGCCGTTGTAAGCGAAGGGTAGGTACCTGGTATGCTCTGGCGCCACGGCCACGTGAAAGTAGGCGTCTCTTAAATCGATACAGATCGCCCACGTTTCGGACAGACTTAAGTCCCTCAAATGTTCTGAGGTGTTCTGTTGTTGTTCAGCTGCCTCCCCTAGGCAATCCATAACTGTTCGCAGTGTCTCCATCCGAAAGGATGGGGGCACTACAAATTTGTTGAAAGCCTTGAGGTTGAGAATCAGCCTCCAGCTACCCGATTCCATGGCTACTAGGAAAATCGGGGAGTAAAACCCGGGCGTCTCTGGAGACACCAGAATCGCTCTTATGGCCTGCTTGTCCAACATGGACTGGAGACCTCTCTCGAGGTCTGCCCTTCAAGACGGATTTTTGGGGGTCTCCGTCCACCATGGTCTTAGCCAGCAGGGCATCTGGGTGCTTTTTTGGACACCCAAACCCTTGAAAAAAAAACCTCAGGACACCCAAAAACATTTATGTGGAATTTCTAAATATCTCAATCTCAAGCTTATAATTGAATTTTTTCATCTACTTATAATTCCCATGACATAGTTTAATGATACTATGCCTTATTTCGATGAATATATACATGACTATGGTTGAAATATGAGTATATTGTGATCCTTATTAAACATTTGGACGCCCAAAAATTTTACAACTGCCAATTTTAGGCACCCAGTTTCTAAATCCTGGCTAAGACACTGCCGTCCACCATACCCTCGATGTAGTCGGAGGCTTTGCTGTGAACTCGATCCTGTAGCCCCTGGACACCGTTTCTAGGACAAATTTGTCCGAGGTGACCAGAGGCCACAGGTGGGCGAGGACCTCAACCCAGATGTCTCTGATTTTCTGGAATGTTTCATCAAGTGTAGTGTATCTGGTTTAGTATCTTACACCATAAGAAAATTCCCTGATTGTTGCTTCACTACAATCTTGCTTTCCCCAGTCTACCCTCCTGTTCATTTTATTTCAATTCACAGCATTTTCGTTTTTTGTTTTTTGTTTTTTTTTGGTTGGGGGGGGGGGGGGGGGTACTTTCAAAGGTGGTAAATTACACCCACCCCTAATTTGTGACCAGAAACACATTTCTTTAAATTTAAAATGTCCTTCTGTAAAAGATAGACTATAAAAAGAGATAAAATACTAACCTCAACAGATTTAGTCATAAGGTTTTATTATGTTACGTGATTTGCACAGAGTTATGGTAGCATCCCTGAAACAGTAATCATGTTTAAAAAGATATTTCATGAACACCAGAGAAGGAATCTGGGTTCATAAAGTATTTTAAAAAGCTTAAGTAATCAGGTAAAGGAATACAGATAGTAATGAATATCAAATTACCTTAGCTTTGAACATTTTTAGAAACACTTTGAGAGGATTTTTGTCAAATTTTGCACTTTTTTCAGCATTAATTTCATTGAAAGTTATAAATTTCAACATTTTCCCCTAACAAATCTTGCATAAAATATCACAATGAGTTGTAGAAAGGAAATAGAAACAAGTTTTATGATCACTAGTCTGAATCTTTTCAAGAGAAAAAAGTAAATCTGAAGCATAGTATTGTAATAGGCAATTTGGCGGCCATCTTTAAAGATGGCCACCGTTGACCCATTTCCCATGGGATGATTTTGGTAGACTTTTGGTATATCATGCAGGACACCATCCCTAAACTCACACAAGTGAAAAAAATTCTGTTGCAAATATTCTGACGTTGACCCCCAGATTGACTGGACTACTATACATTCAATTATTCAGTATATTATACTTTTTATTGAAAGTGTATACTTATGAATGTGTCAGATTGCTTGGACAATAAAATGGTATAAGTGTTAAACCTATTAATACTCACAGCGGCCAAAAGAGTGACAATTATAATGAAATCTTGCAAGCAAAAGCACAGACAGGAAAATATTTGATGTAGAAATGTTAATCATTTATGGCTTGAAAGGGTTAACCCTAGGATGATGAGCCACAGATACAGTTCCTGGGACGATCATCATGCTTGGATATTAAAATTTTCTTCAGAATATTTTTATTTGAGGTTTCCCTAAAAGTTTATCTCTGCAAAGATGTAGCTGAGTGTATTGCAGGCTTGAAAAGGTTAATCTAAGAAAGATAAGTCTCAGATACGGTTCCTGGGTCGATCATCGTGCTGTTAACCTATTCACACTCAGAGGTGTTCAAGAAACTATCGTCTGCTACTCTCTTACTTTTGAAAACAACTTGGGAATAAAGTGAAAATTCACAAAATATTTGAAGGAGATTTGTCGTTTAGCTTCTGATCAACATTTCTCCTTCAAATGTTTTGTCAGAATATGCTTTTGTAAGTTAAATATTTCCAAAATCGTCAGGCCTGTTTTAGCCGCTATGAGTGTTAATGAGTTAATTTTGATCCCTGATCGCCACTACCTTCTGTTACGTAACATCTTCCTGGAGGAGCAGCCAGCAGGGACCGTTTACCGTAACTAGCCGGCAAACACTTTGCCCCGCTCTCATTGGTCAATTACACAGGGAAAATAGCTGATGAAGTTGCAATGAAGGGCCATTGATGAGCCTGAGAGGAAGTGAGTGGCTCTCGTGTGCTGTACGGAGAACCGCGGGCCGAGGAGGAGCCGCCGACGGCAGTAGTAGCAGCACACGGTCTACTACGACTACGAGACAAACGAGTCACTCTAAGTGTTAATGTGTGAAGGACATTATTTGCTTGGATATCAACATTTTCTTCAAAATATTTTTATTTGAGTTCTCTTAAATGAAAATGTGCTTGATATCAAAATTATTTTCGGAATATTTTCAATTGAGTTCTCTTGACTGAAAATGTGTTTGAATATCAAAATTATTTTTGGAATATTTTCATTTGAGTTCTCTTGAATGAAAATGTGCTTGAATTTTAAAATTATTCTCGGAAAATACTTTCATTTGAGTTCTCTTATATGAAAATGTGCTTGAATATCAAAATTATTTTCAGAATATTTTCATTTGAGCTGGGGATGTATCTCTCTGATTTGAGTGAGTAGCTCTCGTGTGCTACACAGAGAATTGGGACTGAGGCTGAGGAGCCGCCGTCGGCAGTAGTAGCTAGCACACGAGACAAGCGAGTACTGATCATGTGGTGTGCTCTAACACCCGCAAGTGCCAAACGACAACGAGCGGAGGATAATCACATGGCAGGAACTAGTATGTTAGTTCTATAGGGAAATTAACGGCTACGGCTACGGATACGGTGGCAGCAGCAGCGGTAGGGGGCAGAATGGAATCGTCTCACGCGATTGGATTATGTGGGTGTGCTAAGGATGCCATGCGGTATCTCTGCTGTAAGAGCGAGCAGCAGCAGCCTCAGGTAATAGTGCCTAAATATTACAGTAGTTACAGTAGGATCATTGAACCTTATACCGAATTCCTGCTGGTTGTGGCCATCCTTAATACCAAATGAAGATTAACCCTCCCAAGTCTAAGGCTACTTTCGTCCAAAGTTTATTTGAAAACCATCTAAACCTGTCATGTTGGTAATTTGGTATTGATGGGATAATGCCTAAACATTACAGTAGTTGTAGGATCATTGAACCTTATA
Source organism: Maea johnstoni (assembly GCA_963942565.1). NCBI lineage: Eukaryota > Metazoa > Annelida > Polychaeta > Spionida > Magelonidae > Maea > Maea johnstoni. The sequence continues at coordinate 24,573,799 of OZ012693.1, read as the reverse complement.
CCGAATACCCGCTGGTCATGGCCAGGTACAGTTTGACTTATTCATGCTAACAGCCACCCTTAATACCAAATGAAGCTTGGAATAACAAGGAATTTCTAAGATATGTCTAGGGAAATCCCAGGATTTCCAAGGAAGTCTTAGCTACAAAGGGAATGATAATATGAAGAGATTTGTCTTGTTCAGTAGAGTTTAAACTATTCATGCTTACAGCTAGCCACCCTTAATACCAAATGAATCTTGGAATAACCAGGAATTCCTAGGATAAGCCTAGGGAAATCCCAAGATTTCTAAGAATTTCCAAGGAGGTCTTAGCTACAATAGGGAAGGATAATTTGAACGCCTAGATATTACAGTAGTTGTAGGATTATTGAACAATGTACTGGATACCCACCGTTCGTGGTCAGGTACAGTATAAATTGACCTATTCAACCTTAGAGCCTGACCCTCAATACAGAATGAAGCTTAATCCTTTCAAAGCAAAAGGAAGCAAAGTTGTTTGAAAACTATCTTAACCCTGTCATGTTGGTATTCATCGTATAGCTCTCGATGAGTACTCCCAGATGAGTACCCATGTGCCAGGTAAAAACCTTGAAAATAACTGAAACCTTGGCATATGGTACTCATCTGAGAGCACTCAGCGAGAGCTATCCAATGAATACCAACCTGACAGGGTTTAGATAATTAGCAAAAATCGTTGCATCCTTGTACTTTGGATTAAAGTTGCCTCAGCATTGGAAGGGTTAATGTAACCAGGAATTATATCCGCCGGTCATTTGACCTATTCATGCTTACAGCCACCTTCAATGCCCAATGAAGCTTGGAATAACAAGGAATTTCTAAGATAAGCATTGGGAAATCCCAAGATTTCCAAGAAAACAAGGTCTTAACTACAATAAGGAAAGGTAATTTGAACGCCTAAATATTACAGTAGTTGTAGGATAATTGAACATTGCACCAAATTCCTGCAGGTCGTGGCCAGGTACAGTTTGATCTATTCATGCTTAGAGCCACCCTTATTACCAAATGAATCTTAAACAAATCATGTCAGGAAATATTCTTGACAAGTGTTGTCTGGACCTTTGTATGATACTTTTGATAATAAATTTGCAGTTAATTACAAAATAGCCACCAGCAGCATAGAGGGTTAATGTAACCAGGAATTTCGAGGATAAGCCTAGGGAAATCTGAGGATTAACAAGGTAATCTTAGTTATAATAGGGAAGGGTAATTTGAAAAGAATTCTCTAGTTCTATGATAATTTATGAAATAAATGGATCATGAATTCCAAAATTATTTGGAGGAGAGTTGTAGAAGAGTTTTTATAAACATTTTGGCCTCAGAAATTTTACTAGATATTTTTAGTACAATTTTGTGAAAACAATCAGGCCTGTTCTAGCCACTCTCCAAATGTGTTAATTAACCTATTCACATCTGGAGAGTAGCAACATTGACTTTCTGTCAAAAAATTCACAAAATATTTTTGGACTGGTAGGGCTAGTAGCACATGGAATATACCAGCCCTACCTGAAAATCCAAATAACCATTAAAACTCAAACCCCTTTATTATCTAAATATGCAAGAAAATATGCTATTAATTTAGATCTTCCTAAGGGCACTAACCAAAATTTCAACATCTCAAATATTCAATCTTATCATTACTGGTAAATTTGGACTAGTCTTGTACACAGGTAAAGGTTGACGGGCCCGTTTTTCGATTCCTCAATATATCGACATTTCACGGCTTGAAAACCTGTAACGGTCCCAATATTTTTACGGGCCTGTCATAACAGGCCCGTAATGGGCTCATAACGGGCCCGCTATAACGAGCTCGTTACGGGCCCGTTATAGCGGGTTCTGAGCCCGTAACGGGCCCGTCAAAATAACGGGCCCGTTTGGACCCGTCAATTTTTACCTTTGTAGGGCTGCAAGGGTTGGTAATTAACTAGCCCTACAGGCCTCTTTTTACATTATTTTCTAGTCCAGACTAGTAGGGCTACCTTGTATGTCAGGTACTGAGAGTTATAAGTCGTATTGCTCTGCAATTAAAATATTTCTATATGTTACCCTGACAGACCAGATGTGAATGGGTTAATATGAATAATGAAAGATCTGGTCAAATATGGCCTAAAAAAGTTTCCTGTAACCCTACATTAAGTTGTTGTTTTTTAAATCACTACCCTAAAGTTTTTACCACCCTCCCAACTCCCAATCAATGTAAAACATGCATAAAACACACATTTTCGTCCAAAAAAATAATGCAAAAAAAGTTTTTTTACCGACCTACCTACCCTTTTTTTTCTCAGATCGTTACAGGAAACAACAATATTATTTTCTTGGTCTAAGCTCTTTTCTAGCACTCTATATGCACTAACAACACAATATTGCTATTTAAGGTTATATCAAAAATACCAAGCGCTGTTTGTTCAACCTATTTATGCCCATCAGTTCATTAACTCAATGTAACTCAATCTAAGGAAGGAAGGTTTGGGTTTTTACATTGCTTTCAACAGCTTAGGTCATATCGCGACAAGATAGAAACCCGGAACCAGGAAGAAATTCCCTTCTCTTCACGAATAGTTCCAAGGGGTGCTTTCAGTTGCAGAAGAGCTGTAGACAGCCCTCCACAACCTCACATTTATATGGCGACCAGGCTGACCCTGAACCTAAGTTATTCATTTATTTGTTTGTTTGTTTATTATTTATTCATATATTTATCTATTCTTTTAAGTATTTAAATATGTATTTATTTATTAATTAATTATTCTTATTTTTCATTTATTTATATATTCATTCATATATTTATTATTTATTTATTTATACATTTATTATTTATTCATTACATATTTATTAATACATTTATCTATTTTTTTCATTTATTCTATTTTATTCAATCTTATTTCATTTATTATTTTTTTGGAGGGGGTAGGATTGAGGAATGGTGAGAGATGGGGCGTTTGAAGTGAACAATTGTTAGGTAAGCCCAAGAAATAAACCAATATTTAGTTTTCATATTTCATCTTGAAATGATCAAACCCATGCTATAACATTCCCTGCAACTTTGAACCAAATATCAATTTATCAAATATAAAGAGTTGTCAAAATGAAAGATTTAAGATTTCGGGAGCATGATTCTCAAAAACAGTATCTATTCTTTTTGTTTTGAGTAAATAAAAATTTGATCTGAAAATGTTGCATATATCTTTTTTTCAGCCAAAATAAGTAAAAGGTACATAATCTTAAGATCTCTAAGTTTTGAACATGCCAAGAACACTTAGTTCAAAAATTGGGTTGGTGTTTTTTTAAATTCTGATATCAACTAGATTTAGTCGTGAGGTTGAATTCTGAAATAAATCTTTAAAACTGGAAATGAGTAAATATTTTAGAAATTTCACAAGCCATGGAGTTGAGTTGAAAAATCTATTTTGGATTATTATTTCAGCAATAACAATGAAATTACTGACACATTTTATCTTTTCTTCCCTAGATTAGGGATATCCTTCCCTCACCCTTCCCTCATTCATTGTATTCGGCTAATCAGGCTTGGTGTTGGTATTATCAAATTTGTCAAAATCAACCTAAAAAGTGATTATCTGCTGGAATCCTATCAGTGTACCCATAACAGAATCAAATGCTCTACTAACGACTACTAGAATAGTAGGCGAGTTGATGAAAACGGCATGATTTTTTATCAATGCACAATATCCATGATGCTGCTAGGTTTCCTTTATGCTGTGGCCCCGAACATGTATTTCATATCACTGATTTATCTCAACCCGTAATCATCCCTCTTGTCAGAATTCATCAACAGAAGGTTGAAGAACGGAATTAAAATTTATGAAAGTGCATAATTTGATCAAAAGATTGGTGTTGCAGGGCAGGTTGGCATGTTTTCTCGTGGAAGGGAGAGAACGTAGCAGTACAGGAGATTTGTGTGTTATGCTTCGGTACCCATCTTGGCTCTACTCTTTCTAACACTTATGCTGCTGGTGGCCAAAACAAATTTGGCCAGTACAAAATGGTGCAAGAAAACCTGAATGTAAAACCCTGCACAGGGCTCGAAATTAGGGGGTGCTCAGGGAGCCGAGGGCTCCCTTGAATATTCCTCCGGCTCCCTCAGATTTCTGCAAGAATTCCAAAAATGTACTGGTTTCTATTTAGAATATCGCTAGGTAGCTTTAGAAGATACAATTGGGCTCCTTGGATAAAATCTTAATTTCGAGCCCTGCTGTACTTGTTCCTAAGTCACAAGAAAGGTTTCGTTTCCATTTTCAAACTTTGGGTAATTAATAGAAAGCATATAGAACCTTTAGTTCCGATTAAGTCCTTCCTTCTGTACATACTAACCATTATGTTGCTGGTGGCTTATTTTGCCAATACAAAATGGTGCAGGAAAACCTGAAAAAGGACTGAAACCGTGGCACATGGGTACCCATCTTTACAGTACTCAGCAAGGGCTTTCCAAAGAATACCAACATGACAGGGTTTAGATGATTATATCTAACATTTAGATGTTTATATTATACACTTAGGTTTGGGTATCAATTTCTCAGACAAAATTGGACACATACTTGAATTATTCTTGACAAAAATCTTGTAGAAGAAATGTTACCATATTTGTCCGAATAAACACTTGTGCATGTAAAAAGTAAGGAAAATGTTTTCTAGAAGGGGTATTGGCAATATTCTGTTTAGCCTATATCATAGATACATACAATACTTATCAAAGGTAACTCAAGGTTACTGGGTTGTATTGAGCCTTGCTTTTCCATTCCAATCAGCATGGTTTCCTGGCAGAATCTCATGAACGATGAAGTAAGTGATTTGAAATTCTGATGCCACATTTCCATGTAGGTGTACAGTGCCAGACTTGGGAAGACTTATGTAATCAAACATGTTGACTTCATGTCTTGGCTGCTTTAAAGGCAAATTTATTTGCATCTGCTCAGCAGTGTTATCAGTATACATAATATCCATCATGTAAGCTATAGAAGAAATGTTGGAATATTGACAGGGCTTGACATTGCCAATCATAAACCAGAACCCAGCTCCCTCCCACCCAATATATATATATATATATATATATATATATATATATATATATATATATATATATATATATATATATATATATATATATATATATATATATATATATATATTTATATATATAAGGTGTCTAACAGAACCTTGATGTGTGGTTAGTATGAAGTAGGTGCATTAATCAGACACATTCGTTTCACAGAATTATCCTACTGAAGTCACATTTATGGACCATAAAATGTTCCAAATTATTTGTAGAGTAAGATGCCTTGCTCCCAAGTGTGAGATATCAGTTCAGTTTTCCACTGGATCCTCATTTGCATGTTGACTTGGTCGCTGTATAAATGTGTGGCATTGTGAAGTTCTATGCATGATACCTTTGCAACTAAAAGACTCTCTTGGAATGTTTGAAGAGAGAAGAATTTCTTCTCGGTTCTGGATTTCGATCACATTGTGATAGGACCTAAGCATTTGAAATGATAAGGAAAATGTCAAACGAACTAACAACCCCATGCTGTGAAATCTTTTAAGTGTGAAATAATTTTGTATTGTCAGAGCTCATCCAAAATGGAATGCTGTGAATTTAACCCATTACCACTCAGAGCGGCCAAAACAGGTCTGACGATTTTGGAAATATTTCACTTACAAAAGCATTTTTTGGAAAATATTTCAAAGGGAAATGTTAATCAGAACCCACAAAACAACTCTCCTTCAAATATTTTGCAAACATTCCCTTAATTCTCAAGTTATTTTCAAATGTATAAAAGTAGCAGACGATGCTCTCTATAGGAACTCCGAGTGTGAATGGGTTAATGACGCTATACCATGTTGGATGTTGCCTATTTACTCATTCTGACATACATGGCTTCACACTTTATCTACTAACCCTGGGTTTGTAAATCAGTGTCAGGGCTAGTAAAATGTGGGCATCTATCTATCCCTACTACTGCCTCACACTGTATCCTAATTGGTTGAAAAACCAGCCAGGGTATGTGAGAAAGTTGCCAGTGACTTGGGGTTAGGCAGTGGTTTTCGCCGGGTCCTCAGGTTTCCTCCACCAATTACAACTGGCAAGTCATGACTTATATAGCTAAATGGGGTTCAGGAATGATATTTTCATTTAAAAAATGAATTTACTCATTTTATCTAGTTATCTTTTGAAGATTTCAGTAGAAAATAAAACAAAATATAAAACCAGCTGTCTGTCTGTATGGGAAGAGATGCTGAAGCAGTGGATGAAAAGCTGTGGGTTCTGGGAACAGCAGCAAGCTGTGTGTGCTGAGTAGGTATTGATTGAATTAACAAGTTCACGCTCAGAGACGTCTGCTTCTCACACAAAAACCTCAAATAATCCCAAACGAAGACGTATCATAAAAAATATTTGAACAAAAGTTGTGCTTCATATTGTAATTAACAATGCCTCTTCAAATATTTCTCATGATTTTCACTTACGGTGGAAATATTTTAGTGTTTTTAGGTCAGCTGGGTGCCGGGAGTGGGGATGAATTAATGAAGTTGTTGTAACGTAACGTTGTGCTTGGATTTGTTCTGGCTGCTCGAGGCCTTCAGGGGTCAGTAAATACAGTAACAGCAACAGAACAGACAAGGTGCTTCACAGATTCTCCACCGACTGAATTCACCATCATCCTTAGCGATAGCCAATAGATCCTATACAACAAGGTTTTGAAATTGAACTGTTGAAATCTTATATTAAATTTTGAAATACTGTTGGTGTATTGAAGTTGTTGTGTAAGTATCAGTATCAGTGTAGTATGTTTGAATGCTAAATGATTGCCCACAGATTGAGAAATAAGGTGCATTACAGATTCTCCGCCAACTGAATCAGGGGTCAGTAAATACAGTAACAGCAACAGAACAGACAAGGTTCTTCACAGATTCTCCACCGACTGAATTCCACCACTATACTCAACTATAGCCAATCTCTAAATACTACATAAAAAGGTTCTGAAACCTAACTCTTTCTGATATTGAAATTTGAAATTCTGTTTATATATTGAAGCAGTGTCACAAGTATCGGTATTGGTGCAAGTATCTTTTAATGCTAAATTAGCTTAAACAGAACAGACAAGGTGCTTCACAGATTCTCCACCGATTGAATTCCACCACCATCCTTAGCTATAGTTAATCTCATTTATTATAGAACAAGGTTTTGAAACCAAACCCTAACTGATATTGATATTTGAAAAACTGTTAATTTATTGAAGTTGTTTCACATGTATCAGTATCAGTGAAGGTATGATTGCACACAGATTCAGAAACACGGTGCATAACAGATTCCCAGATTCTCCACCAACTGAAACACCACCATCCTTTGCTATAGACAATCTCTAAATACTATATAACAAAGTTTTGAAACCAACCTTTAGTGTTACTATATTGAAATTTGAAATCATGTTTTAATTTATTAAGTATCAGTATCGGCGTAGCATCTTTGAATGCTAAATGATTGCACACAGATTCAGAAACATGGTGCATCACAGATTCTCCGCCAACTGAATCACCGTCAGGGGTCAGTATATACAGTAACAGCAACAGAACAGACAAGGTTCTTCACAGATTCAGATTCTCCACCAACTGAATTCCACCATCATACTTCGCTATAACCAATCTCCTTCACTACATAACAAGGTTTAGAAACCAAACTGTTAGTGTATTGAAATTTGAAATCATGTTTTAATTTATTGAAGTTGTTTCACAAGTATCAGTACCGGTGAAGTATCTTTGCATGCTAAATGATTGCCCACAGATTCAGAAATAAGGTGCACCACATTCAGAATCTCCACCAACTGAATTCCACCATCATACTCAGCTATAACTAATCTCCTTTACTATATAACAAGGTTTAGAAACCAAACTGTTTGAAATCATGTTTTAATTTATTGAAGTTGTTTCGCAAATATCAGTATCAGTATAAGTGAAGGTATCTTTTAATCCTAAATGATTTCACACACATTTAGAAATAAGGTGCATCACACATTCTCCACCCCCGACTGAAACACCATTATCCTTAGCTATAAAGGTATTCTGTTTATAGTCTTGTATCCAACAAAGCGCTCACACGACCTTCCTCCCTTAGCAGTCCTGTACACACGGAAACCATTTCAATCCCCCGGGGGATATTCCAGAGCAACTGGCAGCATATAGCGCACACGCTCTAAGCACTGCCTTATTTATGCTAGGTACCCATTTTGCAGCTGGGTAGACTGAAGCAATATGGAATAAACTGTCTTGCCCAAGGACAGACCAAAGTGCCCCGGCCAGTAATCAAACCAGCGACCCTCTGATTACTAGTCCGACACCTAACCAACTGAGCTACTTTGTCCCCTGCTATAGCCAGTCTCTGAATAAAATATAACAAATTTTGGTATATATTTCATAAGCTGAATCCACCATCAAACAATGCTCATCCGTTCATCCATATCCCTTTCGGTAAAACAAATATTTTCCACTAGCATTTGAATTTTACATTCTTCTGCCCATCTAGAATGCATGAATGGGAAATGCTACAAATAAACAGTTCTTGCCTGTGGTAAGGCCTAAAAAGGTGGTTTGTTTCCTGTAATCCTACCCTAACAAGTTTTTATTCAAAAAATCCCTACCCTAAAGTTTTTATCGCCCATCCAACTCCCAATCAACGTAAAACATGCATAAAACACACATTTTTGACCAAAAAAATAATGCAAAATATTTTTTACTGACCTACCTACCCTATTTTTTTTTCGGACCATTACAGGAAACAAACAATTTATTTTTTTAGGCCTAAACAAAACAAGTCTGTCTATTTTCATAATAATTTCTCATGAAGGAACTTTGTGGATATATTTTTGTTGTTATTTCTCATGAAAGCAATTTGTTAAAACTCAGCATTGGTTAAATGATTGTGATTAAACAAATACTGTATGTCAATGAAGTACACTTTTAATTGCCATTGCTGTCTTTAAAAGCAATCTTTCTGAAACTCAGAAATGTTCCAATGATTGTTATTAAACAAATTCTGTATGTCAATAAAGTACACTTTTTATTGCCGTTGCTGTCTTTAAAAGCAATCTTTCTGAAACTCAATGAAATGTTTCAATGATTGTGATTAAACAAATACTGTATGTCAATGAAGTACACTTTTAATTGCCATTACTGTCTTTGAGGGACTTAGATGGATGCCTCCGGGCCCTCTAGGCATAACTGTGTCAAATATTAAACAGAAATCTTTATAATGCAATAAAATGCCTAGAGAGTGATTAATTTGATTAGAAATCACAATCCAAGCTGTCTTAACCCTTCCAATGCTGAGGCTACTTTCGTTCAAATCACAAAAATGCAAAAATATCTGAAAACCATCTAAACCCTGTCATGTTGGTATTCAGTGGAAAGCTCTCACCGAGTACTCATATGAATACCCATTTGCCAGGGTTTCAGTAATTTTTCAGGTTTTTCACATCATTTTGTATTGGCCAAATTAGCCACCTGCAGCATAAGGGTTAAATTAATTTGCATTAACCCATTGAAGTTCTGAGCAGAGCTGTGCGCTTGCTATGACTAAGGATTTAGAGATTAGGGACTTGGGGATTCTCACCATGCTTGAGGCTAGTGAGAAAGTTGGTAATGACTTGAGATAAAAGATTAGGGACTTAGGGATTCTCACCATGCTTCGGGCTAGTGGGAAAGTTGGTAATGACTTGAGATAAAAGATTGGGGATTTATGGATTCTCACCATGCTTCGGGCTAGTGGGAAAGTTGGTAATGACTTGAGATAAAAGATTGGGGATTTAGGGATTCTCACCATGCTTGAGGCTAGTGAGAAAGTTGGTAATGACTTGAGATAAAAGATTGGGGATTTAGGGATTCTCACCATGCTTCGGGCTAGTGAGAAAGTTGGTAATGACTTGAGATAAAAGATTGGGGATTTAGGGATTCTCACCATGCTTCGGGCTAGTGGGAAAGTTGGTAATGACTTGAGATAAAAGATTGGGGATTTAGGGATTCTCACCATGCTTGAGGCTAGTGAGAAAGTTGGTAATGACTTGAGATAAAAGATTGGGGATTTAGGGATTCTCACCATGCTTTGGGCTAGTGAGAAAGTTGGTAATGACTTGAGATAAAAGATTGGGGATTTAGGGATTCTCACCATGCTTCGGGCTAGTGGGAAAGTTGGTAATGACTTGAGATAAAAGATTGGGGATTTAGGGATTCTCACCATGCTTGAGGCTAGTGAGAAAGTTGGTAATGACTTGAGATAAAAGATTGGGGATTTAGGGATTCTCACCATGCTTCGGGCTAGTGGGAAAGTTGGTAATGACTTGAGATAAAAGATTAGGGATTTAGGGATTCTCACCATGCTTGAGGCTAGTGAGAAAGTTGGTAATGACTTGAGATAAAAGATTAGGGACTTAGGGATTCTCACCATGCTTCAGGCTAGTGAGAAAGTTGGTAATGACTTGAGATAAAAGATTGGGGATTTAGGGATTCTCACCATGCTTGTGGCTAGTGAGAAAGTTGGTAATGACTTGAGATAAAAGATTGGGGATTTAGGGATTCTCACCATGCTTGAGGCTAGTGAGAAAGTTGGTAATGACTTGAGATAAAAGATTAGGGATTTAGGGATTCTCACCATGCTTGAGGCTAGTGAGAAAGTTGGTAATGACTTGAGATAAAAGATTAGGGACTTAGGGATTCTCACCATGCTTCGGGCTAGTGAGAAAGTTGGTAATGACTTGAGATAAAAGATTGGGGATTTAGGGATTCTCACCATGCTTGTGGCTAGTGAGAAAGTTGGTAATGACTTGAGATAAAAGATTGGGGATTTAGGGATTCTCACCATGCTTAAGGCTGGTGAGAAAGTTGGAAATGACTTGAGATAAAAGATTAGGGATTTAGGGATTCTCACCATGCTTGAGGCTAGTGGGAAAGTTAGTAATGACTTGAGATAAAAGATTGGGGATTTAGGGATTCTCACCATGCTTGAGGCTAGTGAGAAAGTTGGTAATGACTTGAGATAAAAGATTAGGGATTTAGGGATTCTCACCATGCTTGAGGCTCGTGGGAAAGTTGGTAATGACTTGAGATAAAAGATTAGGGATTTAGGGATTCTCACCATGATTGAGGCTAGTGAGAAAGTTGGTAATGACTTGAGATAAAAGATTGGGGATTTAGGGATTCTCACCATGCTTGAGGCTAGTGGGAAAGTTGGTAATGACTTGAGATAAAAGATTGGGGATTTAGGGATTCTCACCATGCTTGAGGCTAGTGGCAAAGTTGGAAGTGACTTGAGATAAAATATTAGGGATTTAGGGATCTCACCATGCTTGAGGCTAGTGGGAAAGTTGGCAGTGACTTGAGATAAAAGATTGGGGATTTAGGGATTCTCACCATGCTTGAGGCTAGTGAGGAAGTTGGTAATGACTTGAGATAAAAGATTTGGGATTTTGGGATTCTCACCATGCTTGAGGCTAGTGAAAAAGCTCGCAATGACTTGAGATAAAAGATTCGAGGAAAATCACTGATTTTCTTTTTGGTACTCTGGCCTACTCCACAGTCAGTGGCAACACCTTAGACCAATCAGCCATCAGGGCATGCCCTCAGTCGTGAGAGGCAGTAAGCAGTCAGTCTCTCACCACTGAGGGCCTGCCCTGATGGCTGTGTGGTCTAAGGAGTTGCCACTGACTGCTAGCTGCCTCTCATCACTGAGGGAATGCCCTGATGGCCAAGTGGTCTAAGGTGTTGCCACTGACTGCTAGCTGTCACTCATTACTGAGGGCCTGCCCTGATGGCCGATTTGTCCAAGGTGTTGCCATTGACTTCTAGCTGTCTCTCATAACTTAGGGCCTGCCCTGATGGCCGTGTGGTCTAAGGTGTTGCCACTGACTGCTCACTGTCTCTCACCACTGAGGGCCTACCCTAATGGCCGTGTGGTCTAAGGTGTTGCCACTGACTGCTAGCTTTCTCTTACCACTGAGGGCCTGCCCTAATGGCCGGTTGCCACTGAATGCTAGCTGTTTCTCACCACGGCCCAGATTAGAATCCTGAGCAGGGCATATGAGAGAGTGACTTGGGGTTAGGCCCTAGTTTTCGCCTGGTTCTCCAGATAACTCTGCTACCTACAATTGGCTACTCACGACTTAGCCTCAATATGGCCGAAAAAGTGACAATAATCGGAATTCCAAATTTCTCCACTAATACTGACTGGCAAGCCAACATTTTAGGGTTGGATTGGTAGGAAAAACTTTCAATCCTATGTCAAACAACCAGGTATTTATGGACTATGACCCAAATAACCTCTTATTGATTGACAATGTCTCCAAAATCGGATTTTTGCACTGAGTGACCTCTTATTAAGGATAATAATGGCTGATAAGCTAATCAGTCAGATCATCTGATAATCCTTGCAACATTCAGGATGACTTCATTATGGGTTGATGACTGCTGCTGATGTAAGATATTTGATGGGGAGGATGAGTTTATTGACTTCAGTGAGGAATGTCTTTGAATTGATTGAACGGTATTTTGAGAAATGTCTATCAAAACATTACCAAGAAATATCCTTTAAATATTTAGTAAAATCCTCAATTCTTCAGTTATTTTTAAAAGCATTTTAGATCCAGATACTTGATGGGGAATTCAGATGAGTTTATTAACTTCAGTCAGGAATTTCTTTGTTCTCACTTTGACACAGGGTCCTATACAGGATTCAGGATCTGGGTGCCCAAAATTGGGTATTGAAAGAAAATTGGGCATCCTATTTTTCAAGGGACTCACCACAATAACAACCATAAATATGTATTTACTTATTGAAGACCACCATATTCTCAGGTTACAACCATGATAATGTATTTACTTATTGAAATAAAGCATAATATCCTTATACAATGTCATGGGAATTATATTGAGGTGGAAGACCTAAAATGTATGCTCGAAATTGACATTTTGAGAAAATATTTATTAGAAAATTTGGGTGTTCTGAGGGGTGATTTTTTAGAGTTAGGGTGTCCAAATAACGCCCAGACGCCTTTCTACTTGACCAACTCATGCCTCTAGTGCCTCTTAAGCCCTAACACTTTTTGGTGATATCTTTAAAACCAAAGCAAGTTTTGGAAAATACTTAAAGGAGACAGGGATCAACATTAAGGCTAGCCTGATAGCCCAGGGCTAGTTATTGAAAGTCAGGGCTAGTAAATTCTACTTGTGAGTAGCCCAAAGGGACTTACGGTTAGGAATCTTTTTTGCCGGGGTCTCCAGTTTCCTCCAGTACTTACAAGTTGCTTGTCACAATTTAGCCGTAATATGGCAGAAAAGGAGATGAAAAAATAGTTCCAAATTCCACAGTATGTGGCAAGGAAGAATCTGGGAACTGGGCTTAAAACCTCTCTCTTTGTATCCATCTCTCAGTCTCATACAGAGAGAATGATTCATGTGTTTTCCTTCAACTCCCCCATGATGATAATTATCGAGAATCAAGGTTGGATGAGACTGACAGCCCATGATACCCTCATTTGCATACAAATTAATTGTAAACTGCTCAATGATAGGGTGGGGATCTCTTATATCTATTATAAGGAATCAAAATATTTGCTTCTTGCAACTGACTCTTCTCAAAATCAGGAAGTTTCTCTTCAATTTTTTAACCTATTGATGCCGGAAGCACCAGAAATGTCTGGCCTATTATAGTAATAGATTTGTACATTTTTCTAAGAAATATATTTGTAGTCGAAATGTCAATTACAAACCAACATATGACTCTCCTAAAATCATATACTGTGTGCATTTATGCTTAGGCCAAGAAAAAAATATAGTTTGTTTCTTGTAACAGTCTGACAAAAAAATAGGGTAGGTAGGTGGTTAAAAAAAATTTCTTGCATTATTTTTTTGGTTAAAAATGTGTGTTTTATGCATGTTTTTTACGTTGATTGGGAGTTAGGAGGGTGATAAAAGCTTTAGGGTAGGGATTTTTTTGAATAAAAACTTGTTAGGGTAGGGTTACAGGAAACAAACAACTTTTTTAGGCCTTATTTCCAAAGTTGCTTTCAAATGTCTTGTATGTGCAGATAATACTTGTCAAGTTCTACAGGCATGAATGGGTTAACCCATTAACCCTGCTCTTGCTAACACCGGATATATACGGTGCTACATATCTTGCCTGTGTGACCAACACCGGATATATCCGGTCTTTGGGTACCCTTGCACTTAACAAAATAAAAACTACATAGGTCGATTAAGGGGTATTGAATTATACTAGATATCAAGGTTTTACCTTTTACTATGTTTCTATTTCAGTTTGTGAAGCACATTATTGAAACAGAGATAGAAATCTATGAAATCCTTCTGATTTTGTGGGTAGACCCACAATATCCCTGGTCCCAGGGGATAGGTTCTCCCATATGGGGGTCCAGCATGACAAGGGTTAATACTTAAGAGTTCATCCAGAAATTGTTGTCTGGATCGATGATACTTTTGACGATAACTTTTGAATTGAGAATGATTTAACTGAAAATTTGAAGGAGAGTTCTTCGTAATGTTCAGATTAACTTTTCTCCATCAAATATTTTGCCAATTATGCTTTTGCCTGAAAGATTTCATCAAAATTGTCAGGCTGGTTTTGGCTTCTGTGAGTATTAATGGGTTAAGGAATGCATTTGACAATACTGAGAAACAGGTGCCTGGAATAAGGGACTTACTTACCCAGGAAGTCTTTGTACAGGCAGTTTCCTGAAAACCTTGTTTTTGGACAGGCAAAACTATCTGAAGAATTTTCAATAATTACCTTTTGGGATAAAGAACCAAAGATTTTTCTAACAAACCATTTCTTAAGAAATTGCAGAAATGTAAATTGCCCTTTTTGACACAATATTACATGTAGTTGATATTAGGATTTGGAGTAACTGAGTCGCTAAATCTTGACGGACAGAAATGTTGTGATTGCTGTTTCAGGCATTTTAAAATTCCTGGCTAAGACCCTGCCTGGAATGTTGCCTGCACTTCATGTACCTTCGACATTCTCTATATCTCTGTATGAACATCTTCATATTTTTATATTTTTTTGGCAGTGAAATTGTATTGGTTCTTTTTTCCAATAGATAACCTTTATAAAATTCCTTGGTCGGAGGGAGATACTGTGATTAGTATAAACCTTATGAAGCAAACATTTTTTTAGGCCAAAGGCATCAAAATCTAATTTTGCATTGAGTCACACACCTCGGAGTGAGATGACATTAATTACATAATTAAATGAATCAGTCCCTTCGCCGTGCACTTCTCGAAGGAACCATAGATTATACAATAACAGGGATTGGAAGCTTCAGAATTAACATGTATTTGGCTTATTAGTACTTAACAGTGTTGTTATCACAAGTATAACTTGACCCTTCCAATGCTACCTTTTTGGTGTTACCAATTTGTATGATTATGGTATGCCATTGCGTTACCAAATAAAAATTCAAACAGATTTCTTTTTCGCCATTTTGGTTTAGTAAGCTAGCTAAGAGTGGGTGTCTGTTTGGCATAATATTGCCATCACTATCATATTTTTGAGATTGATCTGTCAATTAGCTAAAATAGTTGAATTTCTCTCTGGCATTACCATTTTATAAGATCATTGCGTTGCCAGATAAGATATTTGAAAGAATTTTTTTTTTGCCATTTTGTTTTAGTAAGCTGTCTAGGAGTGGGCATCTGTTTTGGCATGATATTGCCATCACTATTCCTATTCCAATGTATTGCCAAATGATAAATTTTGAAAATTAATTTTCGCCATTTTGATTTTGTAAGTTAGCTAGAGTGGGCGGCTGTTTGGCATAATGTTACCATTACTTAAATATTTTAGAGATTGATCTATTACTAGTAGTTAGCCAAACTTGTTAATTTTCTCTCTGGTGTGTCTCCTTTTTGGTTTTACCATTTTTAAGCTCATGGTATGCTATTGCATTACAAAATAGAATTTTCGAAAAATTTATTTTGGTTTAGTAGTAAGCTATCTAGGAGTGGGCGTCTGTTTAACATAATGTTGCCATCACTATTACAATTCCAATGTATTGCCAAATGATAACTTTCAAAATTATTTTTCTTGCCATTTTGGTTTCTTAAGCTATCTTGGAGTGGGCGTCCGTTTGGCATAATATTTCCTTTGCTATTCCAACTATAATTTATCGCCAAATAATAATTTTTGAAATTATTTTTTATTATTTTGTTTTCTTAAGCTGTCTAGGAGTGGGCATCTGTTTTGCATAATATTGCCTTTGCTATTCAAACTAAAATTTATTGCCAAATTATAACTATAAAAAAAATTCTTGCCATTTTGGTTTCTTAAGCTATCTAGGAGTGGGTGTGTGTTTGGCATAATATTGCCATCACTATTCCAATTAAAATTTATTGCGAAATAATAACTTTGATATTATTTTTTTCGTTATTTTTGTTTTTTTAAGCTGTCTAGGAGTGGGCGTCTGTTTTGGCATATTATTGCCTTTGCTATTCCAACTAGAATTTATTGCCAAATAATAATTTTTGAAATTATTTTTCGTTATTTTTTTTTTTAAGCTGTCTAAGAGTGGGCGTCTGTTTTGGCATAATGTTGCCTTTGCTATTCCAATAAAAATTTATTGCCAAATAATAATTTTTGAAATTATTTTTCGTTATTTTGTTTTTTTAAGCTGTCTAAGAGTGGGCGTCTGTTTTGGCATAATATTGCCATCACTATTCCAATTAAAATTTATTGCCAAATAATAACTTTTGAAATTATTTTTTCGTTATTTTGTTTTTTTAAGCTGTCTAAGAGTGGGTGTCTGTTTGGCATAATATTGCCTTTGCTATTCCAACTAAAATTTATTGCCAAATAATAATTTTGAAATTATTTTTTGTTATTTTGTGTTTTTAAGCTGTCTAGGAAGTGGGCGTCTGTTTGGCATAATATTGCCTTTACTATTCCAATAAAAATTTATTGCCAAATAATAACTTTTGAAATTATTTTTTCGTTATTTTGTTTTTTTAAGCTGTCTAAGAGTGGGTGTCTGTTTGGCATAATATTGCCTTTGCTATTCCAACTAAAATTTATTGCCAAATAATAATTTTTGAAATTATTTTTCGTTATTTTTTTTTTTAAGCTGTCTAAGAGTGGGCGTCTGTTTTGGGATAATATTGCCTTTACTATTCCAACTAAAATTTATTGCCAAATAATAACTTTTGAAATTATTTTTTCATTATTTCCTTTTTTTAAGCTGTCTAAGAGTGGGCGTCTGTTTTGGCATAATATTGCCATCACTATTCCCGGCAGAGAGGGAGACGGATAGAGGGCCAGGGGAAGGTGAACCATAAACCATGATTAGCCGCCTATGCCTGGCTCAGTGCTAAAGGTTCCCCTTAACCCTTTTCATGCCCGGGTACCACCCTGCCAATCAGATGGGAACACATATCTTGAAAAATGGGATGAATTTCAAAAAGTGGATGAATTTAAGATGAGTGTCCTCCAATTTGAATTTTTTTTCATCAAGTTTTGTTATATCAATAAAATTACGATTAGCTGCCCATGCCTAGCTCACTGCTAAAGGTCCCTCCTAACCCTTTCATGCCCGGGTACCATTCCCCCAATCAGATCAGAGGGGAAAACAAATATCTTGAAAAATGGGATGAATTTTAAGAAAGGATTGAATTTAAGATGAGTGCCCTCTCACAAGTAATAATCTTTCCTTGTAGATTTGTTATATCATTAGAATTTAATTTAATAGTAATATTTTCAAAATTGTATAACAACATATAGGCCGGCTTTGGTGAGAGAGAGAGAGAGAGAGAGAGAGAGAGAGAGAGAGAGAGAGAGAGAGAGAGAGAGAGAGAGAGAGAGAGAGGAGAGAGAGAGAGAGACAGAGAGAGAGAGAGAGAGAGAGAGGGGGGGGGGGAGAGAAGAATGGGAGGAGAGAGAGAGAGAGAGAGAGAGAGAGAGAGAGAGAGAGAGAGACAGAGAGAGAGAGAGAGAGAGAGAGAGGGGGGGGGGGGGGAGAGAGAGAGAGAGAGAGAGAGAGAGAGAGAGAGAGAGAGAGAGAGAGAGAGAGAGAGAGAGAGAGAGAGAGAGAGAGAGAGAGAGACACACAGAGAGAGAGAGACAGAGACAGAGACAGATGAATGAATAAAGATAAACTGATTTTTTATTTTTCTTAAACTTTGTTGTACCTTGTTTTTACTAATTTGCCCCAGCAGTGCATTCCTGGTCTGACAACTTTGAACAAAACTCCTCAAACATTTCTTAAGGCATAAAAAAGTTGTTTGTTTCCTGTAACCCTACCCTAACAAGTTTTTACTCAAAGAAATCCCTACCCTAAAGTTCTTTTACATCCTTACAACTCCATCCAATTCAATATAAAACATGCATGGAACACATTTTTGAAAAAAAGAAATCCGCCCCCCCACCCCCCAAATATTTTACCGACCTATAGACCCTATTTTTTGACCATAACAGGAGACAAACTTTTTTTCTAGGCCAAAACATTGATTAGTTACCAAGATACTTTCTTATGCGTCTGACCATAAGTATGTGGTTAAAGGGCTTGCTGTGTGGGTGTCTTCATCAGTGATGGTGGTTCCAAGGTTTTTATGATTTGGATGAAGTTTTTGGAAAGTGATATGGTGGGTGTGTGATTTATTTGAAATTTAATTAGATTTATTAGATTGGTAGACACTTCTGCCGGTGGTTCATATTGAGATTTGTAGCAAGTTTACCCATTAACATTTATGCTGCTGGTGGCTAATTTGGTCAATACAAAATGATACAAAAAGGCTGAAAATGACTGAAACCCTTGCAAATGGGTACTCATCGGGGAGTACTCAGCCAGAGCTATCTAATGAATACCAACATGACAGGGTTTAGATGGTTTTCACTATATTTGTGTCCTTGTGCTTTGGACGAAAGTAGCCTCAGCATTGGAAGGGTTAATGCTCACAGCGGCCTAAACAGCCTTACAATATTTTCAGATATTTTGCTAATCTTCATCTTTACATTTTTAATAATTCTCTAAAAGGTGCATTGGGTATTAATGGGTTAGTATTGAACTTCTCACTGCCAGGCGAGTTTAAGTTATGTGATATGTTAACCCTTTCAATGCTAAGACTACTTTCACCCAAAAAATAAGGATGCAAAGATTTTTGTAAACCATCTAAACCCTGTCATTGGTATTCATTAGATAGCTCTCGCAGAGTACTCTCAGATGAGTACCCATTTTCCTGAGTTTCTGTCAATTTTCAGGTTTTTTGCATCATTTTGTATTGGCCAAATTTAGCCAGCAGCAGCATAAGGGTTAAACCATGACAGGGTGCCTTTTACGCTATGAAGCTGGGTATTATAAGGATTTAGAATCAACCTCAGAAAATTCTAGGAAGTCTGAACTTCATTATTTTTCACCACTCATTGGGTTAGTAAAATGTGAAGTTGTGAAATTAGTCAAAATTTATAAAATTAGGTTAGATAGGATTGGTGGTGAAATATGGTGGGCTAATAAGATAATGTGGAAAAAATGAAACATTAAGTTGGTAGTATTATTGAAATGAGATATGGCTAGTAAACTTAACTGAGACTACTAAAATAAAGTATGGATGATAATTGTTATAGGGCTAGTAAAATAAAGTGGGGCTTGTAGGATAAGGTAGGGCTAGTGAAATGTTAGGAGAATTGCTAAATATTATAAAATGTCCACCCTCAGAGTTTCTCCTGAAAAGTGTCCTCTTTGATGAAAAGTAATTATTTTGAAATATACATATATATATATATATATATATATATATATATATATATATATATATATATATATATATATATATATATATATATATTTATATGTATATATATATATATATATACATATATATATATATATATATATATATATATATATATATATATATATATATATATATATATATATATATATATATATATTATATATATATATATATATATATATATATAGTATGTATATATATATATATATATATATATATATATATATATATATATACATATATATACATATAT